>JARQOD010000001.1:26700527-26742877 GCA_033576555.1 Oophaga sylvatica
CCCTTCTTCCTCCTAATGAATCTGCACTCTTATCTAATTTAAAACACCTTTGCTTCCTTCCTTTTTTGCTGCTGGCTAAATCTGCCCCAACTAAACTAATAGCTCCTCAGTGTCCCTCCTCCTTGTTGCTGTTGAGACCTCACCCTGCTTATTACAAGCTGCAGCTGTCAGTTAAACCTAGTGGTGAGAACTACCCTGATAGCTCTTCAGTGTCCCTCCTCCCTGTTTATGCTGAGATCTTACACTTACTTAGTACAAACTGCAGCTGTCAGTTAAGCCTGGAGGGAGAACTAACCTGAAAGCTCCTCAGTGTCCCCCTCCCTGTTGCTGCTGAGACCTCACACTGTTCAGCACAAGCTGCAGCTGAGAGTCAAGCTTGGTGCAAGGAGGCTGAATACATTTTGAACTTATGACATTTCTCACTCTTTAGGTTTCCTCACCCACAGGTTGGGTATTACACCCCAGTCCTGTTCATCTCAATGAAGCCTAACTGCAATACCAGAAAATAGTCTATGGAGAAGTGTGGTGCACTTTTAGAAGAAAGCAGCCATCTTTTCCTATATTAGTACAACCTCTTTAACCCCTTCAGACCGGAGGTATTTTCGTTTTGCCTTTCGTTTTTTGCTCCCCTTCTTCCCAGAGCCATAACTTTTATAATTTTTTTTTTTTTTTGTGGTCAAAATGGCCATGTGAGGGCTTGTTTTATTGGGTGGCGCTCATAGCAAGCCAGCAGTGAAAACCATAGAGGTCTGCTGGAGACCTCTGGTTGTCATGCCGACCCAGGTGCCAATGGGCGGGATTTCCAGCGCGCTTGCCAGAAGTGCGTGTTAAATGCCGCTGTCAGAATTAACAGGTCAACAGCCGTGGGTGGATCGCGGTTCCTTCCGTGGCTGTTAGCGGCACATGTCAGCTGTTCAAAACAGCTGACATGTGCCGGAAGAGATGTGGGCTCAGTGCCAGAGCCCACATCAAAGGGAGTGTATCCGATATCAGCGTATTATTACGCCCGATGTCGGAAAGGGTTAAATTCCTCTTTTTTTTTTTTTTTTTTTTTGAATCACTAAAATTTGGATTTTTTTTTTTTCCAGCCCAAAATATATTTTTCGTCTGCACAGAACTTATTTTCTAGACAAACATCATTTCAGTTATAAGCAGCAGCCTGAATGGCGCCACTTGTGACTTCATCGCCTCTTCCATGTTTGTGGAGAGCTGTGGACTCCTGCCGTTCTCCGCATGACATTTCATGACGCTGGAACTCGCCTTTTACTTTAATGGGACACAAACAAACAAGAAACACGCCGGCTTCTGTTGATCTGTCGAGTTTAGTGTTTTCTCACAATCTGGAAAATTTAATTTCTTGCTGCTGAATAAACATCTTGTTAAAAAAATTAAAAATAAAATAAGTGGCGTGTGCTAAGTTTACTTCCCGCCTTTCCGGATAATCGAGACAGAAAATATCAACAACCAGAACTTATTATGGGTGATTAAACGGTCGTGATCGAGGATGTGTTAAAGAAGTTCCAACAGATATGGATATGCCTTCAAAGTCTGATATATGTGGGGCCCCCGTGACGGCCGGTATCTGGCCACCAGTAAGTGCATCCGGCCATGCTCTCCATTTATTGCGATGAGAGCTCGATTACAGCCAAGAGCATCTCAAATGCTGGATTCCTGTTACTAACGCGTTTTGGGAGCACTGGACGGCTCTCAGCCATCAGTATTTCCATGCTATAACTATGAGGTACCGTCATGGGGTCTATTGTGCTCCCAAAGCTGCAATTGTAACATCTCGTAAAACTAACCTATTGGGACGGATTTACTATTGAGATAAATTTTGGTGTAAATTGTCACATCCGGTTTTAGAAAACGACTTCTTACTGGTTTGGTTCTCATTCTAGAAGGGTTTATTATAGGTGAACAATGGAATGTTTGGAAATGTGACAACAGGTGTCAAATTCCTCAAATTTTTACTAGGAAATGTGGTGTAATGTCAGCAAAGCTGTCTTAGAGCTTGTTCCCACGTGTTTTAAACCATGGAAAAAACACAGCATTTTACAGTTCCTGCAAAAGTGAATGACAATTGTGAAATCTCATGCACAGGCTGATTGATGTTTCACATCCACAAGGAAAAAAACAAAGCAGTTTTTCAAATCCCGCACACGTCAAATCTTTCAGCTTTTTCGGAACGTTTTTCAAATGAATGGAAAGAAAAATGAAAGTAAAAACTCACTTATTTTTAACACGATTTTTCTTGCCAACACTTTGGTTTTTTGGTGCAGAAAAGTCTGCTGCAAACCTTGAATGTCTATTTTGGGCCATAGGCCCTAGACGTTGCAGGAAGGTCTGCAGTAAATGTGGTACAACCTCATAACTCCAGAACAATATGTACTTCACGTGCCTCCAGCAGCCATTGCACGTTGAACTTAAGATTGTCTCTTACAAACACTCTAGCTCTTACTAACTAGCTATAACCAGGAAGTAGTTCCCTTTTCTACTTGCCTTAGCCCCTCCCAATCTGGGATAGTCCCAAACATTAACTATATCTTGCCCTACTGTACCTACAGTAACTATCTGTATCCTAAGCACTAATCTATAGCCTTCCCCGATACCTGAGTTGAGTGTACCAGAGTTACCTAACGTGCTACCTTGCAGTACCCACACAGCAGCGTCAGTACCTATAACACTATAGATAAGATACATTACACTCTATACATTTTACATTTCATCTGAAAACGCAGTAAAAGTACGTGATAGTATTCATACACACAATTGTCTTCAGTGGCAAGAACCCCAGTCTCTGTCACACCCTTCCACAACGCCCTCTTCTCTCTAGCAGCCTACTCTTCCAGACACGCATACAGCTCCATTTGTAAGATTTCACAAATTACAAAGTTAGGGCTCATACTCACTGGGCTGGAAAAAAATCGGTCCGTTTTCGCAGGAAAAAAACGGTACAATTGTTGTAAAAAGACATGCGATTTTTATGCGATTTTAAATCGCACCATGCGTTTTCTGTCAGTTTTCCATCAGTTTTCCATCTGTATGCAATGCGATTTTAACATGAAGTTTTACATAGAGCAGTTATCTCTATGTAAAAAGTCATGTAAAAATCACATTGTAACAAAAAAAAATACACAAAAAGCAAATAATTATATATATATAATTATATATTTATATATAATATATATATATATATATATTATATATACATATATACATCTAATATATATATAGGTCATACACTTCTACATAGTATAATAGCCGCTAATTCATCCCCGCTATACTGTAAAATCACACTGACAGCTTTAATAAAGAATGGAAACAATACATATACACACAGAATAAATATATTATATTATATATATATATATATATATATTTGTAATTGTGAATATATATATATATATATATATTATATATATATATATATACATATATTTATAGTTCCTATACTTCTACATACTGTAATAGCCGCTAATTTCAATTGCCGGCTTTTGTGAAATCACAGAAGCCGACATGAAATGATACATTGTTTCCACACAGTTAACCATGTCATTTCCTGTATTTTGGTATATGGTTTGAACTTACAATTACATGAGTGTATTTGTACAAAATTTCAGACATGTAGGGGTTAATTAAAGGTGTAAATTTGTTGAAAAAAAATGCGTGGGCTCCCGCTGTATTTTCTCCACCAGACAGACAAAGCAAGCGAGTGGGGGCAGATAATAATAGCCTAGGGAGGGTACATTTTTTTGTGCCCCCCCTGGCTACTAACATCTGCCCCAGACACCCCAGAAAGGGCAAATCTATAATTAGATTCGCCCTTTCTGGCACTTTGCCCGTCTATTCCCATTGCCCTGTAGCGGTGGCGAATGGGTTAATAATGTCACCTTAATGTCACCATAGTATTGAAAGGTGACCTTAAGGCAGGTTAATAATTGAGAGCTGTCAATTAGACAACTATCAATTATTAATCCTATTGAAGTAAATTAAAAAAACACAGACACATTAATAAAAATTAATTTTAATGAAATAAAAAATACATTTTTTGACCATATTTTATTTTACACTTAATCCGTGCGAAGCCATTGATCTCCTAAAATAAAGAAAAAAAAATAAAACAACATTATTCTTACCTATTCCGCCGATCTGTCACGTCCCACGCTGTAATCCTTCACAAAGGGTTTAACTAGCTTTGAGCCAAGCAGTGCAAGTAATCATAGAATCATAGAATGGTAGAGTTGGAAGGGACCTCCTGGCCTTCTGGTCCAACCCCCTGCTCAAAGCAGGATTCTCTAAATCATCCCAGACAGATGTCTATCCAGCCTCTGTTTGAAGACTTCCATTGAAGGAGAACTCACCACCTCTTTGTGGCAGCCTGTTCCACTCATTGATCACCCTAACTGTCAAAAAGTTTTTTCTAATATCTAATCTGTGTCTCCTCCCATTCAGTTTCATCCCATTGCTTCTAGTCTTTCCTTGTGCAAATGAGAATAAAGATGATCCTTCTACAATGTGACAGCCCTTGAGATATTTGTAGACAGCTATTAAGTCTCCTCTCAGTCTTCTTTTTTGCAAACTAAACATTCCCAAATCCTGCAACCGTTCCTCATAGGACATGGTTTGCAGACCGGTCACCATTCTGGTGGCTCTTCTCTGAACTTGCTCCAGTTTGTTGATGTCTTTTTTAAAATGTGGTGCCCAAAACTGGACACAGTATTCCAGATGAGGTCTGACCAAAGAGGAGTAGAGGGCAATAATGACCTCACGTGATCTAGACTGTATGCTTCTGTTGATACATCCTAGAATTGCATTTGCCTTTTTTGCTGCTGCATCACACTGTTGACTCATGTTCAGTCTGTGATCAATTAGTATACCCAAGTCTTTTTCACATGTGCTGTTACTTAGCCCTATTCCTCCCATTTTGTATATGCTTTTTTTCATTTTTATTGCCCAGATGTAGTACTTTGCATTTTTCCCTGTTAAAATCCATTCTGTTAGTTGCTGCCCACTGCTCCAGTTTTATGTATATCTTTTTGAATCCTCTCTCTCTCTTCTCTAGTATTAGCTACCCCTCCTAGCTTTGTGTCATCAGCAAATTTGATCAGTTTACCCTCAATTCCTTCATCTAAATCATTGATAAAGATGTTGAACAATACAGGGCCCAAAACAGAGCCTTGTGGTACCCCACTTGAGACATTCTTCCAACTGGATGTGCAGCCATTTACGACCACTCTTTAGGTCCGATCACTAAGCCAGTTATGAATCCACCTAACAGTTGCCTTGTCCATTCCATACTTAGTCATTTTTTCAATAAGGATTGTGTGAGATACTTTGTCAAATGCTTTGCTGAAGTCAAGATATACTATATCTACAGCATTTCCCTGATCCACCCAGTCAGTGATTCTGTCATAGAAGGAAATTAAGTTAGTCTGACATGACTTATTAGTTACAAACCCATGCTGACTCTGTTTAATCACTTCATTCTTATCCAGGTACTTGCATACATGTTCTTTAATAATAATCCTGCATGCTCAGCTCAAAGCTCCTGAATGAATAAGTTCCTCTCCTGGCGACAGGAGAGGATGTGTTTAATGAATGAAGCTTAAATTGATTGTGTCCACTTTCCCTTTAGGTCAGGTAACTGAAGTGAAAGTGCCAATAAATCAATTAAGCTCCATTCATGAATCACTTCCTCTACTTTCTGTGGTAGAGGAACTTATTCATTCAGGGGGTTACAGCTAGAAGACAGAATTATCTCCCTGCTAACTGTAACCTGTTAACCCTTTCTGATGGATTACACCGTGGAACCTGACTGTACATCGGATTGGTAAGTATAATTTTGCTTTTTTATTTTATTTTTATTACAGGAAATGGTTTTAGCAGGAAAATAAAATATGGTCAAAAACTGTGTGATTATTTCATTAAACTTATTTTTTATTAAACTGTGTGTGTTTGATTTTTGTATCATACAATAGGATTAATAATTGATAGTTGTCTAATTGACAGCTCTCAATTATTAACCTGCCTTAAGGTCACCTTTCAATACTAAGGTGACATTAAGGTGAGATTATTAACCCATTCGCCACCGCTACAGGGCAATGGGAATAGACGGGCAAAGTGCCAGAAAGGGCGAATCTAATTATAGATTTGCCCTTTCTGGGGTGTCTGGGGGCAGATGTTAGTAGCCAGGGGGGGCACAAAAAAAATGTACCCTCCCTAGGCTGTTATTATCTGCCCCCACTCGCTTGCTTTGTCTGTCTGGTGGAGAAAATACAGCGGGAGCCCACGCATTTTTTTTCAACGAATTTACACCTTTAATTAACCCCTACATATCTGAAATTTTGCACACATATACTCATGTAATTGTAAGTTTCAACCATATATAAAAATACATGAAATTACATGGTTAAATGTGTGGAAACAATGTATCATTTCATGTCGGCTTCTGTGATTTCACAAAAGCCGGCAATTGAATTAGCGGCTATTACAGTATGTAGAAGTGTATGAACTATAAATATATATATATGTATGTGTCACAATGACATGTACATATATATATATATATGTATTCTATGTGTATATATGTAGTGTTTTTGTGAGCTGTCAGTGTGATTTTACAGTAGCCGGGGATGAATTGCCGGCTTTTCAAAGGAGACTGGTGCGTATACATCGGACAGCACTTGCATGGTGCGAGTGCTGTGCGATGATTTCTCGCACCCATTGACTTGCATTGGCGATTATCATGCCAAAATCGCATCAAATCGCAGCATGCTGCGATTTTTTTCTCACACCGATTTCTGATGAGAAAAAAATCGCAAATGAAAACTCACCCATTGACTAACATTGGTCAGATTTGAATCCGATTTTTTTTCATCAGATTTTCATCCGTTTTTGGCGCAAGTGAGTATGAGGCCTTACGCTGAAAATATTTATTTGCCAGGAAAATATATAGGTGTAAAATCTGCAGAATAATAACTCCCTGCAAACATTCCACAAAGGCTTGACTTGTACAATCAATTTTGTTTTCTACGAGTATGTGCACGTGATGTCTTTTTCAGGTGGATTCTGTATGGAAACCGTCTGAAAAAGACCTAAAAAAAAGGTTACAAAGACTAAACAAATTGCTCAGCAATGTAAAAACGACTTGCTGTGCATCTGTTCCATCTTGTGTCACTTCTTCTAGGGTCAAAATTTCAGCCCTTACATCATGCTGCTCTCAGATTACACAACAAAGCCCTGCTGACGGATTATCTTCGACAACTTTAGGCTTCCAAAGCTGCGAAACAGCTAAAAGTGACTGGACCCTTCTTCAGGCGTCTTCTGCTAGACGTCCAAAAAAGACATCTTCACCTTGGAAAACTCATTAAGGATGCCGTGGCACGCAGCTTACAAGGGTTTTCCTTTTTTTAGGTTGCTGCTGAACCCAATGTAGTATCATTTTCGAATTATATGTGCCCTCTAGTAATCAGAGAACGTTCTTGGATATTGTGTCATCTGAGCGTTATCTGACTATCTTGGGCATGCTCGAGTGACATGTTCAAGTCCGCGCAGTTGCATGTTTCGCGACTGTTAGACAGCTGCAACACATGGATGGCAGGCAATCTCCACATGTGCTGCTGCTGTCTAACAGCTGCGAAACATGCAACTGTGGGGACTCGAACATATTAATCGAGCATGCCCAAGATAGTCGGATAACACTCAAGCATGCTCGGGTAACACGTTGGCTCATCACTTGTGCCCTTGGAATTAAGTTTTACACCATATGTGACCACTTAACTTCCCATTAGGAGAGTGCTTACATCCGGATTACGACCCATCCATTTCATTCCGTCCCGTCTCAATATGTCAAGCCAGCAAGTAAAATATACATCTATTGAGAAATAAGAAAAAGATCTATTTTAATCATCAGGAACTGAAGAAGAGCGCACTTCAGTGCCATGATTAGATTATAATGGGAGGCGACAACATTCCCGGATTTAGGATCTACGCATTGTGCGTTTTGTGGGTTTCCAACAAAAAGATCATTTTGTGAACATCACAGAGCTGCATCGAGCTCCATTATCTTCTCATTTACTTTATTTTCATCACTTATTAAGGATAGACGAATCTGCCAAAATTCAAAGTTAGGAGATTCGCTCGAAGTCTGCAGCCGGTCATCCCCTCGCACCCTAAGGCGCCCGCTCCGCCCTACTCTTAGCTCATTCCTGGCATTTATGGTGTCGACTAGATATAGATGTACATGAAAGAAGCGCCAGCAAAGTCTGGAGAGAAAATTGGAGACCAAGTGGGCACCTTAGGGAGCGAGTGGAAGATTTATGGGTGGTGAGATGAGTATGATATTTTATGATTAAATGCCCCCAAAACTCTGCTCCGATGTGTGAATTTTGGAAAATTCTAAAATAATTGTATTAGTTATGAATTGATATGCTCAATTTTACAACGTACCGGTTATTTGTAGGGCTTTTAACTTATGTCATGGAGTTTCTTCCATAAAATTTAAAGGGAATTTATCAGTAGGATCACCCCTCCTAAGCCGTCTATATGGTAATGTAGGTCATGGGAAGCTGTTTTTATTTATATGTAAATGAGCTGTTAAGATCTTTGGGTGGAACATAGATCTCCCTAAGATTTCCTGAGAAGGAAATATGTCATCTTTAACTTTATCAATTTTAGAGATCATTTTATCTTGCTTAACTGTTCACAATAACAGTCATTTTGACCAGGGTGCCTAAACATTTATATATCACTGTAGTATAAGGTATTCCCCATAGTCCTCAATATAGTATAATACACTTCCCATAGTACTCCATACAGTATGATGCACTCCCTATAGTCCTCAAACTAGTATAACACACTCCCCATGGTCCTCTTCATAGTATAATGCACTCCCTATAGTCCCCCATATAGTATAATGCACTCCCCATAGTCCTCCTTAAAGCATAATGCACTCTCCATAGTCCTCCATATAGTATAATAAGCTCCCCATAGTCATCCATACAGTATAATGCACTTCCCATAATCCACCATATTCTATAATGCACTTCCATAGTCCTCCATACAATATAATGCACTCCCCACAGTCCTTCTGTCATGGGTGTATCGCCACGAGGATCGTCGCGATTACACACTCTGACTTCTCACAGCTGAGTTGCTGTTTCTTTGTGTTTGGTAATGAGGGAGTTAATTTTACCTAGCTCTTTGCTAAGACTAGGTCCAGCCTCGCCCGGCTGCTTTTGATTATGTTCTAATTAGCTTCCTTTATATAGCTGCCAGTCTGCTTGTTAGATGCCGGTGAAAGCCTTTATGTAGTCTAGCAGACTGGATCGGTTCTGAGAATACTTAAGCTAAGAGCTCCTTAGTTGTTTTTACTCTTATAGCTTATAGTTTATCTCTGAGACCTTAGGTGTTCCTACTGTGTGTGAGTGTTGTATGTAAGACTTTATTTACTTTATTTCTTGTCTTTCTTGTATGTCTTTCTGTTCATTAACCGTTACCTGTTCATTCCCTTTGGTGGTAATCAGGGTCCTTCTTAGGACTAGATTACAGTTGGCAGGGATTGATAGGAGACAGGGTTTACGCTGGTGGCCTGGACCTCTGTACCTTTAACAGTACCTCCAGGTAGAGGGATTAGTTAGGACCCCAGTTTAGGGTCAGCATAGACCCCGGTCACCCTCTAGCCGGAGACAGTGTATAACGGATTCCGTATTGACCCACTGGACATTGTCAGGTAATTCTATGTTATCATATATCTATGCGCATGTTATATAGGATGTTGCCCTTTTGATATAGATTACTGACATCACATATATATATATCTGCTACACAGAGTGACACCTTCATACAGTATAATGCACTCCCCACAGTCCTCCATACAATATTATGGCCACCACAAAATACACATTGATCAAAACCAAAAATACAATACTACAATACTCACTTGTCCTCTTCATTCCCTGCTGCTCTGGTCTCTGCAACAAGCTTTCTGAAGTGCCTGCACATCTCAGCACAGCGGACATCATGTAATGAAGTCATCACGTCCTCTATGCTGAGACATCAGATGCAGAGGGGGAACGATTCATCCACCATTGCTTTCAACTGTGTCGGAATCTAGGATGCTGATACAGTTAAACTTGCAATGAAAGCCAGATGGGGGGGACCGATGCTAGCACTGGTGTGCCACTTTTTACAGAAAGTAACAGTCAGCATCTGCCAGTTATGGTGCAGGCTCAACTCCTGGGGTAGCGTACCTTAACCCTTTACCGCAATCTGACATAAAGTTATGTTAAGAGTTGTGCTTGTTCCATCCTCAGTAGGATCTGGCTGTAATACACAGTTGAGCTCCTGTTGTGCATGATGGAAACTGAGACAGCTCCGATCCCAGCACACACAGAAAAGTGACTCTGAGAAAAGTTTTCATCAGTAAGGCTAAGTTCACACGTTGCGGAATTGCCGCGGAAATTTCCGCGGCAATCCCGCACTTCTCCCGCAGGAAATACGCACGTTTTTTGTGTGCTGATTCCCGCCAGAATAATAGCGTTTTGCAAGCGTAATTAGCTTGCAGAATGCTAGCGTTTTCCTAGCGATCTGTAGCATCGCTTGGAAAACTGATTGACAGGTTGGTCACACGAGTCAAACATAGTGTTTGACAAGTGTGACCAACTTTTTACTATTGATGCCGCCTATGCCGCATCAATAGTAAGAAGATCTAATGTAAAAATAATAAAAAAAATAATAAATAATGATATTCTCACCTTCCGGCGGCCCCCGCAGCCTTCCCGCCTCTCAGTGACGCTCCCGGCAACTCCGGTCCCAAGGATGCTTTGCGGCAAATCACACCGATGACGTAGCATCTCGCGAGACCGCTATGCCATCTGGGTGATTCTTGCAAAGGACTCTTGGGACCGGAAGTTGCCGGGAGCGTCGCTGAAGGCGGGAAGGCTGCGGGGGCCGCGGGAAGGCTGCGGGGGCCGCCGGAAGGTGAGAATATCATTATTTTTTATTTTAATTATTGTTTTACCAGGGATATGGTACCCAGGGCCTGGAGGAGAGTTTCCTCTCCTCCAGACCCTGGGTACCACCGCACATGAACCGCTTACATTCCGCAAAATTAATGAACATGTTGCTATTTTTTCCGCAAAGCGTTTTTTTCGCGGAAAAAAACGCAACATGTGGCCAAAACATGCGGAATCAATTAACATGTATAGGATGCTTAATGCTTGCGTTTTTATCGCGTTTTTACCGCGGAAAACCGCGGAAAAACCGCGAAAAAAACGCAATTATTCCTGATCGTGTGCACTTAGCCTTACTGTATGTTGAGCTGACAATGTGACACAGAGACTTCTCAAGAGTAACTGAAGTGCTGCTGATAATATTGCCAGCAAGAGATAGCAATTTGATACATTATTATTATTATTATTATTATTATACATTTATATAGCGCCATTTATTCCATGGAGCTTTACATATGAAAAGGGAAAATATAGACAGGTACAATAAACATGTGCTAGACAAGGGACACACAAGTACAGAATGAGAGAGGACCCTGCCCACGAGGGCTCACAGTCTACATGTAGAATTATTTGTCTAAATACCAATTGACTTCATCTTTTCATGTCATGTCACCCTTTTGCCACTTGTCAACCTGTTGAAGCCATCATTGCCTTATGTGTAACTATCAAAATTGTTGCTCTCTTATTTTCTTTACGTGTCACAATATTGAGATATTCTTTACTTGAAGTATTGTTTTACAATAACGGTCACCAAGCCCATGCTGGAGTGTGACTCGCCAATGTCAATTTCACCTGGATGTGCTTCCCTGGATGTACATTCAGGTGAAATGTATTGTGGTGCAGAGACCAGCCAACTCTCCACACTGCAATATAAACCGCCAGCTAATCAGAAGCCAACAGCAGAGGTCGTACATTGCTGAAGTCAGCTGCCAGCTCCTGCGCCAGCTACAGAGGAGGACGCCTCATGGAGTGAGAGCGGGGGAAGGTGAGTAGAATTGTTTGCATCTTTTTAAAATGTGCTGGAGAAGAATGAAAGGGATCAAGGGTGGGGGGCATTCTACCAGAATGTGGGCAATATAACAGAAGGGGAATATTATAGCAAAATGTGGACATTATACCAGAATTTGAATATTATACCAGGATGTGAGACATTATACCAGGATGTGGGACATTATACTAGGATGACTGACATTATATCAGAATGGGGATATTATACCAGGATGTGAGACATTATACCAGGATGTGGGACATTATACTAGGATGACTGACATTATACCAGAATGGGGATATTATACCAGGATGGGTAACATAATACCAGGATGGGGGAAATTATACCAGGAAGGGGCCCAGGATTGGGGAAAATATTACAGCATGAGCCACTGGATGGGGGAGATTATTACAAGCAGGAGCCAGGATAGAGGACAATAATACATGGGGGGTGAACATGTATGTCTTTATAGGACCTAGAATGCTACAAGGGCCCATACATCAGGTCCAAATTTTATAACGGGGCTCAGTAGAGTCTAGTTATGCTACTGTGCACACAGCTGTGCTCTAACATGGGACAACAGCTTGACCTAGTGCAACTGACATCATACACGTACACACTTGTACATAGATGTGCCTACAAAGGTAAGGGAGAAAAGCTCATGCCTGGCTATCAGGTTCATTATAATTATTTTATATGGTCAGTGGCACTCATCCTGCCCTAGCTAACAGGACTCCACAAATCCAAGTCTATCCATAAAGCTTTTGAAGATCTGATGCCTTCTCGGAGTCATTGGACTTCACAGCTTGGCCAAGAGCTCGGAGGAGACCACTTCTAGGCAATTATCCGTCTTAGAAATCACAACACACGAGGCGCTGGGCTTTAGTTTACAAGCCAGTAATGGAGGGCAGAGGATTTTTTTTTCTTTGTGAGTGCTGTGAAATTAGAAACAGGTGCGGGCCGAATCGAGACAGCTGCAGCAAATTTATTTTTTTAAGGTCGGACTTAGACGGTGGTTTAAAGTGTAACATGTAGGATGATAATAAATTATACGCATACGTTTACATATGTGTTCAGGTTACCTCGTTCATCACTATACATACACTCATCACGTTTTACAGTATGTAGTGACATGTGATTTACAATGGATGGACGCCTGGAGCTGTCACACTCATTTACTGTACTGTGTGCTTAAAGGATGTTTCCATTTTAAAAAAGCCACTTGTAAAAATTGACCCCAAAGTTCTCCATTTCTCAATTTTTTTTTAAATTTTTCTTTATTATTCCCGCTTTAATAAGGAACAGCATTTCCCAATCTCCTGGATAGTAAATCTGCTTAATATATGAATTAACTCTTTAAGTCTTCGGAAGCAAAGTTTTTCACACCGTTGAGCAAAAATGCAAAAAAACGCTGAATAATTTGATAAGTGACGTGCGCCTTCTTGAAAAGAAACTAGTAGTATTATTTTACGTCATGTTTAATTTGATTGAACCTCCTGCCAAAATTGAATATTTGCAATCCCACGTTTAATTCCTCCCAATGGGACAAGCAAAAAATGTAAAGGCTAAATAAAATGTTAGCAAAAACATAAAAAACACAAAAATAGTATATTCAACCTTCTAAAATTATATATATATATAAAAAGTAGTAAAAAATATAAAAAAGTGTAAGGTTTTAATGCTGAGACAGGTAAGGTTGGGTACACCTTGTTGTGTTTGGATGACTTTTATGCTTTTTTGACCAAATAACGTTAATTAAGTACCGATGTTATGTACATGTACAATTACTATTTACTTATGCTCTTACTGTAGGGTACATGCTAATTTTTTTTAGATTTTTGTCTATATATAAAAAAGTAGAGAACAATATAAAAGCGTATATACAGTGCCTGACAGAAGTTATGTCGCTTATCCATGTTATGTAAATCAAAGCTTATAGCCTGATGTTAAATTCATCCATTGGTTTTATAAATTATTCTTTTGAAAGCTGAAACCCTCCCAAATGTGGTTTAGGTTAAGAAAATAAATTGGCATCAATGCTGAAATATTGATCATTTAATGAACACAGAATGGTCAGATTTTGGCAAGATAAAAGTTTTGTCGCCCACAGAAAGTAATGTGATATTCAAACAAATAATTATCTTAAAATACAAATATATGTTGCATAACATTGGTGAATTAAGTTGTGGTGCTATTAGAGTCATATTTAATATTTTGTGTGACTTCCATGAGCTTGAAGGACTGCATCCATGCGGTTCAACAATGATTCATACAATTTATTAATGAAGTCATCAGGAATAGCAGAGAATGCAGTCTTACATGCCTCCCAGAGTTCATCTAGATTCCTTGGTTTTGTCTTCCAAGCTTCCTCTTTCATCCTACCCCAAACATGCTCACTGATGTTCATGTCTGGTGACTGGGCTGGCCAGTCCTTGAGCACCTTGATCTTTTTTGCCTGGAGGAACTTTGTTGTAGAGATGGATGTATGAGATGGCGCACCATCCTGCTGCAGAATTTGACCCATTTTATGATTTGGCATGTAAGAGGTAGCTAATACTTCTTGATATTTTAGGCTATTGATATTTCCTTCCACCTTGCAAATGTTTCGCACACCCCATACTGAATTTAACCCCAGACCATGATCTTTCCACCACCAAATTTAACTGTTTTCCAGGTGTATTTTGGATCCATACGGGCTCCAGTAGGTCTCCTGCAGTATTTTCATCAGCTGTGGTGTAATTCTACTGAAGATTCATCAGAGAAATCCACCTTCTGCCACTTTTCCAGGGTCCATCTGTTTAGCAGGCTGTGGGACTTTGCAAATGCCACACGGTTTTTTATTTGCCTTTTGTTTAGTGCTGGCTTCTGGGCACTGAATCGACCATGGAGCCCATTTCGAGACAGAATCCTACAAACTGTTCTAGTTGACACAGTGACTTGAGGTGACCAGACCTGTTGGAGCTCTGCTGCAGTGGAAGAGGGGCTTGCTTTGGATTTTCTAACAAACAAACGTTCGTCCTGAGCAGTTGTCTTGCGGGGTCTGCCGGACCTGGGCTTGTCAAACCCATCTCCAGTCTCTTCAAATCTTTTTTTAATTCTTTGTACTTGACGCTGAGACACACCAAAGGTGCCAGCCACCTCTGCAGTGGATCTGGTCTTCAGCCTCTTGATAATCAAGGATTTGGTCGCAGGGTGGATTTTTTGCATGTTGTCAGAGCTCAAGTTGCAGTTCAAGTGAAGGTCTGGGGTGCTGGGTTTCTTTTTATGCACACCCACTAATTAACTTATCATTTACTGAGCACTGGTGAGGATGTAAACTAGGATTGGGTGCATTATATGACCAGGTGACAAAACTTTTGTCTTGCCAAAACCTGACCATTCTGTGTTCATTAAATGATCAATATTTCAGCATTGATGCAAATTTATTTTCTTAACCTAAACCAAATTTGGGAGGGTTTCAGCTTTCAAAAGAGTAATTTATAAAACCAATGGATGAATTTCACGGCAGGTTATAAGCTTTGATTTACATAACATGGATAAGCGACATAACTTCTGTCAGGGACTGTAATATGTATTGCTGCAACCACAATGACCCAAATTATAACTATTAACCACAGCGGATACCGTAATAAAGAAAATTAAAGAAAAAAATATACCCATCTACTCAAAATTGAATAAAAGAGGATAAAATAAAGTAATATGCCTCCCATGATGGAAACTACAGCTCGTCCTTTATAAAAACAAGCCCCATCGACTGAAAAATAAAAAGGGTATGACAACACAAAAAAGGGGAAAAAAAGCTAGAAAAAAGTAACATGTATGTAAAAGTGGGAAACCAAAATTTATAAAAAATAAAGTTGTGATTGATAGGCAGAAGGAAAAACTAGAAAAGGTATTGATCTCAGAAGGCTAGGATGATAAAAAACATTCGCTGTATCACAATGGTCAAAAGTAATAATGGCGGTAAGAAGGTCAGTGATAAAACTCTGCCTGCCACCACTAGGGGAGCTCAATACATACAGAATTATACAGATACTTTGTCAGCTACAGGGGGGAAGTATGTGTGGCCCAGCTGTGCTTGGTACACATGTTCCCTGGAGTATGCACAGAAAGGTAATTACAAAGCAACTGATATTCATTCACATCCACATTTCCCCAGGAGCCACCAGAGGGAGCCCTATAAATTCAGGTATATAGGGGTGTAGAGAAACGCAGCAGTAGGCATTCTAGCCAGACAGTCATTCTAGTTGTTGGTTGTACCTCAGACAGTGGAGTTCTCCTCAGAGCATCGGAGTGAGGGCTTTTCTAGTCAGAGCATCGGAGTGAGGGCTTTTCTAGTCAGAGCTTGGTCTGAGCTGTGCGAGTTCAGACGTGAGGTGATTCCTGTCAGATGAGACAGAGGAAAGAAGGCAAACTGTTATCTCAGAACAGTCTGACTGTTAGTTCCCAATGAATGTGGAAAGTGACTCTCGGAGCGAGCGTGAATTCAGTCTGACGGAAGGTACTGAGAGCTGCTCTGGACAGAGTCTATGAAGGAAAAGAAGGAAGGGGACTACAGTTATCATAACATCGAGTTGACTGAGAAACGGTCAGTGAGCTGTGGAAGGAAGGAAGCTGATGACTTGACTACACCTACTGTTACCCGTGCTTATGTTAAGGGTGAGAGTAGGGCGACGGGCGAGTGGTGACAAAAGGAAAGAGTGACCGAGGTGATATAGCAATGTTAGCTGCCTCAACTCTGCACAACCGGACACCGGGTCCGAAGCTTGCTAGAACCTTCACGGCTAGTGGGAGAAAACCGGAATCCCTGCTGGACTTCAGGTCGCAATGGGGCCCTATTGTGCTGATACGTAACCGGGGTCAGGGAGAACAGGAGTCGGGCCTGATCAGCCATAGACTTAGTTCTTGCCAAAAGAAGGCTCCACCACAATGTCGGCCGGGCGTAGCTGTTACACACAGAGTTGAACTTAGCTTTATGCAGGTTGGAAACTCACACATAAAGAAGTAAGGAGGCCTTAAACCTACTCAGTGATTACCTGGATGTGCATCCTCCACCCTGAGCAGCTTCCCGGGACATACCTGCAAATACCACCAGTAAAGGTATGGAAAGAGACTGACTTGTGTGTGTCTGCCTTATTGCCTGCACCCTGCACCGCCATTTACCCTGAGGGATCCAGTCTCGCCTGTGGGGGACTTAACATCTTGCTGCCCAATAACAACCCCTCAGAGGATTCACCCTGCAGCGCTGGTCACCCTGATCAGAAACCACAGGTGGCGTCACGAACAATTACTACAATCCCCTGTAAATATTATCCCCCTTTGAATGAGTGCCCAGGGCAACGGACCGAGCTGTGCTACCCGTGACCTATTCCCCATTGAAGTTAACGGGCTCGGTGCCGAGTACCCCATAGGCCCTGGTACCGTGTGCAACTCATCTTTGGCGTCACGAACAGGATACGAAGCTTACTATATGTGAGTCCTGTGTGCCTAAAGTGGACTGTTTTGTGCAAAAAGACTGTGTGCAGTTTTTGTGACTTTTGGCGCCACTTTCCGCCATTTTGCCGCCATATTCGCGTCCTGAGGCGCTGGTGAAGAAGGTGGGCGTGCCTTCGTGGGCATACCCCCCCTGTGGCGCGAAAGCAATGGGCGCCCTGTCTAAATGCTATTACAATGTGAGAGCTTGCCCTACTGCAAGGGAGATCCGCCTCCTCTTCATCCTCTATGCTAAGAAGAGAAAGCGAAAGTCCCGCCTCAACGGAAGAGACCAGATTGTTCCAGATGGGAAACACAGTCTGGCCTGGAGTGAGATGGCGGAAGGACAGGAGACGCTGTGTGAAGGAGCGGCGGTGCGCAGACACCGCTCCCCTAAAGAGCTACTGCCTGTGCCTGAACCGTCCCCAGGACGGGAGACCGACCAAAGAATCCAGAAAGTGGAAGAGGTGGAAGCGGTGCTGAGGGACATGGCCCGACACCGCACTGAAATGGAAGCGATGGAGAAAAGCTGGCGTGCCCTGAAACAGCGGCTGCTGTGGACGCGACGCTTTTCCCCCTGGATGCACCACTGTTACCTGCGCCACCACTGCCAGAGGCTGATGAAAAACCGGAGACCGGCCCCAAAAGTGCTGATCCTGACTCCGCCGGGGACGAGGCGGGAGGGAAGGAGGCTGAGGAGGCCCTGCCCGGACCCGAATGCCAGCCAGGCCTGGAGGCCGCAGCGGAATGCAGTCCCCCAGTAGGGACGACAGAGGGACACCCGGGAAGGGATCTAATTATTGGAGATGTAGTCACCAACACGCGGCATTGGGGTCTTAAGGGGTGGTATGCCCTGAATGTCTCCCGTGTCAGCGACCCCGTCCCTGAAGCCGGCAATGTACCCCGTGTCTCAGCGTCCCAAGTCACAACCCCATTAGCGCCAGGCCGGGCACCTGCATCCTACTCTGCATTGCAACAGCCTTGTGCGTATCCAACTAAGTCACTGCGCGCACCTGCTTCCTGCCCAGCATCCTATTCTGCAACGCAGCAGGCTAGTGCGTCCCCAATTAAGCCACTGCGCACAACTGCGTCCCAATTGGAAACGCTGCGGAGCACAGCGACCCCTATTGAGCCAGACCTGTACTTGGAAGAGGCACCTGTAAGGCCTCCAGCTAAATGCAAAATTGAGACAAGGACTGTGGCTACCCAGACACAGGTAGCAGGACATGATCTGCTAGTGATGCGTTCCAGAGCGCACCGCATACTTCCAGCCCCAGGTATGGAAGAAGTAATCGCAATTTACAAAGAAGAACAGTAGGACCCAGACAGGGTTTGCTGCAACTGTAAAAAGTTAAGAAGAATTGCACTTTATTGAAATGTGATGATGTTTGCATAGTATGCATAGTATACCCCAGTTGGGTAATGTGAAGTATTATGAGAATGTGAAATGTTCTTATGCGAAGGACTGCGTGCTGAGGACTCTTGCAGCACAGAACTTTAATTGTAAATAGTTAGCACTTCGGTGCCCCATCTTGGTTTTACGTAAAGCCATATCTACCTCTGAAGAAAAACCCGTAAGGTGTGGCCTTGAGTGAGGTTTGCAGCAGAGAAGTCCTGCAGCCCACCCAGGACCACCGTGGGAGGTTTGGTACGGGTCCTCCACAAGAATCTTGTATTTATTTGCACTGTGAAAGTATTTTGATATTTTTCTATTTGCAATTTGTACACAATGTAACGTTAAAGTGTCCTTACCTCCCGCAAAGGATGAGTTATGTTTGTTGTTATTATAAAAATTGTTTTTCTTTTTCAGCCCGGGAGTGCTGACGATAACTAGGGGGATGTGTGGCCCAGCTGTGCTTGGTACACATGTTCCCTGGAGTATGCACAGAAAGGTAATTACAAAGCACCTGATATTCATTCACATCCACATTTCCCCAGGAGCCACCAGAGGGAGCCCTATAGATTCAGGTATATAGGGGTGTGGAGAAACGCAGCAGTAGGCATTCTAGCCAGACAGTCATTCTAGTTGTTGGTTGTACCTCAGACAGTGGAGTTCTCCTCAGAGCATCGGAGTGAGGGCTTTTCTAGTCAGAGCATCGGAGTGAGGGCTTTTCTAGTCAGAGCTTGGTCTGAGCTGTGCGAGTTCAGACGTGAGGTGATTCCTGTCAGATGAGACAGAGGAAAGAAGGCAAACTGTTATCTCAGAACAGTCTGACTGTTAGTTCCCAATGAATGTGGAAAGTGACTCTCGGAGCGAGCGTGAATTCAGTCTGACGGAAGGTCCTGAGAGCTGCTCTGGGCAGAGTCTATGAAGGAAAAGAAGGAAGGGACTACAGTTATCATAACATCGAGTTGACTGAGAAACGATCAGTGAGCTGTGGAAGGAAGGAAGCTGATGACTTGACTACACCTACTGTTACCCGTGCTTATGTTAAGGGTGAGAGTAGGGCGACGGGCGAGTGGTGACAAAAGGAAAGAGTGACCGAGGTGATATAGCAACGTTAGCTGCCTCCACTCTGCACAACCGGACACCGGGTCCGAAGCTTGCTAGAACCTTCACGGCTAGTGGGAGAAAACCGGAATCATTGCTGGACTTCAGGTCGCAGAGGGGCCCTATTGTGCTGATACGTAACCGGGGTCAGGGAGAACAGGAGTCGGGCCTGATCAGCCATAGACTTAGTTCTTGCCAAAAGAAGGCTCCACCACAATGTCGGCCGGGCGTAGCTGTTACACACAGAGTTGAACTTAGCTTTATGCAGGTTGGAAACTCACACATAAAGAAGTAAGGAGGCCTTAAACCTACTCAGTGATTACCTGGATGTGCATCCTCCACCCTGAGCAGCTTCCCGAGACATACCTGCAAATACCACCAGTAAAGGTATGGAAAGAGACTGACTTGTGTGTGTCTGCCTTATTGCCTGCACCCTGCACCGCCATTTACCCTGAGGGATCCAGTCTCGCCTGTGGGGGACTTAACATCTTGCTGCCCAATAACAACCCCTCAGAGGATTCACCCTGCAGCGCTGGTCACCCTGATCAGAAACCACAGGTGGCGTCACGAACAATTACTACAATCCCCTGTAAATATTATCCCCCTTTGAATGAGTGCCCAGGGCAACGGACCGAGCTGTGCTACCCGTGACCTATTCCCCATTGAAGTTAACGGGCTCGGTGCCGAGTACCCCATAGGCCCTGGTACCGTGTGCGACTCAAGTGCAGCAAGAGCTTTTTACAAGACCCTTGGAGAGAAGTCAGGTAAGATATTTAGTAAGCACAATATATTGTTGGCTGCAATCATAATACTATAGAGGGGTTGCAAAATAAATATAATAAGGTTTATGGGTTCAATTAATTTTGCATTTTATACACCAGCCTTGATCAAGGGTGCATTGGAGTAAGATGTGCCAAAAAATAGGTGTGTGCAGGTCTTGCTACGACAGCTTTTTGGAACAAACTGATGAATTGGCTTCTATGTCTCGTTTGATAATTTTATGGGTATATTTGTAAGAGTGTGATAGCAAACGTCATACGCCTCGCCACCTAAAGACAACGTCTGCAAGGAGTATAATTAAATATGTGTTGTGACGTGGTTTTATTGTATTTTGTGAGTAATATGAATTGTGAATCTGCATAGAGTTCCATAGGCATTAAGTGTAAAGTGAACTATCTATAGTATAGAGGGAAAGCCTAGGGTTAGGTTTAGACTACAGACATAGAACAAAAGGAGTGCAATACAATATGGTGTAAAGAAATATATAAATAAAATATCACAAAACTTATATTATATACAATACATCAATATATACACCACTGATTGAAATTACACCACTAAGTGCGGTTGGATGACCAACCAATGAAATGTATAAAACACCCAAGTGCAAGCGAAAATAGGGGGAAGAAATAACCACCAAGGCAGGTAAAGGTACAATAAGTATTTTATTGAAAAAAATCACATGGACATTTGCACAAAAATAATAATATAATAATGATAAAATTATGTTAAAAAGAAAGCAAAAACACCACCGTACAGTACCTAATAACCGGGATATGTATCCATATAACCAGGTAAGTATATAACACCAAGGTACATATACCAATAATGGTGCAAAAATAAAGTGAAAAAGAAATTATGCTGATGTAGGAAACAAAATCAAAACTCACTGTGCTGAAAACATAATATACATGTGCTAATGTGGCCAATATCAAATGTAAATGGGTGTTGTAACCCAAAAAAAAAAAAATTATATCACTAAACAAAAAACATAAGATGCGCTAGGTGGTAATGAAGTGCCTATAATCAACACAGAAAGACATGCTGGAACACAATACACCCACGCACCAACAGTGCTACCATAGAACTACCACTAATGTGTGCACTATACCTGGAAAATAACGGGAAGGCAAAGAGGGTGGATGGATGGCTTTCTAGAACGCGCCCCGACGCGCGTTTCGGAAAATATTCCTGACAAAGGCATGTCTTTCTGTGTTGATTATAGGCACTTCATTACCACCTAGCACATCTTATGTTTTTTGTTTAGTGATATAATTTTTTTTTTTTTTTGGGTTACAACACCCATTTACATTTGATATTGGCCACATTAGCACATGTATATTATGTTTTCAGCACAGTGAGTTTTGATTTCGTTTCCTACATCAGCATAATTTCTTTTTCACTTTATTTTTGCACCATTATTGGTATATGTACCTTGGTGTTATATACTTACCTGGTTATATGGATACATATCCCGGTTATTAGGTACTGTAGGGTGGTGTTTTTGCTTTCTTTTTAACATAATTTTATCATTATTATATTATTATTTTTGTGCAAATGTCCATGTGATTTTTTTCAATAAAATACTTATTGTACCTTTACCTGCCTTGGTGGTTATTTCTTCCCCCTATTTTCGCTTGCACTTGGGTGTTTTATACATTAGACTACAGACATAGCATAGGACTTAGAGATTAAGTTAGAAAGAGGAAAGATTCCATTGAGGACATACTAGATATAGGAAGTATAGTGCACAGGTTACGTTTGCCCAGCAACAGACTGCCGGGGCAGACAGAGTAAAGAGACAGTTCCAAGTTGGCACAATCCTGCAGATTTTCATCGTAAATTTGAGGGTCATCCTCAGATTTCTGCCATGAATTTGCAATTACTGCAGGGTTCACTCATGGAAAAGTCACATTCACTGCAGCTGTTCCGCTTGTGACTACCTGCCATGTAATGTCCATATGAGGCTGGGTTGAGCAGACTGTTATGCAAAGCCGTGGATGGTCCCTGGTAACAGTGAACCCCTGATGGTTCAGAGCAGTTAAAGCTAAGAACCTTAGATATCTCCTGGGTTCCAGATCTTGGGACTCATCTACCGTCAAGTTTGCTACCTACTAATACTGGATCTGTGGATCTCAAGGAGGCAAGTAAAAAGCCGCACAGTCTTTCTTCAACTTCTCCGCAATGATCCCACCAAGCTACCCCAGACTCCTGAATTACAAACCTGCCATTTTGCCTTCATGCCTCTTCTAAAATGTTCGGCCGACTAAAACAAACCTACTCTTTGAAAGCCTGACAAAGCAGGTTGTCAGCCCATAAAGGCGTCAGCACCAGTTGTCAGCCCAGTTTTCACATAACAGACCTCTCTACTGATGTAAAGGGAAAATTGTCTTCGAGGGTTTAAGATTTGCCCGATATGACCCAATCCCATAAATGAGACACAAAGTTTAGCCTGGAACAATATAAGGAGAACTTTAGATGGGAACCCTGATATTCTTCATTGTACAGCGCAGTAAAACCCGTTTACAGCAAATTATGGAGCACTTAGAATATTTTGCAAGCAAGATAATAAAAGCAGACGCCGGGTGTAGAGTTTCCACTTTTCACGTTATGTCTTATCTAAGGTTTATGGCTTCTGTGCCGTAAATTAAAGCAGATCTCTGGATAATAATAAGAAACATCATGTGAATACTGGATCCGGACACTTTTTTGGAATGGAAAATCGCGCCAATAATACATCTGTCTTATTTGGTAATTACGTGGACACAATTTTTGCCATTGGGGATGTGGTATAATATGTTCAAATTTAGAAAGCACATGCCACACTACATCACAAAATGCACCATTTTTAAAGAGGACTTTTCACGGGATTGTTTTACATTTAAACTGAGTGCCACCTTGACGATGGTTGGTGGGCAAATAATATTTGGCCAAATTTTATACTAAGCGTCTCAAATTTTTCCTAATACTCACAAGCCGTATTGCTATTCAAAATTTCACATATTGTATATTGACATGCATTAGTATGATAGAGTGCAACCTTTTTTTGTATGTTTCAATGGCTTGTTGATAGCAAAAACTAGGACTGCACCATCAGTTTTCTTTTTCATTCTTTTTACCTGGTGTAAATGTCGCTGTTCTCCTGAATACAGCGATGCTTATCTTATGTTCCTGCGCCGCTCCGTTCCTGAGATATGCCCACCTTTTCCTAGTATATAAATCTAGTCTTGTTATCCAAGGAGGTGTGGTCCTAAATTTTTCTCTATGGGAGTCTTATTGAGGAGCAAACCCACTTGGCTAAAAAAAATAGATTTATATACAGGAAACAGAGGGCCATATCTCAGGAATAGACTGGAGCAGGAACGAAAGAAACACAACACCAAATTCGGGAAAACGTCGGCATTTACACCAGGTAAAGAAATTACATATTTATGGCAAGTGAAGTGACAGGTCCTGATAAGTGGCAACGAAAATATGAATACATATGGCGCCAATGAATTACAAATGAGTTATCATATTCCGTTCTGTGTAATAACTGCTTCTCATCATGTTTCTGCATGCAAGACGGAGAACACTAATGAAAAGCTCTGGGGTATTCAGCATTTGTTTACTCATTCAGGCAAAAGTTACAGACTGTAAAAAAACAAAGGGTCCAATGTTCATTTTACAATTGCCTGCTGTAAAATTTGGTGGAGGAGGAATAATAGAACGGGCCTTATATAAAGATTAGCGCTTTGCCCTCCTTTTTCCGTTGAAGGATCATAGTTTTAAAATGGGATGTCCAACAAACTTATACGTAGTTTATATATATATGAGTTTTTTTACTTTTTGCAAACCGAATTTGTGTTAAATTTTATACAATTTGCAGGTTCTGTCGAATTAACACAATTTGCCATCCAATTTGCACCAAAAAATGCCCCTTTCTGTTTTACTCAATGCAAGAGATTGCATCAATTACAGAAAGCTCATTTGTGACTTCCGGCGCAACTGCATGGGGTTTCCCTCTAATGCTTTACAGCTATTACATAGTATAGCGCAGCCAATCAGAAGAGACTATCGCAGCCTGTTCAAAAGCTGAGGCAGTGAATGAAGCAACCATTTTAGAATGATTTAAAATAAAAATAGAATATTAAATTCTACAGTTCAGAGCATTGGACAAATATTCCAGACCTCCGGACAAGTCTGCTTTGTGAAACTGCAGCATCGAGGAAGATGATGAGAGTAGCAGTCTGTGGATAAAGGTACTGTCACACTAAGCGAGATTGCTAGCGAGATCGCTAAAGCGTCAGCGATTTTATGATGCAGCAGTGACCTCGTTAGCGACGTCGCTGTGTGTGACATGTAGCAGCGATGTGGCCCCCGCTGCGATGTTGCTGATCGTTCATGAACGTTCTGAGCCGTTTTTTGGTCGTTGGTGTCCCGCTGGTGAGCCTGAATCGCTGAGTGTGACACCCTTTATGAACGACTTTACCAGCGTCGCAGGCGGGACTAGGTTTTCCCAACGAACGCAGAGGTCGTTATACAGATCGCTGATCTCTGATGAGATCTTTGTGTTTGGAAGCTAACTAGCGACCACATAGCGATCGCACCAACGATCTCGCCAGGTCGTGTCGTTGTCGTGATCGCTGGTGCAATCGCTAAGTGTGACAGTGCCTTAACAGATTCAATTGATAGGGGGAAGGAGATAGCATAGGTACTAGAAGCAGTGCCATTGTGATTGATCACTGACATGATGTAGCTGGCTTCTGTTCTGTTGCACATGAGTTACACATTTTCTTTTTCTTAATTCTTAATGCACTGGAAAGCAGAAGCAAGCCACAGAAAAAAAAATCTGAAATTGGCCTCAGACGGTGTGCAAACGTGTCACAACCCACTGTATTGAGATTTTGCATTCTGTGGTGTAAAAATAGTTTTAAACGCTAAAGAAAATCCCCCAAAATCCAGACATTTAATTGCAACTGTCTACCTCACAAACTATTTGTGTCGCAAATAGTTTTATTTTGCACAACTGTTTTACTAGTTAAATTTTATTTCCATACACACCAAACCAATATAGAGCCCTGTTTCAGGTGCTGATTTTTTTACATGTACCTATCTAGCATGTCTTATTACAGGGAATGGGGTTTTGTTAAAAAAAAAAAGAAGCACAAGATGTTCAGCGCTCAGAGTCATGGCCTAGATAAGCATGGGTGAAGTCTGACCAGCAGTGAACAAGACACATAAGTAAAGATGGGTAGACCCCAGGATGTTTAGGTCTGGCGTGTTCAGTCGAACAGTTACAAAAAGTTTGGTTTTGGGTACCAGGACAGTATCCAGACCCGAACCCAGACCTCATGCACTTGAATGGGGGCCCAAACATCCAGTGTTTGCCACACTGTCATGTGTTTTTTAATTATTTATTGAAATAATTAAAAAAATGGCATGGGAATCCTTTTATTCTTGATAACCAACCTTCTTTTTTTTAAACTTATTTATTTACAGTGCAGGCGCTGATGAATACGCCCATCAGCCGCTGTCTGCTCTCACTGTTATTAGCGGCAGTGGAATCAGCCGATGGGAGCAGTAGTCCCATCAGTCGGCGCCAGTGACAGGAGGTGTCAGTAGCAGAGAAGTTATATATTAGACATACTGGCAACATAGTTCCTTAGAGGGAACAGAACCCCGGGTTGAGAATAGGACTCTTGCTAACTGGACTGTAGTGTTGAGATGGGCTGTGGTGAAGTAGAGTGAAATAGCAAATATAGTGAAACAAGTGAGTAAAGAGGAAGGATTAGAAATTGTGTATGAAAAATACTCTGTATTGTGAAGGAAATGTTCATAAAGATATGTAAGGAGGGTCAGGGTCTAGCCCTTTAAATGTTTATGCTGCTACTGATATTCACGTGTATGATTGTTATGTATTTCACTGTGAAGTATTTTCATGTCTTTTGTATTGTATTTCAGCATTGCTTAAGTAAAGTTAGTACATTCTTTGGGAACATTAGAGGAGGGCACTTAGAGTATAGTGTTCATAGACTGGGTAAGTGTAGTTTTGCAAAGGGCCACTAGATGGGGGTATATTAGCGGGTCCAGTTAGGAAGTGGTGAGATGGTTTAGAGGGGAGCACACTGGTAGGATACCAAAGGGTTAAGTAGAGAAGTTCCGGCCAGGAACTAGGAGAGGGACTTCCTGATAGGGAGTCAGTCGGGGGTGGACCCTGTTGCTGCTCAGATGTCCCTGGTCCTGAGCTGCATAGCTGACATGAAGAATGAAGTGTAAAAGGTACCAGCAGTGGTGAAGCCAGTGAAGGAATCACCGTGGGACCGTCAACCAGAGTCTGTGGGCTGATGAAGTAGTAGAGCCAGTGGACGAGCCAGTGGACAAGCCACAGTGGGAACGTTCAGCAGAAGTGTGAATGCTGAAGAAGTAGTCGAGTGGGCCACCAGCGAGTACACGGGCAGGATAATCAGAAGGGGGTGGACAGCCTAGTAGATGTGTATTTCCGTGCCTGGACAGAAGCTGATTCCAGGGGAAGAGATCGAAGTGTCGTTTTCACCGGGCTCCTCGTCCCGCAGTTACTTTGTGGTCCATTCTGGTGTAGCAGAGGAAGTGAAGCGGAGTTGTAGAAGATGTATTGCTGGTACCATGTCGCGTGCTAATGGTGTCTTGGATGTGCTGTGTCCGGAGGAAAATAAAGCTGAACTGTTTGAAGTTATTCTGGACTCTGACTCCAATTCTTTGAACTCCAAATCGGATGAGAAATACACCAGGGACAAAGCAGTTGCAAGCGCAGTAAGTACAGACAGCGCTGATGAGTCCACCCCCCGACTGTGGTGTTACAGATATGTGCCCGCCACCTTAATACCTACTGTATATAATTCCCACAAAGTTATCGTTAAGCAAAGAGTTTATTTTGAAGCAGTGATTTTCCTGATTGTAGTCCTCAACATCTGGTCCTGGTCATTGGTAATGTAAGGGGTCCACTCTCTCCCTTAATGTATGTGTGTCATTTATCTATAGATGTATATAGTTTCCTGAATGTATATATTTGTTACCTACTGATGTCATGTATACGTACATATATTGATGTGTATAATGTTAAGATAGGGAAAGCATAGTACCCTTAATAGGCCACTAGATTGGGGCACGATAGACTGAGACAGTACTATAAATAGTTAACTTAGGAGGGGCTGACTGTGGATAAATGTAGAAGTCTTCCTGTTTGTATTCAGTTAGGGCCTAGTGCCCGTGTGGGGCGGTCAGCTCTGTAACGTTTAAGCAAGCTACCCAGCCATTCCGAGTCCGGATGGACAGAGGTGCAGCAGTACTACTGCATTTGGGAGGAGAAGCTTAAGAAGAGGTCCTAGCTCAGTACAGGGACTGAGGAGATGTCAATCATGCCAAGTGGGTGGAAATTCAGCAGCAGGAAGGAGTGACACTGAGGAGCGGTCAGGCAAGGTGGGAAGAGATTCATCAGTAGCAGGAAGGAAGGACACTGAGCTATCAATCAGGCTAATTTGTTGGAAATTCAGCTGCAGCAGCAGGGAGGAGGAACACCAAGAAGCTGTGAAACACGCTAGGTGGGTGGATATTTAGAAGCAAAAGGAAGGAACGACCATAGAAGCATGCCAGTCATGCAAGGTAGGCAGACATTTAGCATTAGTGAGGAGAGATACTGAACAACTGATGGGCTAGGTGGATGGAGATTCAGTAGCAGCAGGGAGGATGGATACTCAGAAGTTGTCAATCCAGCTGCGTGAGCGGAGAATGAGCATAAACTTTAAAAAAGGAATGTAAACCCATTGTGACTTGCGTTTTACAGCAAGTACACCAGCCTCATGAGGTCTAAATGATCTATGTAATACAATAAATAGTTTGTACTGTGACATTTAGTCACTGATCCGCTATAAACCATAGTGGGTATCTCCAACAGAAGGCTTGCTCAAAATGAAAGGGGTTGTCTTTGGAAAACAAGTTATCACCTTTTCCCAGGATTGGTTATAACTTACTTATCTGTGGGGTTTCAAACAAATCAGCAGAACATGAAAATTTAAACCAACAGGACAGGTTACTTTTATCCCCGTTATAAAATGGAGTGGTAGGTTGGATCACCAATTGCTGCTTTATTCATTCTCTTTGGCGGTGCCGGAAGAAGCAGACGCAGCTCTTGGCAGTCCATATGACTCGCAATGGAGCCACGGTCGGACTTGTTCACTTCCGAAACCATTCCAAGATCGATCAAAGTGGACCATTTTGCTGTCAGTGTGAGTCACATTGTCAGACCCCTCGATCAAATAATTATTACCTATCTTGTGAATAGATTGATACCTTGTCTTCACCAGACAACTCCATTAAGATTGAGAAAACTCTAAAATAACGTCAAGGGTCAATGTTTGATGAAAGTAGGACTTTAAAGAAAGAAATAACATTTTTTGTAATTTTTTCTCCTTCCCTTTTATGATGTTTTTAGCGTTATTTATGGCGAATACAGAGCTTGTTATCTTAAAGTATTCTCCGGCAATTTGTCCCGGGGGAGTGGTTGCGGTAATCTCCATATATTTCCATGGAAACCGCATTGCCGATGCCGAGTATTCACACAAATATCAGGCACTTACTGGAGAGCGCATTATCATAATCACACAAGGAGACACAGTTTATATTATCTTTCTTTCCATACAAAGTTCATATATATTCAGAGGTTCTGGATAATAGAAGATTACATATGGAAATGAGAGAGCATCTACATGGCTGTAAGTCACATCACAATGTGCCATCTCTCAGCAGGAAATAATCTCGGGCTGATGAATACAGAAGAAAAGTTTTGTTACTTTGCATTATTTTGTAGGGTCACTATTTTGCTCACCTATCAGGCCACCGAACGAGGGTTGAGACTGACCTGTCTAAACATTGCGCTGTAGCCATAAATATTGTAGCCATACAACTTTTCTCTACCCAGTTGGGTCCTTTCTTCTCCAGGGGAAAATCTTCCCATATTATCTCCAGCTATGGCATTATCACTCACTGGTATCTCTCTGGAGAGGTTATCCCTCTAGAACGTTAAAGTGTCCGCCATCCTGTTACACTGACCTATACCCGTCCTTGAATTTTAATGGGACAGGTGCCTGTGAGCATGTGCGGTAGGACGCTCTGCTTCCAACGTTCATGTTGAGGAAGATGTGCTCCCAGTAGACATCGTGGAGTAATCCTACAACCACAATTCCAAATAAGTTAGGACGCTGTGTAAAATTTTAAGAAAACCAAAATGCAAGGATTTGGAAACCTCTTATAGCCATTGTATTCACAACAGAACATAGGACACAGATCAGAAGTTTGAAAATTTTCAATTTTAGTTGAAAAAATATAATTCATTTAGAAATTGATGGCAGTAACATCTCAAAAAATTTGTGCTTGGGCCGTGTCCACCATTTTGTAGCATCTCTTCTTTTTACAACAGTCTGTAAACGTTGTGGAAGTGAGGAGACAATTGCTGGAGTAGGAATGTTGTTCCATTCTTGCCTGATGTCGGATTCTTGCTGCTCAACACTCCGGGGTCTTTGCCAGATTTTCATTTCATAATGGGTCAAATGTTCTCTATTGGTGGAAGGTCCGGATTACCGATGACCTTTCCGTCAACTAAACTCTTCTTCTGTGAAGCCATGTTGTTGTGATGGGTTTAGCATTCCCTGAAATAGACGTTGTCTGGATGGGAGCATATGGTGTTCTAACATATCTATATACTGCTATATACTGCTCAGAATTAATAAGGCATTTTCAGATGCGTGAGCTGTCCATGCCGTAGGCAGACCCATATCATCAAAAGTGCAGGCTCTTGAACTATATGCATTGATAACAAGCTGGATGGTCCCTCTCCTCTTGAGTCTGCAGGACACGGCATTCAAGGATTCTATAACGTATTCTATAAAGTATTTAAATTTTTGATTCATCTGACCACAGAACAGTTTTAGATTTTGCCTCACTTCACTTTAAATGAGCTTTGGTTGAGAGAAAATGGCAGTATTGTGGGATTGTGTAGGTACGTAGCTTTTTCTTTGCATGATAGCGCTTTCACTTGTATTTGTTGTAGTGCAGGGGTTTGGTGCAGTGTGACAGACAAGAAGTGACTCAGGAAAGTTCAAAACAAAGTCTCTTTTAATAGTCAGCGTACTCACAAACAGAAAACAAATAGCATCCTCCAAATCGCAGCCGGTAAACAAGACAGTCCGTATCCGAGACCCAGTGGTGTGGACGACTGTACCGCCGTGTACGCTGAGGAGTGCCAGACCTTTTGGCTCCGCTTGACTCTGTGACTCTTCACCCTGCTGAGCTCTGCACCCCACTGCTCTCTGCTGCAGGGTTTTTACAAGGAACCTGAGGCCATAGGCCACTTGGAAGACCTGGCTGGGAGAAAGCGGTCCACCCCACTACCATCCTGTAGTCCGCTTCAAAAATAAAAGTCCATGGCAGGTTTCTTAAATCTTAATAGCTCAAATAGCTTGCCCAAGACCAAAACTTACTTTTATTTTGCATTGCAATCATATATATGCCTGTGTCTGCAATGCACTCCCGCGGCCTCAATACGCTTCTGTTCGCATTCTGGGGTACATATAGCAACCCTCGCATATAACAGCGGTCACTGCCTCACATACCTCCTCCTCTTTTCAAACTTGTGGGGTTGAACATTTGTCACCATACAGGGGGCCCGTGACAGGGCATCCGCTTTTCCCTGTGACTTCCCCACCCAATGTTCCACTGAAAAGCTGAAGTTTTGTAGGAACAGGGACCACCTGGTGACCTGAGCATTCCGTTCCTTTGCGTTTCTCATCCAGACGAGGGGTGAATGGTCCGTTACTAAACAGAACTGATGCCGGAGCAAATACTAGTGTAGGGACTCGCCAAGCATTCCTTCTCTACTACGCTATAATTTTTGTCTGCTGGGGTCAGTTTCCTGCTCAAGTAGGTGACTGGATGCTCATCCCCGTTCCCCTCTTGTGACAGCACCGTTCCTAGGCCTACCTCTGAGGAATTTGTTTGGACGATGAAGGTTTTCTTGAAATTGGGGCTGATGAGGACCGGCTGTCCACACAACACCGACTTCAAGGACTGGAATGCTTCCTCCGCTTGAGGATTCCACTGTAAGGAGGAAGACTGGGCTGCGGGTACCTGTACTGAGCCGACCGGAACTGTTGAGGCTGCCTCCCATGTTGCCTGGGGGAAGAAATGAGGGACCGGACCAACCTCCTGACCTGGGTAGGAGGAGCCAGATAAAAGAGAAAGCGCGCAGCAGCAGGCAGTTTGGCACGAATCAGGAGTATTGCGCAGCGGTGTGAGCAGTGTGCTCCATCCCCTGAGCACCGGTGCCACGATAGGCCACCTTGTTCGGTCCCCACCTTCTCCAACGGGACTGCCGTAGATAGAGGTGCCACATGCCCAGTGACTGCGAGGGATAGAGGTGCTGTGCACTCAGTGACTGTGAGTACAGCGCACGTGCAGAGCAGACAAAGCCGAGTACCGGACAGACTCTTGTGGCCTTCCCTGCCAATTGCTTCACGCCCATTCACGTTTGACCCTATCATTGTCGCTGCCTTGTTTGCTTCGGCCGCACGTGTTCATGGACTAGGGACTCAGCGGAAGTACCGGACACCGACTGCTGCCGCCAGAAGATGGATCACCATTTAAAGGACCCCCCACCAGAGGACATCTCCCAAGTTGCTGCTGGTTCTACAACCCCTGTGGGATCATCTGCTGTGAGGAGCACAAAGGACACGATAAGTTCCTTAACTGGACTGCCATTGTTTTATACTTGTTATTCTTTTTATCATACTTTAACCATTTACCTCCCTGCGAGGAGTTAAAATCTTGTTCTATTAAACTGCAACCTTTTGTTAACCCTTGCTCTGCCTCCTATCTGTCTCTGCATCACACAACCAACTTACACTTGACATAGTCAGCAGGATGCAGTCCACAAACACAGAGGTGGCAGAACAAGCAGCCGTGGGTGTCCCAAGGGTCATCTTACTGCTGGGTGCCATGCTCAGCAATCTCCCAAAGTTTACAGGGAGCAATTCACTGCTATGGGACTGGTCTGAGTGGGTTAAAGGCATGCTAAGGATGCACCCCATGACCCCCGCTATGCAGGCGGAGACTGCTGTGATGGCCCCAGACGGGAAGCCAGATGTTCTGTTATGTTCTGGCTCCCGTATGAATGGAACACCTTCACCAAAGTGTTACAGATATTGGAAGAGATGCATGGGGAGCCCACGGATGTCGATGAATTGCGGATGCGCCTGTTTGGCCGTGTCCAAAGGGAGGGGGAGTCTGTGACCCAATATATGAACGTGCTGCAGGAGATCCACGCTGCGATCTCTAAGCGGGATGAAGTGGGTGATGGATGGCAGACTCGACAGGTAAGGTCCAGAGCGGGGAAGTATCTGTTCTGCCCGTTGCTGATCCAAGTTGGGTTAGAGAAATCCGGAAAGAAATCCAGGACATGCGAGAAGAGTGGTCCGGCTTGAGAAAACCCCCCCTGGAGGTGCCTAACTCTTCCGGAGGTAGTATTAACTCCAAGCCCCATCCGGAAATGGGGCAACCTCGAACAGAGAGACAGCCGATTTGTTTTGTATGTGGGGACATTGGACATTATGCCCGAGGATGCACAAGATGGGGTAGGCCACCGACCCGTCGGCCATTAAACTAGTGGGCTCCGTGGCTGGGGACGCTGCACGGAGCCTGAGCCGCCAAGAAGGAGAGAAGGAAGTCCCGCAAGTTTAGTTTCCCTGTGCCCCCTCATATGGGCTGAAATGGATGGCCAGGCCGTCCGTTGTCTAGTTGATACCAGTTCCCAAGTGACTAACATACCAGAGACTTATTTAAGATGCCATTTTTCTTAGGCAATGCGGCCCGAATAGGGCCCAGTGATCAAGTTGACAGCAGCCAACCAATTGCCCATCCCTGTCGCAGGGTGGTCTGGATGCAAATTACTGTGTGTGGCAAAGATGTGGGCCAAAAAGGAGTAGTGTTGAGACCCTGGCAATGGCCCCACAGTGATGTTAGGGATGAATGTGCTGAAAGAACTCAGGATCATCCTGGTCAATGAGTCACCAGATGCTTTTCTCAATTGATAGAGCCCCCGCACCCTCCCCAAAGAAAGCTTGCCTTAGAACAAGGTCACATAGATAAGGAGAATTACAGGCTGAGGGAGAGAGCAGACACAAACTACGCAGTGGTCTGAGCAGCCCCTCCTGTCGGGCATTCGGCGAGGAAATTTTTTTTTTTTTTTTTTTTTTTATGTGAATAAGTTTGAAAAGGTGTTAAATCATCTGTGAGAAAAAGATCACTGACATGTCACAAGAGCAGAATTCAGAGTCACACACATCACATGTCCATCATGTGGAGACACGGGACAGGTGTAGGCTGCTCTCATTGAGTAAGGAGCCTTGTACAGGGAAAAATGCTCCCCGCCTCTCTCCACAGGGAGAAGGCATTTTTGTTTCAACCATACCCTCTCAAGAGTCACAGGGGGGACACCCTCTCCTTTTTCTTCTCTCAGTCCCTTTCTCTTTCTTCTTCAGACTTTTCTCCTCTTTCCTCGCTGCCATCCCTCTCATTCCTTCTTTTCCCTCCATCACATCTCTGACACATCCATTTTCTTCATCTTCCTCTTCTTCTATCTCTTCCTCTCCAACTCTCAAATCTTCTTCTTCATCTTCTTCTACTTCTCCCCCTCCATCTTTCTCTCTCTCTCCTCCATCTTTCTCTCTTTTCCCCCTTTCACTCTTCTCTCCCTCCCCTCCTCTTTCTCTCGCTCCTCCCTCACACCTCCCTTCTCTTCCTTTTTTTTCTACTTCGTCATCAACTGGGTCAACGCCCAATCCAAGCAATGTGGTGTCCCTGTATTCAGTGTTTCCAGCACAGGGCACCTTGTCTATCCCAAGCACAGTACAAACATTGCCAGTCATTATATCAGGAGAAGAAAGTGCAGATCTCCCTACACAAAACGCTACATGTAGCCCCCAGACACAACAGTCCACTGCTAGGGCTTCACAGGGGGGTGGTATAGCTACAGGGCTGCTAGCATGGAACCATGACACTGATCCACCGCAGCCTCAGCAAGGAAGTGGGAAATCCCCATGCAGCAAGACAACTTTAAAGCCCAAATCTCACCCAGTGTATGCACCAAGTACACCATGTCACTTCTTATCTGATGAAGATGAAGATGCAACGTCACACATGCTGCCCAATACTAGGGAAGAAAACACACAAGCACCAATAGAGCAGGGACAGGTAGAGGCACCATCCTATGAGCCCTTCATCCCAAGCCAGGTGATCAGTATGCTGCCAGACCCAGGGATACACCCCATGCCATTTTGCCAAAAAATGCAGCAGATCCAGCGAACGTATGCAGCAGCCTGGACTGATCTCTGGACCGTAATGGAAATAAAAGCAGGTGATGCATTCTGGCCAATTATGAGAGAACACTTCAAGCTTCCAACAGAGTTAGATGCGTATGCCTGGGAGACAGGACCAAAGCTAATTGAGCAACTCAGAGAATGGGCCAAAAGCAGACTGACAGGACAAACTCTCAGCCTACATGTCACGAGTCAAGACAAGACAGAGTCTGTGGAGAAGTTCCATGACAGAGTAATGCAAGTGTTTCAAGATTTGGGCCTCATTACCCATGATCAGTCACACAGACGGATGTTGGCACAGGCTTTTGTGCATGGACTGAGAGAACCAATCAGGAAACCACTGGTAGCAGCCAGGCCTGAGTACACGTCAATAGCAATGGACACCCTTCTCACAGTCGCAAAAGGGATAGAATCCCAGCCAGGAGTGCGCAAAACAGCTCCCCTGATGGTGGTCTCAGAGCCAGATGGCCAACCACGTTTTAAAGACAGAAGAAATGTCAAGTGTTACAAATGTGGCAAGCTTGGCCATTACCGGAACCGCTGCAGAGAACCCCTACGACCCACCACTTTGTCTAGAGAAGCAAGCCAAGGAAGAAACACAGAAAGCAGTGAAGAACCCCGTCCATAGGACAAGAGCACACCAAGTCCACAAGGAACCCCACCAGTGGGACCAATATCCTGAGAGTGGATGGCGTAGTCATATCTTTTCTTGTGGAACTCCGCAACCTCACCTACCTATCAGAATCTTCTGCTTCCTGCATGGGAATTGATGGTCAAGTCAGATATTTCCAGATTATGAAGCCCCTGAGCGTGTGGACTCAGCCAGAACACTCCATCATGTCCCAGTTTGTTGTGTAAAAAACCTGCACCCTCAACCTATTGGGAGTGGACCTACTGCAGAAGCTGAAAGCGACCAGAGTGTTCCAGGAAGATGGGACCATGACACTTTCTTCACCCCTGACCCAAGAAGAAACAGGAACCTCAAACAACCACACTGCAGACCTATCACAGGAGGTGCTGGACATAGTACCAGAAAAAACCACTCCATCACCCAGGGTCAAGATGTCTCTGACCAACTGAAGGTCTAAGTGAGCTCGCCTAAGAAGACGGCCTGAGAACTTTGACATTGGCCAGGATATTCAACTCAAGAAGGACTCTACTCGCTTCATGGAATGGCAACACCTCATCCAGCTCTAACGCCAGAGGTTCATCTTTTGCAAGCACCAGGAGGTGCCCCCTGCAATCAACCAGTTCACCCAGGCCCTAGACCGGAAAAAGGCCACTCAGCTCTTCAAACTTGTGCACAAATACTGACCTGAGACCAAGCTGGAGAAAAAGAAACTACTGATGGCCCGTGCTGAGAAAAAAAGCAGCCGTTTAAGGAGACGTCCCAACAAGAAGACCCCCTGTGACCAGAACAGGTGCTAACACAGTAACTGTCTTGGTGGAGAACAAGAAAGCCAGCTGGTCGTCATCTCTCATGATGTGGATCCTAGTAGACGGCTTGTTTTCCCGCCAGCTCTGCACCAGCAGATGGGAGTCCCCTGCCACATACTGAAGGACAAGGCCAAACTGGGCTGCCTCGCCCATCGGAATCAATCCCAGCTTTCCACAGTGAAGAAAAAGACTGTAAACCGCACTGAGTTCAGAATGGTGCAAGGCCTGGAGGCCGCGAAAGAGGCTACGGTATTTGAAACCCCAACAGTGCTGAACCATCACACTCTGCTCTCAAGAGTCCCAGTCACCGCAACGGTATTCACGGTGATCAACCTGGCCAGTACCTTGTTCAGTGTTTCCCCTCCATCTGGAGGCCTGCTTTCACGCACCAGTGCAGTGCATATGGACAATGTTGCCTCAAGGTGCTCAAAACAAGCCCTTCAAGTTTCACCAAGACAATGTCCTCCATCCTCATCAACTGGATTGCAGAATATGCAAGAGTCACTCTTCTACAACACGTGGATGACTTTCTCTTTTGTGTGGTTGACATCGACACCTGCACAGTCTATTCCTTATCTCTCTTACTCTACCTGGAAGAACAGCAACGCAAGGTCTGGAAGAACAAAGTCCAGTGATGCCAGAAGCAAGTTACATCCCTGGGACACTATATTGCCCACAAGACGAAACACATGTCAAAAGACTGGAAGACCACTGTGGAGAAGATGGCTCCCCCAACAACTCCAAGAATGCTGCAGGACTTCCCTGGTCTAGTGTCATATTGCAGAATCTGGATCCCTGATGCCTCAGTCCTAATGCAGCCTCTGTGCGCTTGCATCAACGCAACCCCGCTCCTTCTATCAGACGCAGCCTTCAACCCATTCAGGAGATTGGAAGAACTCCACAGTCTCAGCGCCAATACCAGGCCTACCTGACTATGAAAAGTCTTTCCGTCTACCTGATGGAAGAAAGAAGGTCATGCTACTGGAGTCCTGGCACGGATTCACGGGCGAAAACAGAGACTTTTAGGCTGCCTCTCAGCCCGCTTGGATCCAGTTGCAAGAAGAGCACCCTCCTGCCTGATGGCAGTATCCGCAGCACACACCCTCCTGGACAAGGTTGCTGACATCGCTCTTGGACAGCCACTGGAAACTCTCACTCCACATGACATCTTGGCAATCTTCAATCAAGCTCAACCAACAGTAATCTCTCCACCGCCAGGCATCTTTGTGGCGCCTCTATTGCCTTTGTCTCATAATGTCACCGTCTCCAGACCTACAGTCCTCAGCCCGGCCACTCTACTCCCACTCCCAAGGGGGGATACTTGGATGGCTCCAGAAGAAGTTTCAACACAGGAAGTGCAGTGACCAGCAATCAAGAAATCCTGTGGTCCAGAAGTCTGTCACCTAGCCTGTCAGCCCAGGAAGCAGAATTGATAGCGCTGACGAAGGCCTGCCAGATGGCAGAAGGCAAGACTGCAAACATCTACACGGACTACAGGTACTCGCATGGCATAGCACACGACTTCAGACTCATCTGGGCTACAAGGGACTTCATCACAGCAAACGGGACAACCGTGAAGCATCATGGAGCCTTCAGGGACCTACTGGGTATACTCCAACTTCCAAAATGGTGGCAATTTGAAAAATCAAAGTGCATGGAAAACTGAGAACAGAAGAGGCGTGAGGCAATAACATGGCGGACATGGCAGCCAAAGAAGCAGCCAAAGGAAGACAACATGGAGAAGTGGGAGAGGTCGTAGAGCCGGACGGCTACTACATGACAACTGAAGACAAGAAACCTGACAAAGAGACGTCCTGGAATCTGCTCAAGAAGTTACAAGACCAAGCTCCAAAAGGAGAAGAAGAGCTGAATGGGAAAAAAAAAAAAAAAAAGCAACACGTGAAGAAGGAAGGCTATCAATAATAGACTTCAAACTCTGCCTACCACAAAGTATGCACCCTATGGTGGTCCAATGGGTACATGGACCCACATCCACATATCAAAGACACAGATGAATGATCTGATTGGTGCTTACTGTTTCGCTTCAGGGATCTCCACCCTAACAGCCAAACTCACCAGCAGCTGTCTGACCTGCGGCAAATTCAAGCCTGGACGTATGGAAGAAAGACCCCCTCACCTCATCTGGAAAGACCACTCTACCAGCTTCAAAGGATCCAGATAGACCACATCCAGATATCGCCAAGTGAAGGATTCAAATACGCCATTGTGGTCAAAAGAAGTATTTTCAAGATGAACAGAAGCCTTCCAAGTCAGCAAAGACTACTGCAACGAAGCTACTTTCGGAAAATAGTGTGCAGATACGGGGTTCCAGAAATGATAGAAAGTGATCAGGGACCCGCATTCACAGCAAATCTGACACACAAGACCCGATTAGCAGTAGGGTCAGATTTAGGCCTACACACTCCTTACCACCCCCAGAGCAGCAGGAAGGTAGAAAAAACTGAATGAAACACTTAAGAATAGAATGCTGAAAAATTGCCCAAGAGACACGCAAACCATGGCATGACACACTCCTAATTGCACTGTTTAGCGTAAGGCAAACTCCCAGAGACCCAGAAAAGCTGTTTCGTGCCTGCATCTTCTGCTAACAGATAAGACATTTTCTTCTTTTAGATTTTTGGTGCCTGCATTTTGTCCTGCACTTCTGTGGGGGTCTGCCGGGTCCCCTTCGGGGGGCTTATGCTCCTCTCAGTTTAGTTCAGCCACTGTTTGTTCATTTGCCTTTTCCAGTTTTTTCAGTGGTTGCTGTTTAGTTTTTGTTACACCAGAGAACTAATTTAGGTGGTGGAGGTCGTGTGATCTCAGGTGTTTTTGTAATTAGTAGAGTTGGTACTTTTCAGGGTTTTTTGGGGTTGCAGTAAGTGCCTTTCCTATCCTCTTCTATCTAGACAGATTGGGCCCCAGCGTTTGCTCATTCTATTTTCTGTCTGTGTCTGTATTTCCTCTTGTCTAACCGCCATTACATGTTTGGGGGCTTCCTATGTTCTTTGGGGATCTGCTCCGGGGCAGATAGCTTTCCTTTTTCTATCTTTAGGTGTAGTTAGCTTCTCAGGCTGTGACGAGGCGTCTAGGACCAACGTAGGAACGCTCCACGGCTGCCTTTAGTTGTGGTGGTTAGTCAGGGTACTGCAATCCCATAGATTCCAACCTCTCTGGTGTATTACTTTTTTTGCCTGCTCTCCTCAGCTACCAAATCATAACACTTATGTAATTGAATTGGTCAAAAACTAATGTCCATTCTCGAGTTTTTCTCCTCACTACCAGATTTGATGATCCTGTCCAAGAGCCCCAGATGACATCAACCTCTGTGTAACTAGAGGGAAAGCCTGTTTGGATCCATGTATCGCATTGCAAGGAAGCTCCCGTACCAGGAGAGACACCTAAGCCATGAAGGATGTCGTGGATGCTCTGACTGACCAGACAGATGACCAGATGACCTACCTGATGAGTTCAAGGCCAGAGACCAAGTTAAAGCAGGATTTGAGTCACTATTGCCACTGGTAACTATAACAAAAATGTTGATTGGATAAATTACATCTATTATAACCAGCAGAGATTTGTTAACTTCACCATAGATGCTGTAAAAGGTTTGGCAGCACAGTTAGGCCCCACTTCCATTATGGCATTCCAGAATAGAATGGCTTTGGATATGATTCTAGCTGAGAAAGGAGGTGTTTACAAAATGATCAAAGACACCTGTTGCACCTACATCCCAGACAACACTGGCCCAAATGGTAAAGTCACAATGGCAATACAGAAACGTACTGAGTTATCAGAGGAACTGAAACAGAACTCAGGTGTCACTGACCCATGGGATCGATACTTTGGGTGGATGAGTGGGTGGCAGAAAATGTTGGCACAGGTTGGGACAGCCATTATGGGGGTTCTCATTTTTGCATTAATTACTGGTTGCTGTGTTATTCCTTGTATCCGCAGGATAATGGAAAAAACTGTTCAGGAGACAACCAATTTGATGCCACTCACCATCTTGGACCTCGCACCAGTCCGGATGGAACTGTCTGGCTTGACCAGATCTCCGAACTACCTCCAGACTGAGAATACACATCCTTGATGAAACATCATATCAACTATGAGATTATGATTGCGAACACATAAACCCCGACAGGGACAGTCCTCCTGACCGCCCATTTGCGAAAAGTCTGTATTCGGTGGGGGAGGCATGTACTAGGGGTGTCTCAACTCACCGGCAGCACAAAAGAGTTGCAGCGCTTTGGGCCAGGAGCAGGTTTTTAGGGCAAGTGGTATCTAAGGGGAGACTGTCATGGAAATATATATGTCTTCCATATATATTCAAAGTATATTCACATATATGTATTCACAGTTCACAGTTAGATAGATCTCACTTGCTAAAAAACCTTGTGCTCACATATTTCTAGGCCAGATATAATCAGTCGTTTTAAAGAAATCTGGCCTTCATAAGACCTTCGTAAAGGAACAAATGCATGAAGTACAAAATGTCCTATTAGATATCTGTTGTTTACATTATAGTTATGCAAGGCAACTAGGTCACAAGAATATAAACAATAATTCTGCAACTTCAGCTCTTTTAATCATGATTATCATAATTATCATATTTACACTAGAACAGCCAATAATCTAGCAGCTTTTAATTGTATGTTAATTGACTAACCAGCCCCTTTTTGTAAACGTATAAAACCTTGAATGAATAATAAATGTATGTCTTTGACGAACTGTTATACTGACACTTTCGTGTGGACAGTCCTCATTTCGTTCTGAGCGCTCAAAAAGACATTATATAGAGATTTGGACATGGCAAGCAGCAAACACAGGATATTTTTATCCTAATTAAATTTCCATATCAGTTCCAGCAACTGATACGGGTAGCCCATGCTCAAGAAACGTCGAGAGAAGGAGTGAGGGACTAAGTGCAGGTCTCTCCCCTTCTGAAATGTGCCTCCACACTTGCATTCCCCAAGGCCATAAAAAAACATGCTGTGTTTATTTTAATTAAAAACCAAGAACAAATACTTTGAAGCTCATAACACAAAGGTGTGAAATCCCCTGCAAGCTACAGGCAATCTTTTGTCTGACTTGGAAACACATTGTCGTACAACAAATCACAGCAAGGCTATGAGGTATTGAATCTGGAAAATGACCTATAATAACAGAATGCAATATCTCTGAGCCTAGCCGAGCACATTATCCGAATCAACGTTCATTCCCCCATATGCCCATGCCCGGCAGCCAATTGTAGCACTCTGTGCTATGGAGTTATAAAGCTTAGCCATCAGGAATTACATACGGTAGGCAAACTTGGACTTTTGCGCAGATAAAATCCAGCCAAATCCAGTGACTCTGCTGCCATTCCATTCAGAGCTTTGGGCGGAAAGTTGTGGGCCATTCACGGTTCTGGACTGGAAATCATACTCTCAGAGATGGGAGGAGAGATGCTGCACAAGCCCAGGGGTGGGCACAGAGTGTGGAAGGAGCAGCCAAGGAGATAAGTGTCAGCTCCTCACTTGGAGCTCAGTTTTCTTCTGGCCGGAGGACCCATTATCAGACAGAGCCAGGAAAGCCTGTAACTAAGATTTGGACCTGTGATCCATCAGCACCTCCCTGTGGTCACATGATACATAACACGGTAATAGCAACCTATCTATACCCTATCCTTTGTACTACACTCCTGACTGCATACCTGTATATTGTTCTGTAAATATATGCTTGTATATTTCTAGTGCGCCTTTTAGGCAATTAAATATAAAATTAATCTTGGGCTGCTCTTT
>JARQOD010000001.1:26742977-26825042 GCA_033576555.1 Oophaga sylvatica
CCACAGCAGCTTTTTGCTTTTCAGTCATTGAGTACATATCCAAAATACTACATATCTTCCGTTTAAATCCTGGCAGGGTGTCTGGCTCGCCGCTGTACTGGGGGAGCCACTTCGCTCCAGGCATGTATGGGAGCGTTAGGGGCATAAGCGGGACCACCGGACCAGGTGAGGGGCCTGCACCCCCATCCTGCGGCACGACGCCAAGCGGTGGGCTATTAGGGCCCCCAGCGGGGGCCGCTCCGTCTGCCGGTTGCTGCGACATATTGGTGCCCCCTTGGTTAATCTGAGCCTACCTCTTTCACAGGCTGCAGCGTCGCAGGCACAGCGGTGGAGACAGGACCTTCGTTGCAGGCACAGCGGTGGAGACAGGACCTTTGTCGCTGGACTGTGATGTCAGAGCGTTCACTTCCTGTTTCACAGGACCTGCCGCCGCGTCAGAGTTGGGGGCGGGGCCAGGGAACCAGTGCGCACTTTCAGGTACGCCCCCCTTCTTCACCAGCGCCTGAGGGCGCGAATTTTGCGGTAAAGATGGCGGTATTTTGGCGCCAAATGCAGCAAACAGTTCAATAGACACACAGGACTCACAATTGCAAGCTTTCGCATCCTGTTCGTGACGCCAAAGTTGTTCCGACCAAGCACCACAATTGTGGATACCAGGGCTATGGGGTACTCGGAGCCGAGCCCATGGAAATCTATGGGAGTTGTCACTGTAGCGGTGGCTCGTCCGTGGCCCTGGCGGTCGTGCGATAGGGGATATTTACAGGGGATTATTAGGATAGGTAGTTCGTGACGCCACCTGTGGTATCTGGTTAGGTCTGTTTCACACATCCGTTTTTCCCCTTGCGGCGCCCCCGGCATTTTCCCGCAGCGCCGCATCTGAAAATCTGATGCGCCGCATGCGGCTTTTTTCGCATTGACATGCATTAGCGCCGCATGGCGCCGCATGTCAATGCGTTGCATGCGGTTTTTGTCTGGATGCGGCGCAAATGTACTTTGCGGCGTCCGGAAAAAAACGCTGCATGTAACGTTTTTTTTTTTTTTGCCGGATGGTTTCTTATCTCTCCAAGCATCAGAAACCATCCGGCAAAAAACCGCATTTTGGGCGCCGGAAGTGTGAAAGCTTTTCACATGCGGCGCTGCGGTAAAATGCCGGGGGCGCCGTTTAGGCGCCCGCCGGATGTGTGAAACAGGCCTTAATCGGACCAGCGCTGCTATAAGGACTTTCACAGGGGATGTTATGGGGCAGCTGGGTGGTAAGTCTCCCACAGGTGAGACGGGTCCCTGGAAGTCTATGGTGATGATGCAGGGTGTAGCTAATAATTCAGTCACACACAATGCAGCTTCTTTTCATACCTTTTACTGGTAGATGGTTCAAGCAGATCCCGGGGAGCTGGTCGGGGTGGAGAATGCACATTCGGGTAACCGCTGAGCAGGTTAGAGGCCTCCTTTACTTCGTATATCTCAGAGTCCAAACTTGCCTGAAGCGAAGTTAACTCTACAATCTCCAGCTTTCTCAATAGCTGACAAGCCCGGCCGACTTTGTGGTGGAGACTTCTATGGCTCTGACTAGCAGATGTTGGGAGAACTAAGTCTATATTTGCTGATCAGGCTAGACTCCTGTTTTCCCTGTCTCCGGTTACGTATCAGCGCTTTGGGCTGCTCTCTGCGACCTGTAGTCCAGATAGCCTCCGAGTATCTTGTTACTATGCTTGAAAACTCTAGCAACGCGTCGGACCCCGGTGTCCGGTGATTTAGTGCAGGCAATCCAATACCTGAAGCACTTCTCTATGTCTTCTCCACTGCGCCCTTCGCCCTGCTTTTGCTCTTTGCATAAGCACTTGTAGCTTTCGATGGAAATGTCAGCTTTCACCAGAGCTCGCTGAGCAGATCTCAGTATCCTCCTTGTTTCAGCTTCTGTTGAGGTACTGATTAAGGGTAGCTCTGACTAGGCTAGGATGATTCACCTCACCCGTACTAGCCTCCACTTCCTTGTCAGGTGAGCTACGCTAGCTCTGCGAGGATTCAGTCCTCTCTCCTCTCCCTCCAAGTCCAGACTGAACTGGTACTGAACTGCACTGTCCGAAGACAGGAAACTGACTGATCTGAGCTCTTCTCAGACAGGAAACTAACTGACTCTGCTACGTGTCACTACCTCCTATACCCCTGGTGGGTGTGTCTGAAAGTGTGAGTGACGTGAATGATAACAAGCTTTTGTGGTTACCTTCCTGTGCATTCTCCTGGATTTTATGTGTGCCTTACATAGCTGGGCCACACATTAGCCACCATCTACGACGGTAACGTGGTGGTGTGGTGTATCAACCTAGGAGAGAATGATCTCACGCTCTCGCCCAAGAGTGAAGTGGCACAAGTACTGGGTATGCCGGAAGAATTGACACAACCAGAGGCTATTCAGGTAGCAGTGAAGCAAGGAGATCCCTGGACTGTAGACCTCACCGTGTCCTCTGAGCCTTCGTCCAGAACAATGAGAGAAGGGTGCTGGATCCTGGAACAGATGCGAGCTGAACTTGCGGGACTCTCGTCACAACAGATGCAACAGGTAGAAGCTATGCTGGAGCGTTACCTGGATGTCTTTGCCCGTCATGACAATGACTTTGGGTGCACCACAGCCATAACTCACAAGATTCCCACAGGAAGTGCTGCACCGATTCGAGAGTGCTATAGGCAGATCCTGCCACAAATGTACCAGGAAGTGAAGGAAATGTTGGCACACATGCTGCAGAGTGGGGTCATATGGGAGAACCAGAGCCCTTGGGCAAATCCCATCGTTCTAGTTCGGAAAAAGGATGGGACCCTGCGTTTTTGTGTGTGCTCTACCAGCGACTAAATGCTTGTACAGCACGGGACTCTTATTCCCCCCCCCCCCGAGAATTGAGGCGTCTTTGTCTGCCTTGGGAAAAGCCAAGTACTTCTTGTCATTAGATCTGACCAGTGGATATTGGCAAGTGCCCATGGCTGAGCAAGACCGGCTGAATACAGCGTTCATGCTGCCCATGGGGCTGTTCAAATTCAACCGGATGCCTTTTGGTCTTACCAACGTGCCTGGAACCTTTCAGCGACTAATGGAGCGGTGTTTTGGAGACCTGAACTTTGAAGCTACCCTCATTTATCTGGACGACATCATTGTCTATGCAGCTACTTTTGAAGAGCATCTCCAACGGCTGGAACAGGTGCAGAAGCATGGCCTGAAAGTGAAACCTCAGAAATGTCTCCTTTTCCGCAAGCAAATTGAATACCTCAGACATGTTGTATCTGCTGAGGGGGTGAGACCTGCACGTGAGAAGATAGTGGTACAGGACTGGCCCACCCCGAAGACAGTGAAGGATGTGTGGCCTTTCTGGGGCTTAAGGGGTACTATCGACGGTTTGTGAAAGACTTTACTCGAATTGTTAACCCACTGCTGGAGTTATTAAAAAGAGTGCCGTCTGGTGCAAAGAATCGGACCATCCAGTGGGGGGATAGCCAGGAAGCAGCCTTTCGAGCCCTGAAGATGGCATTGACTGAAGCACCCATACTAGCTTATGCCGACTTCTTTCAACCTTTCATCCTTCACACTGATGGAAGCCTGCAAGGATTAAAGGCCGTACTGTCACAGATACAGGACGGAAAGGAACAAGTGATTGCCTACGCGAGCCGGTCTCTCCATGATTCAGAACGAAATCCAGACAACTATATTTCTTTCAAGTTGAAATTACTAGCATTAGTGTGGGCGATGACCGAGAAGTTTGCCGAGTTCCTGTTGGGATCTGAAGTCTTGGTGTGCACTGACAACAATCCCTTAGCCCATCTAGAGAATGCAAAACTGGGGACCCTGGAGCAAAGATGGGTGGCCCGTATGGCATCATATCGATACAAGATCGCATACAAGAAAGGGGCTGAGAATACGTATCCGAAGCCCTGTCCAGAGTGACTCATGAGCGACCTGGCTGTGACCGAGACAAGAGGGACAGAAGAGATCCCTGGGTTTTGGAACCTCGCCAGGATGTTGGCGACAACGCGGGAGCAGGCGAAGAGACATTGGGAAAGCACCTGTTGGGATGACCTCAAGATAACTGGGTGCGGCTTCAGCAGGAAGACAGAACTCGATCAGTTGAGACAATGGGTGGCCCTAAAACAACTCGCCGGCCAGAGTTAGCAAGACATCTTGTCCCCGGGAATGCTGCAGATTTTCCGACAATGGGAGAGGCTTCAATGGAAGACGGGTTGCTGTATCGGAAGGTACAGCTGGTACGAGAATTGGGAGTCATCTGGCAAGTGGCACTCCCTGGAAAGGTGATCCGTGAGGTGGCCATGGAAGCTCATGTAAGAGGAGCTCACTTCGGTCTGGAGAAGACGTTTCAATGGTTGCAGAAGCTGGTCTATCATCCTCGGTTGAAGACTGCAGTGGAAGAGGCCTGTCGTCAATGCCGAAGTTGTGAACCTCCAGAACAGAGAGCCCTTACACAGACCATTGTGACCTCTGCTCCCCTGGAACAGCTCATGATCGACTACTTGACTGTGGATCCCGCACATCTCGGATACGAACACTGTCTTGTGATGACTGACCACTTCACCAAGTTTGCTTGGTAACTCTGACCCGGGACGGCTGAGTCAGCTGTACAGGCCACCTGTCGAGATTTCATCCGGGTGTATGGATGCCTGAAAAGGATCCATTCTGATCAAGGCGCTTGCTTTCAAGGTCGAGTGATGGAGGAGCTCCACCCCCTGTATCGGATTGAAAAGTCCAGGACGATACCTTATCATCCGCAAGGGAATGGAGCTTGTGAACGTTTCAACTGGACACTGATTCAGATGTTGAGAACGTTCGAGGAAGACTGGAAAGCCCATTGGCCCGAGTATGTCGCTGAATTGGTCTGGGTGTACAACAACCGAGTGCACAGTACAACCAGATACATGCCATACACCCTGCTGTTCGGCCAAAAAGGACGAGAAATTACCGAGCTGGAGATAAATCCAGAGGAAGACTACCGACGGACAGGGGTGTCCACCTGGGTCCATGAAAATTGATATCACTTGCAGACTTTACATCGACTGGTGCAGACCAGGTTTCGGGAACTTGAGCACCATTAGATGACGCCCCTGCGAGGGACAGCTCTCAAGTTTGGAGACCGAATATAGGTCTGAGACAAGCGACCTCGAAACAAGTTAGGGTATCAGTGGGAACAAACTCAGTGTCAGGTGAAACGCCGAATTGAATCTAATAGTCCTGACTATGAAATTCAGCCTTAGGGAGAATAAGGGGCCCCTACCCGAGTAGTTTACCGAAGTATGCTACGCCCTTGCCTGTCACGAGATCCTGAAAGAGAAGAGAGAGGGCCCAGTGCTCCTGAAATGTCCACTCCAGCGACCTTCGATTATGATGAAGAAGAATCACCTGCCTCACCCTCAGATTTGGACGATTCGCTACCCACTGGCCTAGGGAAAGAGCTTGAACCTCAAACTCCCGAGAAGGCTGATTCATTGAACCCGGAAGCGTCCCTATCCTCAACTGCCAAATGTGACTCAACCACCCAACTGACTTACGCCACATAGAACAAGCAACCCCTGGAACACCTCTCAATCGTTATGAAAAAGACCAATTTATTTGGCAGCAGATCATTCAAGAGATGGAGGAATGTCAACGTCTATTGCAAGAACTCTCACCCGTGGAATGGGAGCTAAAGGAGAGGGGGAGTGTAAGGAGGAAGACCAGGCTGTGGGTACCTGTACTGAGCCGGGTCCGGAACTGTTGAGGCTGCCTCCCATGTTGCTGGGGGAAGAAATGAGGGACAGGACTAACCTCCTGATACAGGTAGGAGGAGCTAGATAAAACAGAAAGCGCATGCAGCGGCAGGCAGTTTGGCGCCAATCAGGAGCAGCGCACAGCCGTGTGATCAGTGTACTCCATCCCCTGATTACCGACGCCGTGATAGGCTGCGTTTTTTTGTTCGAGACCATCGAGGATAGAGGTGCCGCACGGCCAGTGGCTGTGAGGGATAGAGACTCAGTGACTGTGAGTACCACGCACATCCAGAACGGAGAAAGCCGAGTACCGGACAGACTCTTGCGGCTTTCCCTGCCAGTTGCTTCACCCAGTTCACTTTTAACCATGGGAGTGTCATGGCTTTGCTTGCTATTGCAGCATGGACTAGGGGCTCAGCGGAAGGTACCAGACACCGACCGTTGCCGCCAGAAGATGGACCACTGTTTAAAGGAACCCCACCAGAGGACATCTTCCCGACCGCTGCCGGTTCTACAACCCCTTCGGGATCGTCTCCTGCGAGGAGCATAAAGGACACGATAAGTTCCTTAACTGGACTGCCATTGTTTTACAGCTCTGGCAAAAATTAAGAGACCACCACATCAAAACCCTGTCATGGGCAGCCCAATCTCCAGACCTGAATCCCATTGAAATCCTCTGGAATGTAATCAAGAGGATGATGGATAGTCACAAGCCATCAAACCAAGAAGAACTGCTTAAATTTTTGCGCCAGGAGCAATGTGAAAGACTGGTGGAAAGCATGCCAAGACGCATGAAAGCTGTGATTAAAAATCATGGTTATTCCACAAAATATTGATTTGTGAACTCTTCCGGAGTTAAAACATTAGTATTGTTGTTTCTAAATGATTATGAACTTGTTTTCTTTGCATTAGTTGAGGTCTGAAAGCACTGGATTTTTTTTTTATTTTGACCATTTTTCATTTTCATAAAAAAAATACAAAATTTATTGCTTGGAAATTCGGAGACATGTTGTCAGTAGTTAATAGAATAAAAGAACAATTTACATTTTATTCAAAAAATACCTATAAAGAGAAAAATAAGACAAACTGAACATTTTAAATGGTCTCTTAATTTTTGCCAGAGTTGTATATGGTATTTGTTTTTCTCATTATCCATATTTTAACCATTTACCTCCCTGTGAGGGGTTAAAATCTTGTTCTATTAAACTATTACCTTTTGTTAACCCTTGCTCTGCCTCCTGTCTGTCACTGCATCCCGCAACCTGCTTACATATACACAGGAGCTCTGTATTAGCAATATAATGTATAGTGTAAGTGTACAGGTAATTCACTGACTCACCAGTAACATCTCTAGTTGTACTCCTTCATCTTTGCTTTTCTTCTTCATTCGACAGAGACCACCATCACTTCTTCCAGCCAGGACTCATCTCTGCATAAAATAACACAGTTATCTAGAGCAGCACTTCTAGAACACATTCCCCACTTTTTCCCTAACTTCTACGCAGCTGAATACAGACGTGCACCTACCATTATTATATAATTAGTTATTATGTAACCCCCATTGCAAATATAAATTATAATCCACCACTGTGCCCCCACTAACTATAAATAGCCACTTTTCCCAACCAATAAATATATAAATGAATTAGACTTTTCCCCCCAAAACATTACTAGCCACATTCTTGCATCCTTAACACCCCAACTCTGTACCTCTCGCTCCCCCGATTTATTATATTTACATGCCCCCATCCACCCCAATTCATTATGTCATGTCCTGTCTCTCCCACCCCTACCCTGTATTCATTATCAACTGCTCTCCACCACCTTCAATTCATTTGGTCTCCCCCACTGTCAATTTATCATTATTTGCTGCCCCCACCCTTATTTATCATTTACTCTCCCACCCTCAATTCATCATTATTTGCTTTTCCCAACCTCCCACGGTGAAGTCATCATCATTTTCTGTTTCCCATCCCCCACCTTCAATTCATTTGCTCTCCCCACCCCACCTTCAATACATAATTTTCTTCCCCGTCCCCATCCTCAATTTTTTCATTTGCTGTCCCCATCCCCCACCCTCAATTCATCATTTGCTGTTCCCTGCCCCCGACCTTCAATACATAATTTCCTGTACCCCGTCCCCCACCATCAATTCATCATTCCTGTCCCCCACCTTCAATTCATCATTTGCTGTTTCCCACTTCCTACCTTCAATTCATCATTTGCTCTCCCATCCCAACTTTAGTACATCATTTGCTTTTCCCCCGTCCCCCACCCTCAAATCATCATTTGCTTTCCCCAGTCCCCCACCCTCAAATCATCATTTGCTGTCCCGTCCCCCTATACTCAATTCATCATTTGCCTCCACCCTATCTTCATACATCATTTGATTCCCCTTTTCCCCCACTCAATTCATAATTTGCTGTCCCCATGTCCCTTACCCTCAATACATCATTTGCTGTCCCTCACTCTCAATTCATCATATTTGCTGTCCCCATACGCCACCCTCAATCATCATTTGCTGTCCTCACCTTAAGTCATTTGCTGTCTCCATCCCCTATCCTAATTCATATTTGCTCCTCCCACCCCTACCTTCAATACATATTTTGATTTCCCCTTTCCTCTTCCTTAATCCATAATTGTGTCCCCCACCTTTAATTCATCATTTGCTCTCCCTCCCCCCCTCAATACATAATTTGCTTCCCTGTCCCCACCTCAATTATCATTTGCTGTCCTGTCTCCCACCCTCAATTCATTTGCTGTTCCTGACTCCCAACCTTCAATTACATCATTTGCTGTACCCTGTCCCCCACCATCAATTCATCATTGCTGTCCCCACCTTCAATTCATCATTTGATGTTTCCCACTCCCCAACTTCAATTCATTTGCTCTCCCCACCCCCACCTTCAGTACATCATTTGCTATCCCAAGTCCCTCATCCTAAAATCATCATTTGCTGTCCCTGTTCCCTACTCTCAATTCATTATTTGCTCCTCCACTCTTACCTTCAATACATTCAATTCATCATATGCTGTCCCTCGTCCCCACCCCTAAATCTTTCTCAGCACATCATCATTTGCTGTCCCTCATCCGCCACTCTCAATACATCAACATTTGCTCCCCCCACACCCATTTAATCAATTTTATTTAAAAAAAAAAAGGTTTTCATACTTACCTCTCATATGATCCCCTGCAGCTCCACTTCTGCGCGCCGGCACACAATTCATGATTATACCTTGGGGCCCGGTTAGCAGAAGCTCCGGGCCCCACCTCTTTGCTTCTGCTCACCCGGCCTCATAGACCAGTAAGGGCAGTAATGCGCTGATGGCGGCCCTGAGTGGTGCCTCTTGTTAATGGTGTTGCGGCCTCTGTGGCCTTTAAGAAAAGGTAAAGTGTATATACTGACAGACATGTGACACTTAGATTGTACACAGTGGGACGTCCTGTCACTAAGCATGTGACTTATGAAGGGAATTGCTTGCACCAGAAATTTTTAGAGTCTTCATAGCAAAGAAGTGAATACATATGCACATGCCAATTTTTAGTTATTTGATCCCATAAATGTAATTTATACCTTATTTTTCTCACTTCACTTCACAAACTTAGACTATTTAGTGCTGATGCTTAATGTAACAAAATAGGTAAAAAGCCAATGAGGGTGAATACTTTTCAATCCACTGTACATGCAGCCCAAACATGCATTGACGTCATGGAAATAAAAATAGGTTTATGCCGTTTTATTTATCTATCTTTTTATTTTTCTTCTGTACTATATGTATACTAATGTCTGTAACTATTAATGCAAAAGCGTAATAATTGTGTAATGATGAAGTTATACAACTGTCTAATATACTGGCCTTTATCAAAATATGGTCCTATGTACATACATAGGAGAAGCCAGTAGATGGAGCTCTTGCTCTACAGAAATGGATATAATTCCTATGAAAACTAGTATAATGCATCATTTCCAAGCTTACAGCGGGCGCCCGCTGCAGAAACAAACATCCAGTATACCTGACTAGGAAAATCCTCTAATTGGTCACAGTTGTTGTCCTATCAAGTCATTTAGCTTGTTACATGCAGAAAGATGGATCTTTGGAATATTCCCGGCTTATCTAATATCACTCCAAACAGCTGTTGCTAAAATTTTTGTCAAAAGTAATCCTTGAGATTGGCAAGGATTTATGATCACACAACTTAGATAGTTACCAAGATGTGCAGAGGAAGAAATCCTGATTCTGCTCAGCTGCTTATTGTTTTACCGGCTAGATAAAATTTTTATTTTCTTTTATCTGTTTGTACCGTTAACATAGTCACACTATGAAAGTCTCTACCTCAGCATGTTGTAATGGTTAAAACGAAGGCTTGTCTGTGGCTATAGCTTTATATGTAGGTCACCCCCATTGGGGAATGCTTTATCACTATACAGTATATTCCCTTAACTGCTGCTTATTCCTGAGCTTTGCTTCATTACAGTCAGCTACAGGGCAATTTATCTTCATTGAAATCTCAAATGCAGCTCTTGTTTCATACCAGACTCCGACTACTGCTCCATCCCCCCACCATGATTTACACTGCAGATCCGCTTCTTCAGATTGGCTTCTGTGGATAAGCACAAGCTCCCCAGGAAGTCTGCATATCCCACTGTTTTAAAGCATACCTGTCATTGTCAATCACGTGTATGTACATGAAGAATAATAACACTATTTCTGGCGATTATATGCCTCATTTCCTACATTTTCACCAGTTTTCTCACTCTGTAGGTTCTACCTCTAATTTCCAGTCGCCGCTGAGCTAGTGTGTGAAGACTAGCTGCTATGATCTCTTCCACACACAGACATGAATCATCCCTGCTCTCCTGTCTCTGTATTGCACATGTTCAGAAGCAACAACAACATGGAGGACATTACACAGTAGAAATGTGCAGAGTAACTGTGAATCCAGTTCTGGATGAGACAGAACACTTACTAAAAAGCAGAAGCCAAGGTCTGTGTGTTTGTGTCTCTCTTGCTCTGCTCCTTCTTCCTTCTCCATTCAGTTCAATAGCCAGCAATAATCTGACTCTTCAGGGAGCCAGTAGCTTGTATTGCTTTAACCAAGATGGATTTGAGTTTTTTTCAGAGAGAATGATCAGTTTAGGAGGCGAATGTCATAAGTGGAGAAAGAAGCATATTTCTCTGATAACATATTGTCACGGTCTCGGGTGCTTACCAGTCTGGCTCCGCCCCCGGTGCATTCCCAACATGGTTCCTTGCCGCTCCCCGCCTGAGTTCTCGGGGTCGCAGCACGTTGGCTGTTCGTGCATGCGCAGTCGCGCTCTCCCCGCCGCTAGGCTTCCTGTGAAGTCTTGACCCGGTGGCTCCGCCCCATCATGGCGGCACCCACCAGGTATTTCAGCTCGGCGTCTGCTCCGGTAAGACGCCTGTTTATCAAATGCTCTGGCGGTAGCATCTTTTGCTGGTGTCCTTCCTGATCCTCAGGCCCCGTGTCTCTGGCTCTCTAGTTTGTCTTTTGTCTCTGCATTGTTTGTCTCTTCCGTGCCTGCCAATGTGTAGCCCTGGTATTTAGGGTACACATTGTTCCAGGAGGATGCGTGGAAAGGTAATGGTTTAATGCTTGATATCCATTCACTCACTCATCACACCTAGACACACCCATAGGGTATATAAGGCAGTGACATACCACAGAGTCAGTCAGTCAGTCAGTCAGTCAGTCAGTTTCCTGTCTTCGGACAGAGCAGTCTGTTTCCTGTCTTCGGACAGAGGAGTCTAGTCTGGACTTGGAGGGAGGAAGAAGTCCAGTTCAGCCCAGGTGTCAGATCCTGTCAGCAGTGAAGCAGTTCAGAAAGTGGAGGCTAGTACGGATGAGATAGTATCCTAGCCTAGTCAGAGCTGTTCCTGACCCTGAAGCGAGAGACAATATTGAGGAGGAAGAGTTTTGCAGCAGTACTTCAGTCGCCTGTCCTAAGGACAGTGAAGTTCAGATGATGTGTTCCTGAACTGGGAGAAAACTGGGAATCTGGCAGCGAGCTCTAAGAAAGGTCAGAAGAAAGGACTGTGACTATTTGGATGAGAGTGCTTATGTTAAGAGCGCGAGCAGGGCGAAGGGCGCAGTGGAAGGAATTATAGAAGTGCCTTGGACATTGGATTGTCAGCACTATTCACCGGTCACTGGGGACCGAAGTGTCGCTACAGCTTCAAGCGTAGTGATAGAACAACCAGAGGTTCGCTGGACTTCAAGTCTCAGGAACAAGCCCTTAGCGTCGGTACGTAACAGGGGTCAGGGAGAGTGGGAACTCTGAGTTCTGCAGGACAACAGTAAGCAACCAGCTCTCTCAAAGGAAGGCTCCGACCACCATGCTGACCGGGCAGTACAGCTACAGAATTAGCTGGAGTTTTTGAGTGAACTTAGCTTTATGCAAGTTGGACTCATCATATTGGAAGTAAAGGAGGCCTCTAACCTGTTCAGCTGTTATCTCGAAGCACATTCTCCACCCTGACCAGCTCCCCGGGACCTGCCTAACATCTGACAAGTAAAAGGTATGGAAAGAAGCTTTAATGTGTGAGACTGTGTAATTTAACTGCACACCTTCACTACATCATCATCACTATAGACCCTGAGGGAAGAGTCCCACCTGTAGGGGACCCGACATCTAGCTGCCACACCATCCCCTCAGAGATCTACAGCAGCGCTGGTCTTAGTGATCAGAAAACTACAGGTGGCGTCACGAACTGTTATATACAAGTCCCCTGTAAATAATTCCCCCCCAAACATACGCCTGACCGCCAGGGCCACAGACCGAGCCACCGCTACCTGTGACAACCCCATAGACTTCCATGGGCTCGGCTCTGAGTACCCCATTGCTCTGGTAATCCACAATTGTAGTGCGGGTCAACACAAATCTTGGCGTCACGAACAGGATCCGAAACTTGCAGAATTGCGAGCCCTGTGTGCCTGTGGAGTGTTTTGGTGAAAAGGACTGTTTGCACTTTTGGCGCCAAATATCGCCATCTTTGTCGCCATATTCGCGCCCTGAGGCGCTGGAGAAGAAGGTGGGCGTGGATTCGTGGGCGTGTGCCCCCCTAAGGCGCGAAGAAAATGCCTGCCCTCTCAAAGTGCTATTACAATATACGGTCCTGCCCTACTGCAAAAGAAATACGCCTCCTCTTCATCCCCAATCCAAGGAGGAGGAGAGGCAAAGCCCGCCTCCACGGAGAGAACCAGTGTGTTCCTAAAAGTAACCAGGAGATGTTTTGGAACATGATGGAGGCAGGACGTGTGCAGCCGAGCGGGGAGGCGGTGGAAGGCAGGCCCCGTTCCCCAGCCAAGCTGCCACTGGAACCGGAGCCATCTGTGGTCCGGCACCTGCAGCAAACCTTGCTGGAGGTTGGAGAAGAAAACGCTAGGTTAAAGAAAATGATCCTGCAACAACCTGGCATGGAGGAGATTGAGAGACGCCGGCGTACCCTGATACAGCGGCGGCTGTGGGACGCGGTGTTCTCTCCTTTCGACGACACTCTGTCATTTGAATTGCCCAAACTTCTGCTGCCCAAGGCTAAGGAGCAACCGGAGGCTACCCCCAAAAGGACCGACCCTGATCCCACCGATGGAGCGGTGGAGGCGAAGGAGGTTGAGGAGGTCCAGCCAGTACCGGAACGCCCGCCCGGCCAGGAGGCCGCAGCAGATGATTGTTCCCCGGTAGGGACACCGGAGGGATCTTGCCCGTCGTTACCTGAAATTAACTGGGACGCGATGGAGCGTCTTGATGACGTCGCGTACGCCGGAGTATGGAAAAGCGAGTGGCAACAACGACAGGAGGAGGAACGGGAGATCAAGCGCAACAGACAGCAGCAGCATGAGGAGCTGATTGCCGACAAGGAGACTGTCCGTCGCGACAAAGGTACCTTACGGGAACCGCGGCGACAGGGGAGTGTTACGGAGTTCCAGCTCCGCAAGGGCTGGGGCTTCATCCGTGAACCGGGCCTCTACCCGGGGATCTCTGTCAGCCGTAGGGACGTGGAATCCCACCTACCGCAAGGCCATCCCGGAAGGGACCTGTATAACGGGGACATAGTCACATACACCAGGCACTGGGGCCTGAAGGGGTGGTATGCCCTTAATGTGGAAATCGTCCGTGACCCCGTCCCCGAAGCTGGTAACGTCACCATTGCCAGTAGGTCACAGTCCCGTGCTTCCGCTGCACCAGGCCGTGCCCCTGCATCGCCCCCTGAATATTCCTCTCTACCGGTACCTCACATTGGATCGCAACCCGCGACCCCGTCTAGATCGCTATCTGCACCGCCGGACGTAGCGGCACCAGCAGCGATGCCATCAGCATCTTGTAATGAAGAGATACCCGTTGCGCCCCCAGTGGTTCGCACGAGGACTGTAGCGACACAAACGTTAATAGCAAGTCACGACTTGTTTGTCATGAGATCTAAGGATCATCGCGTCGTTCCAGCACCCGGTGTGGAAGACGTCACTGAAATTAGTAAATAATAAAGACCGGTAGGACCCAGTCAAGGGTTTACCACAGCTAAGAATTGCAATGTATAAAGTTGAGAATTTTAGTGAAGTTACACTTTATTGATAAGTCTAGGAATGTTTACATGAGTACTGAATGTCTGAGAAATAATTGAGAGATAATTGTGTTTTCTATAATAAATGGAATATCCGGCTGGGTACTAGATACAGAAGTTGATAAAGAGTTTTGAAAAGTGAATATTGATGATGAAGATTTTTTGCACTTTACAGAGTTTTACTGTATTATTGAAAATGTGAAATTACTTGAAAATATTTTACTATGCCAAAGAACTGGTGGCTATGGACACTTTTAGCCCAAAAACTGTATCCTGTAAATAGTTGCACTTTGTGCCCTATCTTGGTTTTACAATAAAACCACAGCACAATTACCTCTGAACATAAAACCCGTGTGGTGTGGCACTGAGCGAGGTCTGCAGCCAGATGTCCTGCAGCCCACCCAGGACCCACGTTGAAGGTTTGGTGCGGGTCCTTCACAAGAATACTGTTTGATATGACATATTTATTGAAAGTATGTTTTTGTATTTTTCTATGTCCATTGTACATAATGCAACGTTTAAGAATTTCTCACCTCCCTGCTGGGAAGAGTTTGATGTTAAATGTTTAAATGCAAAACAAAAATTCTTTCTTTGTCTATTTCACAGCACGGGAGTGCTGTATTTTACCAAGGGGGAATGTGTAGCCCTGGTATTTAGGGTACACATTGTTCCAGGAGGATGCGTGGAAAGGTAATGGTTTAATGCTTGATATCCATTCACTCACTCATCACACCTAGACACACCCATAGGGTATATAAGGCAGTGACATACCACAGAGTCAGTCAGTCAGTCAGTCAGTCAGTCAGTCAGTTTCCTGTCTTCGGACAGAGCAGTCTGTTTCCTGTCTTCGGACAGAGGAGTCTAGTCTGGACTTGGAGGGAGGAAGAAGTCCAGTTCAGCCCAGGTGTCAGATCCTGTCAGCAGTGAAGCAGTTCAGAAAGTGGAGGCTAGTACGGATGAGATAGTATCCTAGCCTAGTCAGAGCTGTTCCTGACCCTGAAGCGAGAGACAATATTGAGGAGGAAGAGTTTTGCAGCAGTACTTCAGTCGCCTGTCCTAAGGACAGTGAAGTTCAGAAGATGTGTTCCTGAACTGGGAGAAAACTGGGAATCTGGCAGCGAGCTCTAAGAAAGGTCAGAAGAAAGGACTGTGACTATTTGGATGAGAGTGCTTATGTTAAGAGCGCGAGCAGGGCGAAGGGCGCAGTGGAAGGAATTATAGAAGTGCCTTGGACATTGGATTGTCAGCACTATTCACCGGTCACTGGGGACCGAAGTGTCGCTACAGCTTCAAGCGTAGTGATAGAACAACCAGAGGTTCGCTGGACTTCAAGTCTCAGGAACAAGCCCTTAGCGTCGGTACGTAACAGGGGTCAGGGAGAGTGGGAACTCTGAGTTCTGCAGGACAACAGTAAGCAACCAGCTCTCTCAAAGGAAGGCTCCGACCACCATGCTGACCGGGCAGTACAGCTACAGAATTAGCTGGAGTTTTTGAGTGAACTTAGCTTTATGCAAGTTGGACTCATCATATTGGAAGTAAAGGAGGCCTCTAACCTGTTCAGCTGTTATCTCGAAGCACATTCTCCACCCCGACCAGCTCCCCGGGACCTGCCTAACATCTGACAAGTAAAAGGTATGGAAAGAAGCTTTAATGTGTGAGACTGTGTCATTTAACTGCACACCTTCACGACATCATCATCACTATAGACCCTGAGGGAAGAGTCCCACCTGTAGGGGACCCGACATCTAGCTGCCACACCATCCCCTCAGAGATCTACAGCAGCGCTGGTCTTAGTGATCAGAAAACTACAGGTGGCGTCACGAACTGTTATATACCAGTCCCCTGTAAATAACCCCCCCCCAACATACGCCTGACCGCCAGGGCCACAGACCGAGCCACCGCTACCTGTGACAACCCCATAGACTTCCATGGGCTCGGCTCTGAGTACCCCATTGCTCTGGTAATCCACAATTGTGGTGCGGGTCAACACACCAGCCCTGTGTTTCTTCCATACCTGCCGGCCCTGTGTCTCTTCTGTGCCAGCCAGCGCTGTGTCTCATCCATACCTGCAGGCCCTGTGTCTTTTCCGTGCCTGCCAGCCCGGTGTCTCTTTCATACCTGCCAGCCCTGTGTCTCTTCTACCGCACCTGTGTCTCTCCACTGCACCTGTGTCTCTTCCGTACCTGCCAGCCCTGTGTCTCTTCCATACCTGCCAGCCCTGTGTCTCTTCCGTACCTGCCAGCCCTGTGTCTCTTCCATACCTGCCAGCCCTGTGTCTCTTCCGTACCTGCCAGCCCTGTGTCTCTTCCATACCTGCCAGCCCTGTGTCTCTTCCATACCTGCCAGCCCTGTGTCTCTTCCATACCTGCCAGCCCTGTGTCTCTTCCATACCTGCCAGCCCTGTGTCTCTTCCGGAGCTGCCAGCCCTGTGTCTCTTCCATACCTGCCAGCCCTGTGTCTCTTCCGTACCTGCCAGCCCTGTGTCTCTTCCGTGCCTGCCAGCCCTGTGTCTCTTCCATACCTGCCAGCCCTGTGTCTCTTCCGTACCTGCCAGCCCTGTGTCTCTTCCGTACCTGCCAGCCCTGTGTCTCATCCGTACCTGCTGAACCAGTGTCTCTTCCGTACCTGCCAGCCCTGTGTCTCATCCGTACCTGCTGAACCAGTGTCTCTTCCGTACCTGCCAGCCCTGTGTCTCTTCCATACCTGCCAGCCCTGTGTCTCTTCCGTACCTGCCAGCCCTGTGTCTCATCCATACCTGCCAGCCCTGTGTCTCTTCCGTACCTGCCAGCCCTGTGTCTCTTCCATACCTGCTGGACCAGTGTCTCTTCTGTGTCGACCCGCCACCACAATTGTGGATTACCAGGGCAATGGGGTACTCAGAGCCGAGCCCATGGAAGTCTATGGGGTTTGTCACAGGTAGCTGTGGCTCGGTCTGTGGCCCGGGCGGTCTGGCGTATGTTGGGGATATATTTACAGGGGATAGGTTTATATACAGTTCGTGACGCCACCTGTAGTCTTCTGGTAATTAGTACCAGCGCTGCTGTAGATCTCTGAGGGGATGGTGAGGCAGCTAGATGTCGGGTCCCCTACAGGTGGGACTGGTCCCTCAAAGTCTATGAAGTTAGTGAAGTCGGGTGCAGATAAATAACACAGTCTCACACGGTCAGCGTCTTTCCATACCTTTACTTGTAAGATGTTCAGGCAGGTCCCAGGGAGGCTGATCCAAGGAGAGTGTATCTTGAGACAGCAGCTGGACAAGTTAGGGGCCTCCTTTACTTCCAATACAATGAGTACAACCAGCCTGAAGCGTAGTTCCCTCAATATCTCCAGCTAATCTATAGCTGTACCGCCCAGTCAGCTTTGTGTTAGGAGCCTTCCTGCGAGGGAGCTGAATTCTTATTTTATCGTGCACTGACTCAAAGTCTTCACTCCCCCTGACCCCAGTTACGTACTGACTATATGGGGCTTGTTTGCCGCGACCTAAGGTCCGGTAAATTCCTGGTTTTCTTACCACTATGCTTGTAACAATAGTGATCCTTCGGTCCCCAGTGACCGGTAGCAATGTGCAGGACTTCTTCAATCCGTAAGCACTATTCCAATAAACCACTGTGCCTTTCGCCTTGTCCTCGCTGGTAACATAAGCACTCACACTAGCCAAGGGTCGAGTAGTCACTTCTTTCTTTTCCTTCACTTCAAAGCTAGTTACAGATGCTCAGTTATCAATAGGCAGGAGCACGTCTCTGAACCTTATACCGTCCTTTAGACAGGATACTGAAGACTTTCTGCACTAAACTTCTTCTTTCCTTCCAGTGTATGCTGATGAGGTACAGCTCTGACTAGGCTAAGGTGAATTAAAGCACCTATACTAGACTCCACTTTCCGAACTGATGATAGAGCAATCTGGACTGCTTCCTCCCTCCAGACGTCTTCTCTCTCTGAAGTCAGGAACTAAACTCCAGACGTCTTCTCTGTCCGAAGACAGGAACTAGACTCACTAAATCACTCTAACACATACGCCTTGACCACTCCCTCAAGAGTAAACTCCACTACCCTAAGGGTGTGTCTAGTATATGTTGAGTGAATGAATATTTAGCATTAAACTGCTGTCTCGCCACACACTCTCCAGGGTACTGCGTGTGCCTAACACCAGGGCTACACATTCCCCCATGGTAAAAGACAGCACTCCCGGGCTGTAAAATACAAAAGAGACATTTTTGTTTATGCATGAAAACATTTAACAATTAACATTGGTTCGTCCCATCCGGGAGGTGAGGATATCTTGAACGTTGCAAACATTATAGAAATACAAAAGTACTAAATAGCATTCAATAAATATACGGTATACTTGTGAAGGACCCGCACCAAACCTTCAACGTGGGTCCTGGGTGGGCTGCAGGACATCCGATTGCAGACCTCACTCAGTGCCACACCACACGGGTTTTTGTATTCAGAGGTAGTTGTGCTGGTTTATGTAAAACCAAAATAAGGCACCGAAGCACAACTATGTACAAATAAGTTCTGGGTTAGCACAGTCCTCAACCTCAAAGTCCATTGTAAAACCAAATACGCAGATATAATATCACATTATTATACTAAAGTGCAAAACTTTTTCTGGTTACTGTTTACCCAGCCGGGCATTCTACGGTTAGCAAAATATATATGCATCATATACGTTGTACTTTTCAACTTGTGCAAAAACTTATAAAACATTTTCAAACTTTCTACTTATGGTAGACCCGATATGGATCTCACCGATTCTTCTTTTCTATCTATTCATTTTCAAATAATACACTTTCCAATACATTTTCCACCCCGGGGCTGGAACAATGCAATGGGCCCTAGATCCCAGGACTAGCAAATCATGCGCTGCGATTAGGGTCTGAGTCGCCACAGTTCTTGTGCGAACCTCTAGGGGCGCAACAGGTACATTCTCCTCACGTGACACCGATTGCGTTTCAATCACAGTTAAGGATATGGACCGTGTCATAGATTGCGATTGAGACTGGGTCGCATGTTGCGATGAAGATATAACTTTCTTTTGCGATGAACTCTGGGTCGCTAGTTGCGATGAATTTGCAGGGGGCGATGCTGGGGCACGGCCGGTTACTGCTTGATCTAGAGACGGGGACGCTGCGGTAGTGGTGACGTTACCTGCGTCTGGGACGGGGTCACGGACGATGGTGACGTTAAGGGCATACCATCCCTTCATTCCCCAATGCCGTGTATATGTGACGATGTCTCCATTGGCTAAGTCCCTCCCGGGATGGCCTTGCGGTAGGTGGGATTCTACATCACGCCTGCTGACAAAGACCCCTGGGTAGAGGCCCGGTTCACGGATAAAGCCCCAGCCCTTCCGGAGCTGGAACTCAGTCACACACCCCTGCCGCCGCGGTTCCCTCAGGGTACCTTTATCTCTCCGGACACTCTCTTTGTCCGCGATCAGCTCTGCATATTGTCGCTGACGGTCCCGCTGAGTTCCCGCTCTTCCTCCTGCTGGCGTTTCTTCTTCTCCTCACGACTCTGCCATTCCTGTTCCCACTGGGCGGTATAGGCGACGTCATCCAGGCGCGCCATTTCGTCCCAGTCCACATCTGGTAGTGACGGACAGGACCCCTCCGGTGTCCCTGCCGGGGACCGATCATCTGCTGCGGCCTCTTGGCCGGGCGGGCGTTCCGGGATTGGCTGTACCTCCTCAACCTCCTTCGCTTCCACCGCTTCACCGGTGGGATCGGGATCGGTACTTTCGGGGGCAGCCTCCGGTTGCTCCTTCGCCTTGGGCAGCAGACTCTTCGGTATCTGGAATCGTGGGGGGTCGTTGAGGGGAGAGATCACCGTGTCCCACAGCCTCCGCTGTTCCAGGGTACGCCGGCGTCTCTCGATCTCTTCAAAGCCAGGTTGGTACTGGACCATCTTCTTCAGGCGTGCATTTTCTTCTTGAATCTCTAGCAACGCCTGCTGCAGGTGCAGGACCACGGATAACTCCGATGCTGGTGGCAGCTTGGCTGGGGCACGGGGCCTGCCTTCCTCCCTTCCCTGCTCGGCTGCACACGTCCTGCTTCCATGATGTTCCAGAAGATTCTCTTTTCTTCCTGCAGAGACATCCGGTCTCTTCCGTGGAGGTGGGGTTTGCGTCTCCTCCTCCTCGCAGGGAAGGTGAAGAGGAGGCGGACCTCCTTTGCTGTAGGGCAGGATCGCATGTTGTAATAGCACTTTGAGAGGGCAGGCATTTTCTTCGCGCCACTGGGGGGTAGACGCCCACGAAGGTACGCCCACCTTCTTCTCCAGCGCCTGAGGGCGCGAATATGGCGACAAAAATGGCGATTTTGGCGCCAAAAGTGCAAACAGTCCTTCTCACAAAAACAATTCCTTAGGCACACAGGGCTCGCAGTTCTGCGAGTTTCGCATCCTGTTCGTGACGCCAAAGTTGCAAGTTTTTGTGTCGACCCGCCACCACAATTGTGGGTTACCAGGGCAATGGGGTACTCAGAGCCGAGCCCGTAGAAGTCTATGGGGATTGTCACAGGTAGCTGTGGCTCGGTCTGTGGCCCTGGCGGTCTGGCGTATGTTGGGGATGTATTTACAGGGGATAGGTTTATATACAGTTCGTGACGCCACCTGTAGTATTCTGGTAATTTGTACCAGCGCTGCTGTAGATCTCTGAGGGGATGGTGATGCAGCTAGATGTCGGGTCCCCTACAGGTGGGACTCTTCCCTCAGGTCGGTAGTTAGGTAGGGATTGTGCAGGCATGCAATAATAACTCAGTCTCACACGGTCAGCGTCTTTCCATACCTTTACTTGTAAGATGTTCAAGCAGGTCCCAGGGAGGCTGATGGGGTTGATGGAGGATGAGCTTTGAGGCAACAGCTAAGCAACTTAGGGGCCTCCTTTACTGTCCAATGAAGATGAGTACGACCAGCCTGAAGCGTAGTCCCCTCTATGATTCCAGCTTATCCAAAGCTGTGCTTCCCAGTCAATTTAGTGTTAGGAGCCTTTCTATGAGGGAGCTGAATTCTTATTTTGTCCTGCAGAGACTCAAAGTCTTCACTCCCCCTGACCCCAGTTACGTACTGACTATAAGGGGCTTGTTTGCCGCGACCTAGGGTCCGGTAAATCTCTGGTTTTCTCTTCACTATGCTTGTAACAATAGTGATTCTTCGGTCCCCAGTGACCGGTAGCAACGTGCAGGACTCTTCCAAGCCAAACGCACTTTTCCAATAATCTTCCACTTTGCCCTTCGATTTGCTCGACTCTTAATAGTTAGTTCAGTCTTTCTTCCAGTGGGGCACAGCTCTGACTAGACTAAGGTGAATTAGACCACCTGTACCAGCCTCCACGTTCTGAACTGAAGACAGGCTCAAACTGGACACGTCTACTCTGTCCAAGGACAGGAAACTGACTGACTAAAATCACTCCCTTCCACACCCCTGCTGGGTGTGTCAGAAGTGTACATGATGTCATGAAGAGACCTTAACTGTTACCTCTCCACTCATCCTCCTGGTATTGTGTACCAGGGCTACACATTCCCCCATGGTAAACGACAGCACTCCCGGGCTGTAAAATATAAAGAGACATTTTTGTTTATGCATGAAAACATTAACAATAACATTAATTCGTCCCATCCGGGAGGTGAGGATATCTTGAACGTTGCGAACAATAACATTATAAAGAAATACAAATATTAAATAGCATTCAATAAATATACGGTATACTTGTGAAGGACCCGCACCAAACCTTCAACGTAGGTCCTGGGTGGGCTGCAGGACATCCGATTGCAGACCTCACTCAGTGCCACACCACACGGGTTTTGTTTTCAGAGGTAGTTGTACTGGTTTATGTAAAACCAAAATAAGGCACCGAAGCGCAACTATGTACAAGTAAGTTCTGGGTTGGCATAGTCCTCAACCTCCAAGTCCAATGTAAAACCAAAGACATAAATATAATATCACATTATTATACTAAAGTGCAAAACTTTTTCTGGTTACTGTTTACCCAGCCGGGCATTCTACGGTTAGCAAAATATATATGCATCATATACGTTGTACTTTTCAACTTGTGCAAAAACTTATAAAACATTTTCAAACTTTCTACTTATGGTAGACCCGATATGGATCTCACCGATTCTTCTTTTCTATCTATTCATTTTCAAATAATACACTTTCCAATACATTTTCCACCCCGGGGGCTGGAACAATGCAATGGGCCCTAGATCCCAGGACTAGCAAATCATGCGCTGCGATTAGGGTCTGAGTCGCCACAGTTCTTGTGCGAACCTCTAGGGGCGCAACAGGTACATTCTCCTCACTGACACCGATTGCGTTTCAATCACAGTTAACGATATGGACCGTGTCATGGATTGCGATTGAGACTGGGTCGCATGTTGCGATGAAGATATAACTTTCTTTTGCGATGAACTCTGGGTCGCTAGTTGCGATGAATTTGCAGGGAGCGATGCTGGGGCACGGCCGGTTACTGCTTGATCTAGAGACGGGGACGCTGCGGTAGTGGTGACGTTACCTGCGTCTGGGACGGGGTCACGACGATGGCGACGTTAAGGGCATACCATCCCTTCATTCCCCAATGCCGTGTATATGTGACGATGTCTCCATTGGCTAAGTCCCTCCCGGGATGGCCTTGCGGTAGGTGAGATTCTACGTCACGCCTGCTGACAAAGACCCCTGGGTAGAGGCCCGGTTCACGGATAAAGCCCCAGCCCTTCCGGAGCTGGAACTCAGTCACACACCCCTGCCGCCGCGGTTCCCTCAGGGTACCTTTATCTCTCCGGACACTCTCTTTGTCCGCGATCAGCTCTGCATGTTGTCGCTGACGGTTCCGCTGAGTTTCCCGCTCTTCCTCCTGCTGGCGTTTCTTCTTCTCCTCACGACTCTGCCATTCCTGTTCCCACTGGGCGGTATAGGCGACGTCATCCAGGCGCGCCATTTCGTCCCAGTCCACATCTGGTAGTGACGGACAGGACCCCTCCGGTGTCCCTGCCGGGGACCGATCATCTGCTGCGGCCTCTTGGCCGGGCGGGCGTTCCAGGATTGGCTGTACCTCCTCAACCTCCTTCGCTTCCACCGCTTCACCGGTGGGATCGGGATCGGTACTTTCGGGGGCAGCCTCCGGTTGCTCCTTCGCCTTGGGCAGCAGACTCTTCGGTATCTGGAATCGTGGGGGGTCGTTGAGGGGAGAGATCACCGTGTCCCACAGCCTCCGCTGCTCCAGGGTACGCCGGCGTCTCTCGATCTCTTCAAATCCAGGTTGGTGCTGGACCATCTTCTTCAGGCGTGCATTTTCTTCTCGAATCTCTAGCAACGCCTGCTGCAGGTGCAGGACCACGGATAACTCCGGTGCTGGTGGCAGCTTGGCTGGGGCACGGGGCCTGCCTTCCTCCGCTTCCCTGCTCGGCTGCACACGTCCTGCTTCCATGATGTTCCAGAAGATTCTTTTTCCTTTCTCCAGAGACATCCGGTCTCTTCCGTGGAGGTGGGGTTTGCGTCTCCTCCTCCTCGCAGGGAAGGTGAAGAGGAGGCGGACCTCCTTTGCTGTAGGGCAGGATCGCATGTTGTAATAGCACTTTGAGAGGGCAGGCATTTTCTTCGCGCCACTGGGGGGTAGACGCCCACGAAGGTACGCCCACCTTCTTCTCCAGCGCCTGAGGGCGCGAATATGGCGAACAAAAATGGCGATTTTGGCGCCAAAAGTGCAAACAGTCCTTTTTCACAAAAACAATTCCTTAGGCACATAGGGCTCGCAATTCTGCGAGTTTCGCATCCTGTTCGTGACGCCAAGTCGCCCAGTCAGCTTTGTGTTAGGAGCCTTCCTGCGAGGGAGCTGAATTCTTATTTTATCGTGCACTGACTCAAAGTCTTCACTCCCCTGACCCCAGTTACGTACTGACTATATGGGGCTTGTTTGCCGCGACCTAAGGTCCGGTAAATTCCTGGTTTTCTTACCACTATGCTTGTAACAATAGTGATCCTTCGGTCCCCAGTGACCGGTAGCAATGTGCAGGACTTCTTCAATCCGTAAGCACTATTCCAATAAACCACTGTGCCTTTCGCCTTGTCCTCGCTGGTAACATAAGCACTCACACTAGCCAAGGGTCGAGTAGTCACTTCTTTCTTTTCCTTCACTTCAAAGCTAGTTACAGATGCTCAGTTATCAATAGGCAGGAGCACGTCTCTGAACCTTATACCGTCCTTTAGACAGGATACTGAAGACTTTCTGCACTAAACTTCTTCTTTCCTTCCAGTGTATGCTGATGAGGTACAGCTCTGACTAGGCTAAGGTGAATTAAAGCACCTATACTAGACTCCACTTTCCGAACTGATGATAGAGCAATCTGGACTGCTTCCCCCCTCCAGACGTCTTCTCTCTCTGATGTGTCGACCCGCCACCACAATTGTGGATTACCAGGGCAATGGGGTACTCAGAGCCGAGCCCATGGAAGTCTATGGGGTTTGTCACAGGTAGCTGTGGCTCGGTCTGTGGCCCGGGCGGTCTGGCGTATGTTGGGGATATATTTACAGGGGATAGGTTTATATACAGTTCGTGACGCCACCTGTAGTCTTCTGGTAATTAGTACCAGCGCTGCTGTAGATCTCTGAGGGGATGGTGAGGCAGCTAGATGTCGGGTCCCCTACAGGTGGGACTGGTCCCTCAAAGTCTATGAAGTTAGTGAAGTCGGGTGCAGATAAATAACACAGTCTCACACGGTCAGCGTCTTTCCATACCTTTACTTGTAAGATGTTCAGGCAGGTCCCAGGGAGGCTGATCCAAGGAGAGTGCATCTTGAGACAGCAGCTGGACAAGTTAGGGGCCTCCTTTACTTCCAATACAATGAGTACAACCAGCCTGAAGCGTAGTTCCCTCAATATCTCCAGCTAATCTATAGCTGTACCGCCCAGTCAGCTTTGTGTTAGGAGCCTTCCTGCGAGGGAGCTGAATTCTTATTTTATCGTGCACTGACTCAAAGTCTTCACTCCCCCTGACCCCAGTTACGTACTGACTATATGGGGCTTGTTTGCCGCGACCTAAGGTCCGGTAAATTCCTGGTTTTCTTACCACTATGCTTGTAACAATAGTGATCCTTCGGTCCCCAGTGACCGGTAGCAATGTGCAGGACTTCTTCAATCCGTAAGCACTATTCCAATAAACCACTGTGCCTTTCGCCTTGTCCTCGCTGGTAACATAAGCACTCACACTAGCCAAGGGTCGAGTAGTCACTTCTTTCTTTTCCTTCACTTCAAAGCTAGTTACAGATGCTCAGTTATCAATAGGCAGGAGCACGTCTCTGAACCTTATACCGTCCTTTAGACAGGATACTGAAGACTTTCTGCACTAAACTTCTTCTTTCCTTCCAGTGTATGCTGATGAGGTACAGCTCTGACTAGGCTAAGGTGAATTAAAGCACCTATACTAGACTCCACTTTCCGAACTGATGATAGAGCAATCTGGACTGCTTCCTCCCTCCAGACGTCTTCTCTCTCTGAAGTCAGGAACTAAACTCCAGACGTCTTCTCTGTCCGAAGACAGGAACTAGACTCACTAAATCACTCTAACACATACGCCTTGACCACTCCCTCAAGAGTAAACTCCACTACCCTAAGGGTGTGTCTAGTATATGTTGAGTGAATGAATATTTAGCATTAAACTGCTGTCTCGCCACACACTCTCCAGGGTACTGCGTGTGCCTAACACCAGGGCTACACACTTCCGTGCCTGCCAGCCCTGTGTCTCTTCCATACCTGCCAGTCCTGTGTCTCTTCCATACCTGCCAGCCTGTGTCTCTTCCATACCTGCTGGACCAGTGTCTCTTCCGTACCTGCCAGCCCTGTGTCTCATCGTGCCTGCCAGCCCTGTGTCTCTTCCATACCTGCCAGCCCTGTGTCTCATCCATACCTGCCAGTCCTGTGTCTCTTCCATACCTGCCAGCCCTGTGTCTCTTCCATACCTGCTGGACCAGTGTCTCTTCCGTGCCTGCCAGCCTTGTGTCTCTTCCATACCTGCCAGCCCTGTGTCTCTTCCATACCTGCCAGTCCTGTGTCTCATCCGTACCTGCCAGCCCTGTGTCTCTTCCGTACCTGCCAGTCCTGTGTCTCATCCGTACCTGCCAGTCCTGTGTCTCATCCGTACCTGCCAGTCCTATGTCTCATCCGTACCTGCCAGCCCTGTGTCTCTTCCGTACCTGCCAGCCCTGTGTCTCTTCCATACCTGCTGGACCAGTGTCTCTTCCGTGCCTGCCAGCCCTGTGTCTCTTCCATACCTGCCAGTCCTGTGTCTCTTCCATACCTGCCAGCCCTGTGTCTCATCCGTGCCTGCCAGCCCTGTGTCTCTTCCATACCTGCCAGTCCTGTGTCTCATCCGTACCTGCCAGTCCTGTGTCTCATCCGTACCTGCCAGCCCTGTGTCTCTTCCGTACCTGCCAGCCCTGTGTCTCTTCCATACCTGCCAGCCCTGTGTCTCTTCCATGCCTGCCAGCCCTGTGTCTCTTCCATACCTGCCAGCCCTGTGTCTCATCCGTACCTGCCAGCCCTGTGTCTCTTCCATACCTGCCAGCCCTGTGTCTCTTCCGTACCTGCCAGCCCTGTGTCTCTTCCGTACCTGCCAGCCCTGTGTCTCTTCCGTACCTGCCAGCCCTGTGTCTCTTCCATACCTGCCAGCCCTGTGTCTCTTCCATGCCTGCAGCCGTGCTCACTGCCGCTGTGTCTCATTCCATACCTGCCAGCCTGTGTTCTTCCATACTCCACCGGTCACCGTGCGCCAGCCCTGTGTCTCTTCCATACCTGCCAGTCCTGTGTCTCATCCGTACCTGCCAGTCCCCGTGTCCTATCCGTACCTGCCAGCCCTGTGTCTCTTCCGTGACCTGCCAGTCCCCGTGTCTCTTCCATACCTGCCAGCCCTGTGTCTCTCCATGCCTGCCAGCCTGTGTCTCTTCCTACCTGCACCCTGTGTCTCATCGTACTGCCAGCTGTTCTCATCCATACCTGCCAGCCCTGTGTCTCTTCCTACCTGCCAGCCCTGTGTCTCTTCTACTGCACCCTGTGTCTCCGACCTGCCAGCCCTGTGTCTCTTCCTACTGCCAGCCCTGTGTCTCTCCATGCCTGCCAGCCCGTGTCTCTTCATACCTGCCAGTCCTGTGTCTCATCCTACCTGCCAGCCCTGTGTCTCTTCCTACCTGCCAGCCTGTGTCTCATCCGTACCTGCCAGCCCTGTGTCTCTTCCGTACCTGCCAGCCCTGTGTCTCTTCCGTACCTGCCAGCCCTGTGTCTCTTCCGTACCTGCCAGCCCTGTGTCTCTTCCATACCTGCCAGCCCTGTGTCTCTTCCGTACCTGCCAGCCCTGTGTCTCATCCGTACCTGCCAGCCCTGTGTCTCTTCCATACCTGCCAGCCCTGTGTCTCTTCCGTGCCTGCCAGCCCTGTGTCTCTTCCATACCTGCCAGCCCTGTGTCTCATCCGTCCTGCCAGTCCTGTGTCTCATCCGTACCTGCCAGTCCTGTGTCTCATCCGTACCTGCCAGTCCTGTGTCTCATCCGTACCTGCCAGCCTGTGTCTCTTCCGTACCTGCCAGCCCTGTGTCTCATCCGTGCCTGCCAGCCCTGTGTCTCATCCGTGCCTGCCAGTCCTGTGTCTCATCCGTACCTGCCAGTCCTGTGTCTCATCCGTACCTGCCAGCCCTGTGTCTCTTCCATACCTGCCAGCCCTGTGTCTCATCCGTGCCTGCCAGCCCTGTGTCTCTTCCGTACCTGCCAGTCCTGTGTCTCATCCGTACCTGCCAGTCCTGTGTTCTTCCATACCTGCCAGCCTGTGTCTCTTCCGTACCTGCCAGCCCTGTGTCTCTTCCATACCTGCTGACCAGTGTCTCTTCCGTGCCTGCCAGCCCTGTGTCTCATCCGTGCCTGCCAGCCCTGTGTCTCTTCCATACCTGCCAGCCCTGTGTCTCTTCCATACCTGCCAGCCCTGTGTCTCATCCGTGCCTGCCAGCCCTGTGTCTCATCCGTACCTGCCAGCCCTGTGTCTCTTCCATACCTGCCAGCCCTGTGTCTCTTCCGTACCTGCCAGCCCTGTGTCTCTTCCATACCTGCCAGCCCGGTGTCTCATCCGTGCCTGCCAGCCCTGTGTCTCATCCGTACCTGCCAGTCCTGTGTCTCATCCGTACCTGCCAGTCCTGTGTCTCATCCGTACCTGCCTGCCCTGTGTCTCATCCGTGCCTGCCTGCCAGTGTCTTAGCCGTATCCTCCTTTTCCCTCTCTAATTGTTGTTACCATCTTTTTCTCTCTTACAGCTACAGGCCACTGCCAGCCCTCGGTCTTCCTGGTCCCGCCAGCCTCCCATATTCCTCAGTTCCCAGCACCTCCTAGCACATATCTGTACCTGTGCTGACCCGCCACCACAATTGTGGATTACCAGGGCTATGGGGTACTCAGAGCCGAGCCCATGAAAGTCTATGGGATTTGTGTCACTGGCAGCGGTGGCTCGTTCCGTGTCCCTGGCGGTCAGGCGTATGATGGGGGGGATTATTTACAGGGGATTAGTAGATAACAGTTCGTGACGCCACCTGTAGTTTTCTAGTCACTAAGACCAGCGCTGCTGTAGATCTCTGAGGGGATGTTATGGCAGCTAGATGACGGGTCCCCCACAGGTGGGACTGGTCCCTCAAAGTCTATGGTTATAATGATGTAGGGTGCAGATAAATGAATCAGTCTCACACCATCCAGCGTCTTTCCATACCTTTTACTTGTCAGATGTTTAGGCAGGTCCCGGGGAGCTGGTCGGGGTGGAGAATGCACGTCTAGGTAACAGCTGAGCAGGTTAGAGGCCTCCTTAACTTCCACAGATTGTAGAAGAGTCCAACTTGCATAAAGCGTAGTTAACTCCGAATACTCCAGCTAACCCTATAGCTGTACTGCCCGGCCAACATTGTGATGGAGCCTTCTAATGATGAAACTAAGTCCTTACTTTTGCTGATCAGGCTCAAAGTCCCTGTTCCACCTGACTCCGGTTACGTATTGACACTAAGGGCTTGCTCCTGCGACTTATAGTCCAGCGAGACTCTGGTTTTCTCGTTACTATGCCTGAATCAATAGCAACTCCTCGGTCCCCAGTGACCGGATAATTGGTGCAGGTAATTCACTACCTAAGGCACTGCTCAGTCTTCTCCACTGTGCCCTTCGCCCTGCTTTCCACTCTTAACATAGGCACTGCACACTTCCTATGGTAGTACAAGGCAATCCTTTCTTACTTCTTCCTTGGAGCTCGCTGACAGATTCTCAGTATTCTCCTAGTTCAGGAACACATCGACTGAACTCCACTGTCCTTGAGACAGGCGACTGAAGTTTCTGCTGCTAACTCTTCTTTCCATCCAACTGTCTCTATCTTCAGGTTAAGGAACAGCTCTGACTAGGCTAGGATGAACTGGCTCACCCTTACTAGCCTCCACTTTCTGAACTACTGACAGGAACTAACTGAGTGACTGTCTTTCACTTCACTTCCTGGAAGACTCAGCACTAGCTGCTGTACATCACTAGCTTATATACCCTGAAGGTGTGTCTAAAGTGTGAATGGATGATGTAAGCTTTAACTGTTACCTTTCTGTGCAGACTCCAGGATTTTATGTGTGCCTTACATACCAGGGCTACACATCCCCCTTGGTAGAACACAGCACTCCCGGGCTGTAAAATATAAAAAGAAAGACATTCTGTTTTGCATTTAAACAATAACATGAAACTCATCCCATCCGGGAGGTACGAAATCTTGAACGTTACATTATGTACAATGGACAGTAAAACATTATCAAAATTATCAAAACTTTCAATAAATATACAGTATTCTTGTGAAGGACCCGCACCAAACCTTCCACGTGGGTCCTGGGTGGGCTGCAGGACATCCGACTGCAGACCTCGCTCAGTGCCACACCATACGGGTTTTCGGTTCAGAGGTAAGTCAAGGCTTCATGTGAAACCAAGACAAGGCACCGTAGTGCAACTATTTACAGGATACAGTTTTTGGGCTGGCTCAGTCCTCAGCCACGCAGTCCATTATAAGACATTTTCAAGTAATTCACATTATATCACAATACTTTAAATTCCTTCAAGTGCAATAAACTTCTTTATACAACTTTATACAATTGGTCATAAATAATAAAACTTTTCTGAGTCATAATAAACTAGTTTGTTAGGACTACTGTTGATAACGAATAGGTAGCTTCCCTTTCGTTGTACGTTCTGATCTACGTGGAGTAGCATCAGGTATAATGGTCTCTGATCTATCTGTTCTGCGTAACGACAAACTATAATACTGTCTCAATCTTTCTATGGATCTGGCAAGCGTACTGAGGGCTGGGCGGTGTGAGTCAGCTTCACCAGGGGATCCCATAGCATGGGGCACTGCTTCTGGTGATTCTACTTCTTGAGGTTCTGCAGGCTGGGGTTCTGCTGGAATAGGTACCTCCAGAACTGGCTCTGTTGGCACAATGGGCATGACTGGAGGTGGAGTTTCTCCTGTGGCTGATAAAACTGCAACACAGGAATGATTACCGCATCTCCCAGTCTGGGCCAATCCGCAGGTAAATCTCCCAGATCCGTGTGTATAACCGCTTCAACACTCTCTTCTTGATTCACAATAGGGTTATCTTCCCGAAGCTTCAACTGGTCTGGACACAACTTTAAATGATCTCTTGACACAGTGGCAGTCGTTTTTCCTCCATCCTTGCTGATGATACAGACTTTTCTGTTATCAAATTTGGAATCTTGTACGACATATGGTTCTTGTTCCCACTGGTTGTCCAACTTGTGCAGCTTCCTTTTCCTTTTTAACACAATTTCTCCAGGCGTGAAAGGCTTAGCGGGAGCATTCTTGTTGTAAACATTTTCCTGCTTTTCCCGTGCTTTATTAAGACTTTCTTCTACGCAGGCTTGCACTCTTCTGTATTGCTCTTGCCGATTTGTGTCCCAATTTTCAACAGTGTCATCTGCCTCTGGTTCCACCACACCAAGTTCCAAATCCATTGGCAGTCTTCCAGGCCTTGCTCTCATAAGGTAAGCTGGTGTGCAGTTGGTAGAACTCACTGGTATGTGGTTGTACAAGTCAACTAGGTCAGGTAACAATTCTGGCCACCGATTTCTTTCTTCCAGTGGTATGGATTTTAGCAAGTCAACGACAATGTGGTTCATTTTCTCGCAAAGGCCGTTGGTTTGGGGGTGATATGGCGTCGTTCTAATTTTCTTACACCCATACAAGTGACAAAATTCCTTAAACAGATCCGCTTCAAAAGCAGGGCCTTGATCAGTCAGTACCTGCTCCGGATACCCATGTGGTCTGCAGAAGCTTGCTTGGAAGGTCCTTGCTGCCGTCACTGCTGTCTGATCCTTGACGGGGATGACCACCAAAAATCTCGAATAATGATCCACCATGGTTAGGGCATATGAGTATCCAGACCTGCTTGGCGACAATTTGACGGTAAGGGATTTAACGTTGCACCATTCTGCTTTCTGTGGACACGCTGCTCATGGATTATCCCATTTCGATGGAACGCAGGTAGCTCAATTTCTTCCAGGTCGTCCGATTCTTCTTCCGTGTCAGATTCATGCGGCATTCGGGACAATGCGTCGGCGTTAGCATTCTTACGGCCTGCCCGGTACTTGATGGTAAACTGATAATTTGACAACCGAGCCATCCAACGCTGCTCCATGGCTCCCAGCTTGGCTGTTTCCAGGTGCGTTAACGGGTTGTTGTCTGTGTACGCCGTGAACTTGTTGGAGGCAAGGTAGTGCTTAAATCTTTCAGTAATGGCCCAGACCAGCGCCAGAAACTCCAGCTTGAAGCTGCTATAATTTTCCGGATTCCTCTCAGTTGGCCTGAGTTTTCTGCTGGCATATGCGATGACTTTTTCTTGGCCATTCTGCTTCTGACTGAGAACTGCTCCCAAGCCTTCATTGCTGGCATCGGTGTACAGCAGGAACGGTTGGCTGTAATCAGGATAGGCCAAGATTTCATCACCTGTAAGGATCTCTTTCATCTTTTGGAATGCTTCAGCCTGTTCCTTACCCCAATTAAAGGGAGGGTTTCTGCTCTTTAGGGATTGTCCTACTAGGAGGTCCTGTAGAGGCGCTGCCTTCTTCGTGTAATCTTTCACGAACCTCCTATAGTAACCCGTTAATCCCAGGAACTGTCGCACTTCCTTGAGGTTCTTCGGCTCCGGCCATTTCTGGATGGCGGTGACTTTCTCTGGGTCCGGGCTACTCCCTCTGAACTGACGATGTGCCCCAAGTATTGTACCTTCTGTTTAAGTAGATGGCATTTTGAGGGTTTCAACTTCATCCCGTACCTGGACAGGGACTCGAATACTTCTGCCAGGTGCTTCAGATGGTCCTCATATGTCTTGGAATACACGATGACGTCGTCTAGGTATAGCAGCACGGTTTCAAAATTGAGATGTCCCAGGCAGTTCTCCATCACTCTCTGAAATGTTCCCGGGGCACTGCTGAGCCCAAACGGCATTCTGTCGAACTCACAGAGCCCCATTGGGGTGGTGAAAGCCGTTTTCTCACGATCCTCCTCAGCCACAGCCACTTGCCAGTATCCACTAGTCAGATCAAGGGTAGAAAAGTAGTTAGCCGTTTTCAGAGCAGCTAAGGACTCCTCAATTCGTGGTAATGGGTAAGCATCTTTATGTGTTATGCGATTCACTTGCCTGTAATCCACACACATTCTCATACTACCATCTTTCTTTTTAACCAGAACTAGAGGTGCTGCCCAGGGGCTACAACTATCCCTTATCACCCGGCTTCCTTCATATCATGTAACATTTCTTAGCTTTCTGATAATGGGCTGGAGGTATAGGCCTGTACCGCTCTTTGATGGGAGGATGACCACCTGTAGGGATATGATGCTGTACTCCCTTAATGGCCCCAAAGTTGAGGGGGTGTTTACTAAACACTTGTGCGTACTCTTGTACCACCCGTAATACCCCTTGTTTCTGGTGGGCGGGAGTGGTGTCTGTCCCGACATGGAGTTGCTGACACCAATCCGCCACCTGAGTTGCCGGGTCATTATCCTCCGCTAGTTGGCGGGAGTCTAAGGACTCAGTCGAGAGAATAGAATTATTATCAACGGCATGTAATTTAGCAACTGTTGCATAACGGGGTAAATTTACTTCGTCATCTCCCCAGTTGAGAAGCCGTACCGGTACTCTCCCATTTATCACTTCCACTACCCCCCTCGCTGTCATGAGTGTGGGTCTATGTTCTGAACAATGGGGTTCTACTACTGCTTGGTAGTTCTGTCCTCTCAGACCTATGGCTGCCCTACACCATATTATCATTTCACTCATTGGGGGTATCACAATAGGATTCGAGTCGGTGACCCGTACATTACCAATCTCGCCGTCTGTAAGCTTCGCTTGCTGCTGACACATCAGGGCCCGGATCTCTCTCTGGATCACTCCCTTCTGCCTTGGTCGGGCAATCTCAGCGAGCTGTTGGAGTAGAAACACAACTTCTCCCAGACAGTTACTGATAATGTTAGTACCCAAAATTATATTTAAACCGTTCTCTTCATTTACAGTCTTTACTACTAGAAGCCCCTGGTCTTTCAACTCCTCTCTGCCCACTTTCACATCCACACTTTTGGTCCCGAGTACTTCCACAGGGAGACCATTAGAAGCATACACGGTAAAGTCAGGGCTCGGGGGTTGAAGACTATCCATAGACCAGAACTTCGTATATAGGACATCAGGTATTATGGTCACCTGAGACCCAGTATCTAGCAACGCCGGAACTGCAATCCCGTCCAGAATGATGGACAGGTAGGGTCGTCCACCCACGAACCTGCGGTTCCAATCTAAGGGGCCTGACGAGTCTCCACCTGGGTGTTGGCCCTCGAACCCAGGTTCTGCCCGTTTAAAGGACACTGTGTAGACATATGACCTTTCCGGTTGCAGCGGTAACAGATGATCTCCCGGCGAGGAGGGTGCTGGTCAGGGGTTGCTCCTGGGGGCGGCGTTGTCCTCCTCCGGTGGGGCGACGTCCTCCTTCTCCTCCGGTTCATCCATGGGACATCCTCCGGGCAGTCGGCTAATACGATCTTTCCTTCTTCCTCTTTCCGCAGCTGCAGGGCACTCATCACAGCAGCCAGATTTTTAGTCAACTGGCGCACTTCCGAGCGCAGACAGTCCAATTCACTAGGGGGCGTCACCTGCGTTGTGGCTTCTGCCGCTAGCGGGGAAAAGGTGGTAACTGCCGGTTCCAGAGTGACTTCACCCTGGTGATGTTGGGTTGCCACTTCAGGTTTGCCCAGGGGTCGCAGTCCTTTTATTGCCATGTCCTTTAGGGCATCAAAGGTGGCATCTGGATGATCTAAAGACCACCAATTTACAGTTCTGCGTTCCGATTGGGACCTCAGTCCTTGCACAAATTGTTCTTTCAGCATCTTACTTTCATCAATGACACTTATGGTATTAACCTGCTTGAGGGCTCTCAGGGCCCCTTGTAGTCGGCAGGCTTATGCTGTCACTTGGTTGCTGTGAACAGTTGTAGAATGCCATCCGGAGATCTGTTTCGGTGCGATCTTCAAAAATGGCCTGTAACTTTAAGAGGATCGCAGGCACCAACTCCTGGTCCGTGGTAGCCCAAGTCTCCACTTCTCTCTCAGCAGCGCCAGTTAGCTGCCCTATTAATACTGCAGCTTTTTGCCTCTCAGACATGGAGTACATTTCCAGGACACTGCATATCTTCCGTTTGAATCCTGCTAAAGTGCCTGGCTCGCCGCTGTACTGGGGGAGCCATTTTGCCCCAGGCATATATGGGAGCGTTAGTGGCATGAGCGGGACTACCGGGCCGGGTGCTGGGCCTGCGCCCCCATCCGGCGCTACAATGCCACGCGGTGCGGGGTCGGGGCCTCCGGCTGGGGCCGCACCGTCGGCCGGTTGTTGCGACATATTAGTGCCCCCTTGGTTAATCGGGGCCTACCGTTTCCAGAAGCTGCTGCTCCACAAGCACAGCGATGGGGACAGGACCTTCGTCGCAGGCGCTCTGATGTCAGAGCGTTCACTTCCTGTCGCAGGACCTGCCGCTGAGTCAGAGCCGGGGGCGTGTCCGAGACTCTGCGCGCTTTTCAGGTACGCCCACCTTCTTCTCCAGCGCCTCAGGGCGCGAATATGGCGGCAAATATGGCGGTATTTGGCGCCAAAAGCACAAACAGTCTTTTTCACCAAAACACTCCACAGGCACACAGGGCTCGCAATGCTGCAAGTTTCGGATCCTGTTCGTGACGCCAAGTTTTGTGCTGACCCGCCACCACAATTGTGGATTACCAGGGCTATGGGGTACTCAGAGCCGAGCCCATGGAAGTCTATGGGGGTTGTCACTGGTAGCGGTGGCTCGGTCTGTGGCCCTGGCGGTCAGGGCGATGATGGGGGAATTATTTACAGGGGATTGGTAGATAACAGTTTGTGACGCCACCTGTAGTTTTCTAGTCACTAAGACCAGCGCTGCTGTAGATCTCTGAGGGGATGTTATGGCAGCTAGATGACGGGTCCCCCACAGGTGGGACTGGTCCCTCAAAGTCTATGGTTATAATGATGTAGGGTGCAGATAAATGAATCAGTCTCACACCATCCAGCGTCTTTCCATACCTTTTACTTGTCAGATGTTTAGGCAGGTCCCGGGGAGCTGATCGGGGTGGAGAATGCACGTCTAGGTAACAGCTGAGCAGGTTAGAGGCCTCCTTAACTTCCACAGATTGTAGAAGAGTCCAACTTGCATAAAGCGTAGTTAACTCCGAATACTCCAGCTAACCCTATAGCTGTACTGCCCGGCCAACGTTGTGATGGAGCCTTCTAATGATGAAACTAAGTCCTTACTTTTGCTGATCAGGCTCAAAGTCCCTGTTCCACCTGACTCCGGTTACGTATTGACACTAAGGGCTTGCTCCTGCGACTTATAGTCCAGCGAGACTCTGGTTTTCTCGTTACTATGCCTGAATCAATAGCAACTCCTCGGTCCCCAGTGACCGGATAATTGGTGCAGGTAATTCACTACCTAAGGCACTGCTCAGTCTTCTCCACTGTGCCCTTCGCCCTGCTTTCCACTCTTAACATAGGCACTGCACACTTCCTATGGTAGTACAAGTCAATCCTTTCTTACTTCTTCCTTGGAGCTCGCTGACAGATTCTCAGTATTCTCCTAGTTCAGGAACACATCGACTGAACTCCACTGTCCTTGAGACAGGCGACTGAAGTTTCTGCTGCTAACTCTTCTTTCCATCCAACTGTCTCTATCTTCAGGTTAAGGAACAGCTCTGACTAGGCTAGGATGAACTGGCTCACCCTTACTAGCCTCCACTTTCTGAACTGCTGACAGGAACTAACTGAGTGACTGTCTTTCACTTCACTTCCTGGAAGACTCAGCACTAGCTGCTGTACATCACTAGCTTATATACCCTGAAGGTGTGTCTAAAGTGTGAATGGATGATGTAAGCTTTAACTGTTACCTTTCTGTGCAGACTCCAGGATTTTATGTGTGCCTTACATACCAGGGCTACACATACCCCGTCCTCACCTCGGCCCCCTCTGTTATGATATAGTAGCCGAGGAGGATAGTAGCAAAAATAGCCAAGGCAGCCAGTCACCCAGAGAGGTTGGTAACTAATGGATTGCAGACCCCTAAACTAACCGCACAACTAGAAGCAGCCGTGGGACGTACCTACGATGACCTAAACGCCTCGATACAGACGGAGAGTTAGCTAAGCCTAAAGACAGAAAGGGGAAAGCTAACTGCCCCGGAGTAGCGCCCCAAAGGAATAGGTAGCCCCCACACATATATTGGCAGTTAGACAAGATGAAATACAAACGCAGGCAGAAAATAAAGTAAGCAAACGCTGGGGCCCAGAACTGTCTAGATAGGACAGGACAGAAAAGAATACTTTCTGCAATCCAGCAAAACCCTAGGAAAAATTCCAACACTTCTGATTCCAAAAAATACTGAGACCACACGATCTCCCCGCCCTAGATCAGAACTTTGATGTGAACAGGTAGCTAGCCAGCAGCCACTGAAATAACAGGGACTGAACAAATAAACCGAAGTAAATGAGAAACAGAGACCAGCCAGGCCCCAGAAGGGGGACCTGGCTGACCTCACACAAAAGGCAGAAAAAGAAAAGAAAAACACAGAAACGAGCAGAAAATAGCTTATCTGAAAGTTGCAGGAGCCCACAGCAAGCTGACTTCCAAACTGGACCAGGAAGAGAAAACTAATCACCGGCGAGGATCATGGGAAAGTTACTCCCTTAAATCTCTCCAGTCATCACTCCCAGAGTGCCAATCATCCGCAGCTGGATCCTCAGCTGAAGGGCCTCTGTCAGTCAAGGCTGCTTCATTAATATCAACAGCCACCAGAGGGAGCCCCAACTCAGAATCCAGAACATTCACAAAACACCTTGTTATCTTTGCTGTGTTGCCCTAAGTCGCCCCATAGGCTCCAGCCGTTGTGGTTCCATCTCCTTTGGGCCTGCTCCTAATATTCCCTGTGTAGGGGGTGGATTCACCTGGGCCACTCGCCCTCCGGGGCTCTGGAGCCGCGACCCAGAGGGTCCACTTCCGGGTTTTCTTCCTAGAACCCTAACACATATATTTCACATTTTCTTATATACAAATAGCCTCTGCAGAGAGGAAGAAAACTTGGTCTCTAGAGCCACCTATTGGATGTAGCAATCCTAAAAAGTCAATATCGACACTATAATGAACCTTGCACATGACTTAGGATAAGAAGCCAAACCAAAAACTCCATTTCAAGACACGTGTTTCGGGGTGTTTGCCCTTTTTTAGTGCAAAGCAGGAGGTCTGATTGGCTAGAGGAGAGATATCTGACTGATGGTCTACGGGGAACATTTCTCTTGGAGAAGAGTGCAAAGGCAGTGTAAGGAGACTTATAGCCCATGCACTGCTCCTCTGGATTTGTACTAAGGAGGGGCAACACCCTGAAACATATGTTGGTAAATTGAGTTTCTGGTTTTGGCTTCTTATCCTAAGTCAAATTGCAGCGCTGGCTTCACTCTCTTCTCCTATGGAAGTTAGACCTGCGGCTGCTCTTTCACTTCTGTTTGTCTTCATTTGTCCAAAAGCAGGAAGAGTGAAGCGGCTGCTGTTTGGTCGCAGGGATTGTGTGACATAACAATGTGACACAATACCTGGGACAGCAAGGGCCAACTCTGCTGGAATGGCGCAAGCACTGGATTTGAGTATAAGTATTATTTTACAAGGAAGGGAAAGCATAGGGATTCAGAAGGGCTTGTTTGAGTATTGGACAACACCTTTAAGTCCTTTCTCGCAGCAAGTAGGCAGAATTCTATCATTTTAACCTTTGTCCATGCAGGTCAATTTGAAGCTCTGTACCATAAAAAAACAAATCTAAACAGATAATGGAGGCATTTTTCAGAATTAATCATCACTACATTTACACCTAAAAATAATTAGATTTTTAAGGTTGGACATTCACTCCTTGTGAGATTCTAAAAAATTTGAAATATCTAGCTGGAAAAAAAGTTCTGGGATATTCAATTGCTGGATTAAAGAATTTTTACATAGTGCCTAGAATTCCGAATTTTCAGGAAACAATGCCAGCAAATTGGTGACTATCCCGAGTCATGATAGAGTAGGCTTTAAGCAAACCCATGGGACAGAGGATACGACTTAGGCCTCTTTTACACTTCAGTCGTTTGGCGTCAGCTAAAATCCGCCAAAGTGTGAAAATAGCGGATCCGCCAGAAAAGGTGAAAACCGGATGCAAACGGATCTGTTTTTTGACGGATCCGCCATGAACTTTTCAACCCGGAAAATGCAGGTACGCATGTCTGGGAGAGAGAGAGAGAGCCCGGACAGTGTTCTGGGCATTTTGAATGGATTTTTTATGGGAGCAACGGATCCGCTAGCGGATGGTCGTCCATTAGATCCGTTTTTTGACAGATCCGCCATAGTCCGCCATTTTGACGCACACAAAAAAACGTTGCATTGAATGTTTTCCAAAAATGGCGGACGCCAAATTTATGGCGGATCTTTCAAAAAACGGATCTAACGGACGACCATCCATCAAAATCCGCCACTTATGCAAATCAATGGGAGAAAAGCGGATCCGCCAAAAAAAATGGCGGATCAGCTTTTTCACACTTTGGCGGATTTTGACTGACGTCGAACGACTGAAGTGTGAAAGAGGCCTTAAATGTCCTTACATTGCTAACATCAATGTTTCTAGGTATCTTTTTAGATTTGCTTCGCCGTATACAGTCATGTTATTTCCTTTGTTTGTGTTGGAACAACACAAAAAACACAGAAAAAACACAAAAAAAGGGCAAATTGAGCATAATTTCTGGGTGCTTCTTGATGTATGTTTGGGGTCATTGTCCTGTTGGAAGACCCATTACCTAGGACACAAATTCATCTTTCTGACACTGGTTACTACATTGCGACCCTAAATCTTTTGGTAATTTTCAGATTTCATAATGCTTTGCACACAGTCAAGACACCTTGTGCCAGAGGCTGCAAAACTACCCTAAAACATGTTTGAACCTCCACTATATTTGACTGTAGGTACCATATTCTTTTCTTTGTCTTTGGTAAACAGTTGAACCAAAAAATCCTATCTCGGTCTCATCTGTCCACAAGACGATTTATCAGAAGGATTTTTATACACATACATTGGCAAACTGCAGTCTATCTTTTTTATGTCAGCAGTGGGGTGTTCCTGGGTCTCCTCCTACCATAGTGTTTAATTTCATTCAAATGTTGACAGTTTGTGCTGATACTGATGCACCCTGAGCCTGCAGGACAGCTTGAATTTCTTTGGAACTTGATTGTTGCTGCTTTTCCACCATCTGGACTATCCTGCATTGCAACCTTTCTTCAATTTTTCTCTGCTGTCTACTTCCAGGGAGATTAGCTATATTGCCATGGGTTGTAAACTTCTTGATTCTGCTGCACTCCATGGACAAAGGAACATCAAGATCACTAGAGATGGACTTTTGAGATTGATGATATTTTTTAATAATTTTGTTTATCAGGTCCTCAGACAGTTCTCTTCCCCTCTTTCTGTTCTTCATGCTTAGTGTGGCACACAGAACCTCAATGCAAAGACTGAGTCAACGTCTCGATTTTTTATCTGGTTTCAGGTATTATTTTCATATTGCCCACACATGTTACTTGCCACAGGTGAGATTGAACGAGCATCACATGTTTGAAACAGAGTTGTTTAGAAAAGATTTTGGAAGGTGCCAACAATTTTGTCCAGCCCATTTTTGGAGTTTTGTTTGAAATTATGTCCAATTTGCTTTTTTTTTCTCAGTTGTTTTGTGTTGTTCTAATGCACACAAAAAGAAAATAAACATGTGTATAACAAAATAATTGCAATAATTTTCAGAGAAAAAAATCTTCATTTTCTTGAACAATTTCAAGGTTACCAACACCTTCGGCCATGACAGGTAAACACATGTTCATACACGACACATATCCATACAAATGAAAAATTGTTGTGAATGTTTTGGAAATGAATTCTGAGCAGAAGCTCCCTCTGGTGGTTACAAACAGTACTGAAACATTCAATGAGGATTGGCAATCAGGAGTCACAGATTGGCTTGATATAAGGGAGGTTCCCTCCCATCATGGTTGCCGGTGATCAATTGTTCTTGTCTCAACTGTGGTTCCTGGTTCACTTGGAAGCTTGCTGAGTCTTGCCTCTTCTTCTGCTTTCAGACAACATATTTTCTGTTTTTGTTTTTGTTCTTACCTTTTGCATATTTCTCTGCATTTCTGTGAGGTTAGCCAGGTCCCCCCGGGGGGCTTGGGCTGCTCTCAGTTCCGCTGGAGCCACTGTTATTTGTACATTTGCCTTTTCCAGTTTTTTCAGGGGCTGCGGCTTAGTTTTGTTACACCAGAGAAGAGAACTGATTTAGGTGGTAGAGGTCGTGTGATCTCAGGTGTTTTTGCAGTCAGTAGGTTGGCATTTTTTAGGGTTTTTTTGGATTGCAGTGGGTATCTTTTCTATCCTTTTCTGTCTAGGCGGATTGGGCCCCAGCGTTTGCTCATACTATTTTCTGTCTGTGTCTGTATTTCCTCTTGTCTAACCGCCATTACATGTTTGGGGGCTTCCTATGTTCTTTGGGGATCTGCTCCGGGGCAGATAGCTTTCCTCTTTCTATCTTTAGGTGTAGTTAATCTCTCAGGCTGTGACGAGGCGTCTAGGACCAACGTAGGAACGCTCCATGGCTGCCTTTAGTTCTGGTGGTTAGTCAGGGTACTGCAATCCAATAAATTCCAACCTCTCTGGTGTATTGCCGTTTTTGCCTGCTCTCCTCAGCTACTGAAACATAACAAAAAATTACGAGAAGGTCCAACTTTCCACGTCTCCTCTTATTCTATTAGGGCATTAACATTTCGGGAAATATTACATTTTTTCATTTTGTCTTTGATTAGGATCGGTTACAATTAGAATAACAAATCTAAAGGAGAAAAATCCAGGGGAAGATTGAAAATATTTCCATCTGTGGAGCTACGTCGCAGGTATTTGTGCCGCGTTGTGATGTGAAGCCAAGTTCTCGGATGGACTACACTGGTTGTTATTCTTTGCCTCCGTGTGAAAATCCAACTTCAAACAGAGCAGGGAAAATGAAAGGCCTTGGACTACGAAGTTCGGTGACGGAGGCCGACAGCAAGACAGCAACAAATACCTTTGGTCATTTGCAGAGGATGAAACCGGGTTAATTCATCTGGTAAAGAACTGTTATGGACGATGACAAAGCTGACGGATCAATCATTTCACAACTTAAGCACCTTGAAGGCTATCTCGATCTTCACCAACTAATCATTAAATGAAAATGAAGCAAATTTGGAAGAAGTGTTAAAGAGGACCTGTCACCGGCTCAAAAGTGTCCACTTTTTGCACTTATTTTATTCTCTTTTGTCTCCCGAGTGTTTAGTTGTTTTTTTTTTTTCAAGCCCAAAACAGGATTATTATGGTAAAGGCCATAATAATTAGTAGTATATTAAAATGCTCATATCTCTGGAACCGTTATGGCGTATTTGGAAAAAAAAAATACTCAGCAGCAAAAACTGGACTCTTTTGATCTGGTGACAGGTCCTCTTTAATTAAAAATATAGGCATCGATCCTGATATCAGTGATGTGTCACTTACTGGTCTGCTTGCCGTAGTTGTTTTCTCTACTGCAAATCTAGCAGTTATCTGAATGCTGAGCTCTGTATAACCCCGCCACTTCACTGATTGGCATCTTTTTGTGAACACTATGCATAGGCAGAAAGCTGTCAGAGAAAGGTGGGGGCGTGGTTGGACTACATGGCATGAGAGAACTAGTCCTCTAGTGATAATCTCCTGCTAATAAAACACTGATTTTCTGGAAACTAGCCCAGTAAGTGACACATCACTAGAATCAGGGTCTCTACCTCTAAATCATCCTGCTTTCAGAAAACCTGGTGATAGATTCCCTTTACCTTTTTGTAGCGACTTTTCAGTAAAAATGAATACGTGATCGGCAGATAACTTGATGTTCCTGGGCTTCAATGCAAAATCTGTAACAGTGCCCCTCACATGTCACTGGTGTCTTTTCTGTCTTTGGGCCTCTCAGGGTTCACGGTCCAGGTGTGACTGCTACCTCTGCATCCCTTATTTCCCCCCTGCGTATGCTGATGTCTGACTTAAGAAACATCTTGATGTGCGGTGAAGACAATAATTCCTCCTGAACTGGATGTGAACCGTTGGTGGATTTGCTGCCCGCTCTTATGGTGTCCTTCCAGTCCTCTCCGTAATCAGGAGCAGATAACAGCAGAGATTTTCTTCTCACTTTTACGAGCAGAAATACATATTTATAATACGGTTTATGGGGTTTTCATCTGGCTTTGCCTAAAGGATGCCGGATTAGTTTAGTTTTGGAGCACATCCCGAGACGGAGCCTTCACGTGAGAATTCATCATTAGGTTTTGTAACGAAGATTTTATCTTTATATTTGTAAATCTGTGTTATATTTAAGACGTTTTTTATACCATTGTGTGTTTTATACTTTACAGAGCTATTCCAGCCAAACAATTAGCACTATCTACTGCAAATGTTAGATTGGTGGGGGGACAACCTGTGGGACAACCAGTGGATCAACAATCAGTCTCTGCAATGGGCATTCCCAGCCTCTTATCCTTCCCAGCAGCTCAACCGAGGCTCAATAAACCATGAGACACATTCTAGACCAATTTTAAACACAAATTAAATTTTTTTATGACTTTTCAAAGTGTTTTATGCCGGAAATCTGACAAAAACACTTTTATGAATCATGGCCTCAGCGTTTTCCTAGGGAGCTTCACCAGGTGTTTCTTGAAGGTTCTTGGCACAATCTTTAGGGTCTCAAGAGATTTGTCCAGCTAATAAAACCCATAAATGTGGACTCACATGGATTTTGGAGGTCTAGCTGTTGAAACATGAGGGCAACACAGCTCTCCAAGCAGTGTAGCCAAGGAGGCCATGGAGGCATGTGCTCTCAATGCCACGTGGGCATTCACGTTGTCTTGACCAGGACGTTTGAATACAAAATTAGGGCAGTGAAATAAACCTTTGCCTTCTGTTAAAAAAATCCAAGATAAATGCTATCTGGAGAACTCATATGTGGTGGAAAACGTTTACTTGTGTCTATGAAAAAAATGAAAGGACAACACTAGGATCTCTTGGAATGGCCAAATGGTAGAAAATGACCTAATGCTTGAATCTAGTTCTTATTAATAGCAGAACTTTCTTTTACGTTATCTATTTTTAATTTGATCCTCCACCCCAAAGAAAACCTTTTTAAAATTGAACCCCAAGATCTCAAAACGGGCGAATGTGTCGACCCGCCACCACAATTGTGGATTACCAGGGCAATGGGGTACTCAGAGCCGAGCCCATGGAAGTCTATGGGGTTGTCACAGGTAGCGGTGGCTCGGTCTGTGGCCCTGGCGGTCTGGCGTATGTTGGGGGGAATATTTACAGGGGATTTGATATATTTACAGTTCGTGACGCCACCTGTAGTCTCTGGTAATTTGTACCAGCGCTGCTGTAGATCTCTGAGGGGATGGTGAGGCAGCTAGATGTCGGGTCCCCTACAGGTGGGACTCTTCCCTCAGGTCGGTAGTTATGGTAGGGTTGTGCAGGCATGCAATTAAATAACTCAGTCTCACACCGTCAGCGTCTTTCCATACCTTTTACTTGTAAGATGGTAAGGCAGGTCCCAGGGAGGCTGATGGGGTTGATGGAGGATGAGTTTTGAGGCAACGGCTGAGCAAGGCAGGGGCCTCCTTTACTTTCCAATGATGATGAGTCCAACCAGCATAAAGCGTAGTTCACTCCTGAAACTTCAGCTATTTCAAAGCTGTACTGCCCGGTCAGTTTTGTGGTGGAGCCTTCCAGTGATGAAACTAGGTTCTTCTATGCTTGGCCTAGCTCAAAGTTCCTATTCCACCTGACCCCTGTTACGTACTGACACTTCAAGGGCTGCTTTCTGTTACCTAAGGTCCAGTAAGCCTCTGGTTCTTTTACCACTATGCGTGAAGCTATAGTGATGCTTCGGTCTCCAGTGACCGGTGACAATGTGCAGGATACTTTAATCCTAAAGCACTTCTGATTTCCTTCCACTATGCCTTTCGACTTGCTCACACTCTCAATAGCTATCTCAGTCCGTCTGCCAGTGGGGCACAGCTCTGACCAGGCTGAGGTGATCTGGCTCCCCTTTACTGGCCTCCACTTCTCTGAACTGCACACAGGTGGGATGACTCAGTACTGAGCCACCCGAGCTAGACTCTGCTCCTTTCTCCTCACAGGTCCAGGCTAGACTGCTGAATCACTACCCAATCTGAACACTCCCTGTGGGTGTGTCTAAGTGTATGTGATGTCATGAGGAGCCCTTAACCTTTACCTCTCCACTCATCCTCCTGGTATTGTGTACCAGGGCTACACACGAACACTTCCTATTACTTTTCAGCTTGTGCTGTGTACACTGGTGGGAAGCATCTCTGGTCATTACAGGGAGGCAGCAGCTATATTATAAAGCTGGAGCCAAATAACGCATGATCCTCCATTATGTGACACTGACCGCTCCTCCTCCCTCTCTCTGTGAGCTCCTCAGCGTTTGTCACAAAGCATGCTTACTGCACTTTTCCATAGAAGAGTGCACTGAGCATGACCTAGTACCAAAGACCAGACATCCCACATTACTAAACCACCACTGGAGAGTGCACATGTGGTACTGGCAGCTGCCTGATGTAATAATAGGGCGCTGTTAATAGGCTGTTATATAGACTGAGGTGCATCTTACGTAATGATGGGAATGGCACCCTTTACAAGCCTATGTGCATTTGGAATACTAGGCAGACACCCTTCAAATCCTTGGTGGGTTAGTAAGTGGTTGTTTTATTAGTATTTTGCACCTCTACTGCTCCCGCGTTTACCATGAGGGGCCGGCTGCATCTTGTTGTGCATTTGTGTCTGGACATGGTATTGTACAGTAAGTATGGCTGCTATAGTCTGCTACCCTTAAATAAAATCCTGATTGACCCCTTGACTCCAGAAGTCTCATAATTAGTAAATTGAGTCCACCTGGGTGTAATTTATTCTCAGTCTAACCACAGCTGCTCGGTGAAGGCAGCAGAGGATTGTTTGAGAACATTTGGGATCAAACAGCGTCATAAAAACCGAGGAGCACACCAGACAGTTTAGGGATAAAGTTGTGAAGAGTAAAGCTGGGTTAGGTTATAAAAAAAATATCGCAAGCGCTGAACATCTCACAGAGAACTTTTCAGTCCATCATCCAAAAATGGAACAACTGCAAACCTACCAAGAAACAGACGTTCACCTAAACCAGTGATTGCCAACTCCAGGCCTCAGGGCCCACCAACAGGTCATGTTTTCTGGATTTCCTTAGATGGAATTATTGCTCGTGCAAGTTATGAAATTATCACCTCGGCAATACTAAGGAAATCCTGAAAACATGACCTGTTGGTGGGCTTTGAGGACTGGAATTGGGAAGCACTGATCTAAACTGACGTGCCAAGCAAGGTGAGCGCTGATTGAAGAAGTAGCCAATAGGACCATGGTCACTCTGAAGGAGCTGCAGAGATCCACAGAGCAGGAGGGAGAATCTGTCCACCGGACAACTATTAGGAGTAAGAGAGTGGCTAGAAGAAAGCAATTTGTGAAAGAAAATCCCAACAAGTCCCTTTTGCAGTTTGCAAAAAGCCATTGTTGGGAACACAGTGAGCATGTGGAAGAAGGTCCTCTCATCAGATGAAACCAAAGTAGAACTTTTTGGGTTGCATGCAAGACGCTATATGTGGTCCGAAAACCAACACTGCTCATCACCCTGAAAACACCATCATAACAGATGGATCAGTTTTTGGTCACCGACCTGTATTTGTGAATGAATCCATAGAGCCTCCATTACTATCTGTTTGCCCGTAGCCTATTATGCTCATTACTTGGCCCTTTTAGTATCTGCACTGAAGGAATTTTTGCCAAGATTGTTTTTTTGCCTTCTGGCCACTTTAATGAGAGTTTTTGCCTTCTGCTCTCGCTGCCTACTGATACTGTAAATACCGACCCCGGCGCCGGCACAGGACAAAGACCTTCCGAGTGGAGTTAATAAACCCGGCTGCCCCGGGGGGATACGCCTTTGTTATTGTGAAAGTGCTGGAAATTATTAAATTAGCAGCTTTTTTACCAGGATTATTTACTGGATAGTTGGTAATTGTTGCCTCTCTCGGGGACAGCCTTAAGACAATACAGCCCAGGGGGAAGGACATTAGAAAAAAACCACAAAAGAAGCCATATAATAAACACAGAACATTCTATGTTACATTAAAATGTTGCATTCAAAATTACAACTCATAGCAAAAGAAAAATCCAAGCCCTGACATGACAAAGTTATGGCTCCTGTAATAAAAGGATAAAAAAAAAGCAAAAGAATAAAAAACGTAAAATTGGCTGCTGTGGAAAAAGCATGGTCTTGTTGCCTTCACCCCCACAAAAAAAGTTCAAAGTGCTTTTGGTGCCCATATCATTCTTATACGTTCAGAATCTGTCCAGATTCTCATGGTCTCTAACCAGCCATCCACTCTTTGTCAGTGGGTGGCTCCTCTGCAACAGCATTCTGCCAGTATTATGGGTGCTAGGACTTTATTTACATCACTTCCAAGCATGCATTGCTCCTCACCAGTGTCCAATGCTATTCGTGCCCTGAAGTGAAAGCTCGCTTGCCTGTTATGCCAGTACTATAGGTGCTAGGACTTTATTTCCATTACTTCCTAGCATCCATTGCTCCTGGCCAGTGTCCAATGCTATGCATGCCCTGAAATGAAAGCTCTTCTGTCTGTTATGCCAGTACTATAGGTGCTAGGACTTTATTTACATCACTTCCTAGTATATATTGCTCCTCGCCAGTGTCCAATACTATGCGTGCCCTGAAGTGAAAGCTCGCTTGCCTGTTATGCCAGTACTATAGGTGCTAGGACTTTATTTACATTACTTCCTAGCATCCATTGCTCCAGGTCAGGATCCAATGTTATGCACGCCCTAAACTGAAATCTTGCCTGTCTGTTATGCCTGTATGAAGTGCCAGCACCATAAGTGCTTGGACATCCTTCTCATCATTTATAGAAAAAAGTGCTTTTGCCAGTTAATTATGCCCCGAACTGAAAACTTACCTGCCTGTGGAAGTGCAGGCACTATAAGTGCTTGGACTTCCTTCCCAACATTTCCTCGTATACAGTGCTTTTTCCAGTGTCCAATGTTATGAATGTCCTAAACGGAAAGCTTACCTGTCTTTTATGTCTGTAGAACTGCCAGCACTGTAAGTGCTTGGACTTCCTTCACATCCGTCCCTAATATACAGTGCTTTTTCCAGTGTCCAATGTTACTCATGCCCTGAACAGAAAGCTTACCTGTCTTTTATGTCTGTAGAGCTGCCAGCACTATAAGTGCTTGGACTTCCTTCCCAACATTTCCTCGTATACAGTGCTTTTTCCAGTGTCCAATGTTATGAATGTCCTAAACGGAAAGCTTACCTGTCTTTTATGTCTGTAGAACTGCCAGCACTGTAAGTGCTTGGACTTCCTTCACATCCGTCCCTAATATACAGTGCTTTTTCCAGTGTCCAATGTTACTCATGCCCTGAACAGAAAGCTTACCTGTCTTTTATGTCTGTAGAGCTGCCAGCACTATAAGTGCTTGGACTTCCTTCCCAACATTTCCTCGTATACAGTGCTTTTTCCAGTGTCCAATGTTATGAATGTCCTAAACGGAAAGCTTACCTGTCTTTTATGTCTGTAGAACTGCCAGCACTGTAAGTGCTTGGACTTCCTTCCCATCAGTTCCTAATATACAGTGCTTTTGCCAGTGTCCAATGTTATGCATGTCCTGAACTGAAAGCTCTCTGTTATGCCTATATACAATTTGACAGACAATAGAGCAAAGCCGCTACCCCAGAAGGGAGACCACTGTATTTTTTGGGGACAACACAACATCATTTATAAATCTAGTAATTTGCAGATTTTCTGTTTTTCACATCTATCAGTTTGCTTTAACTATCCTCCTGAGCTAATTATGGTTGTATCAGTATTTCGTGGGAGTCAAGACTTGACCTGGTGCTGCAGCCGGCACTATGGGTGCTGGCACAGGTTGCCTTGAACGTGTTCTGAAATGAAACGATCTGATCTAGAGCAGCGGTTTTATTATAAGAGCTGTGCACGAATGAATCTCCTGATAATCAGCGTCTGATGGACAGTTCCCCGCCGCCTCTCTCTTCATTTCCCTCTTCCTATTTCCACAGGCATTCAAGCTCTGAATGAAAATCACATAGTTCAGGCACTGACACCGGTAATAAAAAAAAGCATCAAAATACTCGAAATCTGAAGTTTTTGTAAATGATGCAGAAAGTTTCTCTAATCCACTTCCAAATTGAGCAATTTTGAGAAGGTTCGTCATGTATTATATAGCAAAAATGACAAAGTGACGAAGCATGCATTATGGGTTATGTCCTTATCAAATCCTTATCAAATATGGCAGTGATTATGGAGCATGCATTATGGGTCTGTCCTTATCAAATCCTTATCAAATATGGCGGAGCGACTTTTTTCACTTAAGACGCTGGAGCGTTCAGTCATCTCCTGATCAGATCATTCACACGTGCGAATGGAAATGGCTGGACGCTGAAATAGGCGCTTAATATGTTATATGTAATGCGTGATGGGGCGAGCCCTTCTTCAAATTAAATTCACCGTGACATAATTGTTACTTAGTATGTGTTGCACTTTATATGAAGTATGAGAACGATGTAATCACTGGATTGCCCTTTATTAATGTCATTATTACCGGTTTATCAGGGAATGTATTGATTTTAAAAGCATTAATGTTAAGCACTGTTAGCACGCTATTATCTATGATCATGTATAATGGATGCCCCTATAAAAACCTCGTCATAGCACATGTACACTGCTGGAGAAAGGTCAGAGAACCGAAACGTTGCTGAGCCCCGGATGGGCTATTAAATCACAGTTTTCTAATTCTTCAATGGAGTGAAAATTTCGCTTTTGTTTTGAGCTATCTGGAGGATTGGTAATTGCCTGGAAGATTTGCACCCAAATTAATCTATTATCTATCTATCTATTATCTATCTATCTATCTATCTATCTATATCTACCTATCTATCTATGTATTATCTGTCATATATCTATCTATCTATTATCTATCTATCTTTACATCCATTATCTATCTATAAAATTAACTATCCATCATCATCTATCTATCTAATCTATCTATCTATCATCTATCTTTATATCTATTATCTATCTTTCTATTATCTATCTATCATCTCTCTATTATCTGTCATAAATCTATCTATTATCTATATATCTTTATATCCATTATCTATATATTTATTAACTATCTATCTATCTATTATTATTATCTTTATATCTATTATCTATCTATCTATCTATCTATCTATCAATCAATCTATTATCTATCATCTATTATCTATCTATCTTTATATCATTGTCCTTTTTTATTATTATCTATCTATCTATCTATCTATCTATCTATCTATCTATGTACAGTCATGGCCAAAAGTTTTGAGAATGACACAAATATTATATTTTCACATGATCTGCTGCCCTCTGGTTTTTATGTGTGTTTGACAGATGTTTTTATCACAGACAGAAATATAATTGCAAACATATGAGTAACAAAAGCTTATATTGACAGTTAGAATGAGTTAATGCAGCAAGTCAATATTTGCAGTGTTGACCCTTCTTCTTCAGGACCTCTGCAATTCTCCCTGGCATGCTCTCAATCAACTTCTGGACCAAATCCTGACTGATAGCAGTCCATTCTTGCTCAATCAATGCTTTCATTTTGTCAGAATTTTTAGGTTTTTGTTTGCCACCCGTCTCTTGATGATTGACCACAAGTTCTCAATGGGATTAAGAGGTGGGAAGTTTCCAGGCCATGGACCCAAAATCTCTATGTTTTGTTCCCTGAGCCATTTAGTTATCACCTTTGCTTTATGGCAAGGTGCTCCATCATGCTGGAAAAGGCATTGTTGATCGCCAAACTGCTCTTGGAGGGTTGGGAGAAGTTGCTCTTGGAGGACATTCTGGTACCATTCTTTATTCATGGCTGTGTTTTTAGGCAAGACTGTGAGAGAGCCGATTCCCTTGGCTGAGAAGCAACCCCACACATGAATGGTTTCAGGATGCTTAACAGTTGGCATGAGACAAGACTGGTGGTAGCGCTCACCTTGTCTTCTCCGAATGAGGCGTTTTCCTGATGTCCCAAACAATCAAAAAGGGGATTCATCAGAGAAAATAACTTTACCCCAGTCCTCAGCAGTTCACTGCCTGTACCTTTTGCAGAATATCAGTCTGTCCATAATGTTTTTTCTGGAGAGAAGTGGCTTCTTTGCTGCCCTCCTTGAGACCAGGCCTTTCTCCAAGAGTCTCCGCCTCACAGTGCGTGCAGATGCACTCACACCTGCCTACTGCCATTCCTGAGCAAGCTCTGCACTGCTGGTAGCCCGATCCCGCAGCTGAAACACTTTTAAGAGACGGTCCTGGCGCTTGCTGGTCTTTCTTGGGCGCCCTGGAGCCTTTTTGGCAACAATGGAACCTCTCTCCTTGAAGTTCTTGATGATGCGATAGATTGTTGACTGAGGTGCAATCTTTCTAGCTGCGATACTCTTCCCTGTTAGGCCATTTTTGTGCATTGCAATGATGACTGCACGTGTTTCTTTAGAGATAACCATGGTCTCAGCCATGAGTCTGACCAAGACGTGTCTGACCATCCATATTTCAACTTCCATATTTCAAATTACAGATTTCTAATTACTATACTCTGAATTAGACTAGAATTCTAGAATGCATTTGGCCACTCATCGCTCCTGCAATATCATCTGTACCACTCTAATCAAGCTGTTTCTCCTCTTCCTACTGGTATGCACCAAATTTCCTCAGCTTTGCCAAATTCCTGTGACTGTGTTTTGTGAACTGCATTAATTTTGCATGGTATGCACCAAATTTCCTCAGCTTTGCCAAATTCCTGTGACTATTGTAAGCTTTTCAGGGGATATAGCTCTGGGATCGCCGTCCTGGTAGACGGAGTGGCACGGAAACAGTTCATTCACAGACAGCAGTTCTGGTAAAAACTGGCCGCAACCAGTTTTATTAAAGTCCACAGCAAACAGAACATAATCAAAACCAAATCATAAACATAAGCCCTGGGCTTGTCCAGCCACTTACTACACTTAGATAGATTTCCCTCTCTATCCGGGTCCAGACTCTAACAGTCTGTCCCAAAACAACACATATGTTCAGTAGTTACCAGCATGGAGTTTCACAGAGTCTCCTCCTTGTGTCTGAAGGCATATCCAACGTCCAGACTTGAGAGAGCTCCCCTCCTATTCAGCAGCTATCCGCATGGATTCTCACAGAGACTACTCCTGTGTCCGGGGTCCATCGAGCACCCAGACTGAGACAGCTCATACTCCTGGAGACTCCTTCTTGTGCCTGGACTCCTTGTCCAGACTAAGCGAGCTCTCTGTCTGTGTTCGCAGACACCTACTTCTAGTCTCCTAATTAACAGCTGAGTGGTTTCAGGCCTGAGCTGCAAGTGTGTACTGAATGTAAGGTGTAGTGACCTTTCTCTACCACTAGGTTTACAAAGCCATACATTTCCCTTATACCAGTCAGCAAAGTATCTAGGTGAAATGTACACCCCATTCAACACACATACTCTCACTGTCTCACACTGTGTTTTGTGAACTGCATTAATTTTGCATGGTATGCACCAAATTTCCTCAGCTTTGCCCAATTCCTGTGACTGTGTTTTGTGAACTGCATTAATTTTGCATGGTATGCAATCATCTATGCAGCTTTTTCTCTGTTTTTGACTGTTTATGAAGTGCATATAGTATCCCTGGCATTTCACTTACCCATCTTCCTGTATCCACAATGCATTCATTCCCCTTGTGTCTTCCATGCATACCTGAGTTGCCAGTCCCTTCCTTCTCTTTTATTAGCTTTGCTTAACTGTGACCATGTGGTCTGGGTAATCACACCCACAACCCCCCTCACAGCTGCTTCTTCTCAAGTGCACATTTAGTCTCAGCCATGAGTCTGACCAAGACGTGTCTGACCATCCATATTTCAACTTCCATATTTCAAATGACAGATTTCTAATTACTATACTCTGAATTAGACTAGAATTGGACTGGAATTTGACTGTAAGTTGACAGAATATATAACCACTACCATGTTTCCTTTTCTTTTCACTTTCACCCCCATACTACTTACTTTTTTCCTATTCCCTGTAATCCCCCCAACTAGTAAGGAAATAGTCATTTTCCCCTCCATTCTCCCCAGACATCTCACTTTCTCCTCAGAACTGTTCCTCCACGTACAATCCTTTTTCTCCAGAAACACACGGCCACACCATGTCTTATCCTGTTCCCACCTTCTAACGCTCTGTCTGTTACTCCTCACTGCTGGTGACATATCCCCAAATCCTGGCCCTCCTCAACACATCCCCACACTCACTTCTATCACCCTGCCACGATCCTCTACACGTCTTCGCAACCATGATAACCTCATACCCTTTCACCCAGCCCCCACTCCCCCGGTTCCCCTACCTGGAGCACTATGGAACGCACGCTCTGTCTGAAATAAACTGTCATTTATCCACGACCTCTTCATCACCAATAAACTCTCCTTCCTTGGCATCACCGAAACGTGGCTCACCCCCTCTGACTCAGCCTCACCAGCTGCACTCTCATACAGTGGATTCCACCTATCTCACACCCCCCGCCCCAGCAACAAACGTGGTGGAGTTGTTGGTTTGCTCCTATCTGATACCTGCTCCTTTACCCCAATTCCACTACCCCCCTCCGCTACTATTCCCTCATTTGAGGTGCACTCCGTCCGCATCTACTCCCCCTCCAACCTCCAGTTGGCTGTCATCTACCGCCCCCCAGAACTTGCCATCTCCACCTTTCTCGATCACTTCACCACCTGGCTGCTCCATTTCCTCTCTGTTGACATCCCCACTATCATCATGGGTGACTTCAACATCCCCATTGATGCTTCCACCCCAGCGGCCTCTAAACTTTTATCTCTCACTGCCTCCTTTGGCCTCACTCAATGGTCCTCTGCGGCCACTCACAAAGATGGTCACACCTCGACCTTATCTTCACCCGCCTCTGTTCCCTTACTAATCTCACTAACTCATCCCTTCCCCTGTCTGACCACAACCTACTGACGTTCTCTTCTGTCTCCTCTTCTAGTGCACAACCCCCACTCCACAAACTCACTCACCCTCGCAGAAATCTCAAACACCTCAATTTACCAATGCTCTCTGAGTCCCTCCTCCCTCTTACAGACATATCTTCACTTAATGACACAGATTCTGCTGCCACCTTTTATAACACTACAATAACAGCAGCACTTGATTCGGCTGCCCCCCTCACACATAGCAAAACTTGTACAATCAACAGGCAGCCCTGGCTGACCAGCCTCACCAAAGAACTGAGACGGGCTTCCAGGGTTGCTGAGCGGAGATGGAAAAAATCCCGCTCTGCCGAGCACCTAACCGCATACAAGCAGTCCCTCACCAGCTTCAAGTCCACACTCACTGCTGCAAAGCAAACTTACTTCTCATTATTATTATTATTATTATAGATTTTTATAGCGCCATTTATTCCATGGCGCTTTACATGTGAAGAGGGGCAAATATAGACAAGTACATCTCTCATATCCTCCCTGTCTCACAACCCTAAACAGCTCTTCAACACTTTCAATTCTCTACTCTGTCCCCCAGCACCTGCTCCTTCTCCTCTCATTTCTGCTGAAGACTTTGCCTCTTTCTTTAAGCAGAAGATCGAAACGATCAGAGAAAGCTTTGGCCCACAGCCCCCATTGCCCCTCTTAGCTGTTCAACCCTCTTCCTCCAAACCAACTTCTCCATCTTGACAGAAGATCAGCTTTCCACCCTCCTATCGAGATCACACCTCACCACTTGCATGCTTGACCCGCTCCCATCCCACCTCATCCCTAGCCTCGCCACCGTCTTCACCCCTACTCTAACACACCTCTTCAACCTCTCACTTACAAATGGTGTCTTCCCCTCATCCTTCAAACATGCCTCGATCACACCCATTCTCAAAAAGACCTCCCTTGACCCATCCTCTGTGTCTAGCTATCGCCTGATATCTCTTCTCCCTTATGCCTCAAAACTACTGGAATAGCATGTCCATCTTGAACTGTCCTCCCACCTCTCCTCCTGCTCCCTCTTTGACCGCTTACAATCAGGCTTCCGACTGCATCACTCAACTGAAACTGCCCTAACTAAAGTCACCAACGACCTACTAACCGCCAAGAGCAAGCGTCACTACTCTGTCCTCCTTCTCCTGGACCTGTCTTCCACCTTCGACACTGTGGACCATTCCCTCCTGTTACAGATTCTCTCATCTCTTGGCATCACAGGCTTGGCCCTATCCTGGATATCATCATATCTAACAAACCGAACATTCAGTGTCTTCCTCTCCCACACCACCTCCTCACCTCGCCCCCTGTCTGTCGGTGTTCCCCAAGGCTCAGTTCTTGGACCCCTACTCTTCTCCATCTACACCCTCGGCCTGAGACAGCTCATAGAATCCCATGGTCTTCAGTATCATCTCTACACCGACGACACGCAGATCTGCCTATCTGGATCTGACCTCACCTCCTTACTGACCAAAATCCCACAATGTCTGTCTGCTATTTCTGCTTTCTTCTCTGCTCGCTTTCTAAAACTGAACATGGACAAAACAGAATTCATCTTTCCACCATCTCACTCTACCCCCCCACCAGACCTGTCCATTAATGTCAATGGCTGCTCACTTTCCCCAGTCCCGCACGCTCGGTGCCTCGGAGTGATCCTCGACTCTGCCCTCTCTTTCAAGCCACATGTCCAAACCCTAGCCTCCTCCTGCCGTCTCAAACTCAAAAATATTTCCCGGATCCGTGCATTCCTTGACCATGAAAGTACAAAAACACTAGTGCATGCCCTCATCATCTCCCGCCTCGACTACTGCAACCTCCTACTCTCTGGCCTTCCCTCTAGCACTCTGGCACCACTCCAATCCATCCTGCACTCTGCTGCACGACTAATACACTTGTCTCCCCGTTATTCCCCAGCCTCTCCTCTCTGCCAAGCCCTTCATTGGCTTCCTGTCGTTCAGAGGCTCCAGTTCAAAACCCTAACCATGACCTACAAAGCCATCCACAATCTGTCTCCTCCATACATCTGTGACATGGTCTCCCGGTACATACCCACACGCAACCTTCGATCCTCTCAAGATCTCCTCCTCTACTCCCCTCTTATCTCTTCTTCCCACAACCGCATACAAAGCTTGTCCCGTGCCTCTCCCATACTCTGGAACTCTCTACCCCAACACATCAGACTCGCGCCTACCATGGAAACCTTCAAAAAGAACCTGAAGACCCACCTCTTCCGACAAGCCTACAACCTGCAGTGATCATCAGTCTACTGAACCGCCGCACGACCAGCTCTACCCTCTCCTAGTGTATCCTCACCCATCCCTGTAGACTGTGAGCCCTCGCGGGCAGGGTCCTCTCTCCTTCTGTACTTGTGTGTGCCTTGTATTGCTCATGTTTACTGTACTTGTCTATATTTGCCCCTCTTCACATGTAAAGCGCCATGGAATAAATGGCGCTATAAAAATCTATAATAATAATAATAAACAGAAGAGAAACAATGATGCCAAGCACCAGCCTCCTTTTAAAGTGTCCAGTGGTGTCATTCTTATTCATGACAGATTGATCTCCAGCCATGTCCTCATCAACACCCACACCTGTGTTAATGGAGCAATCACTGAAAAGAGGTTAGCTGGTCCTTTTAAGGCAGGGCTGCAATGATGTTGAAATGTGTTTTGGGGGATAAAGTTCATTTTCTAGCCAAATATTGACTTTGCAAGTAATTGCTGTTAAGCTGATCACTCTTTATAACATTCTGGAGTATATGCAAATTGCCATTAGAAAAAGTGAAGCAGTAGACTTTGTAAAAATTAATATTTGTGTCATTCTCAAAACTTTTGGCCATGACTGTATCTATCTAATCTATCTATCATATAGCTATCTATTATCTGTCATCTATCTATCTATCTATCTATCTATCTATTATCTATCTATCTATCATCTATCTATTATCTATCATCTATCTATTATCTATCTATCTTTCTTTATATCCATTATCCATCTATTTATTATCTATCTATTATCTATCATATCTATCTATTATCTTATCTTATCATTTATATCCTATTATCTATTATTATTATCTATCATTATCTATCTATCTACTTCTATCTATCTATCTATCTATCTATCTATCTATCTATTATTATCTTTCTTTACATCCATTATCTATCTATTTATTAGCTATTTTATCTATCTTATTCATCTATCTATTCTCTATCTATCTATCTATCTATCTATCTATCTATCTATCTATCTATCTATCTATCTATCATCTATTTCTATATCATCTATCTATTCTATTATCTATCTATCTATCTATATCTATTATCTATCATCTATCTATCTATCTATCTAATCTATCTATCTATATATCTATCTATTATCTATCTTTCTTTACATCCATTATCTATCTATTTATTAGCTATTTATCTATCTATCATCTATTCTATCTATCTATCTATCTATTCTATCTATCTATCTATCTATCTATCTATCTATCTTCTATCTATCTATCTCTCTCAGCCTGCAGCACACTACAGTACACTGCTTATATAAGAAGGTGTTGGGCGTACCCATTGCTCTTGCGGCTGTTTGCACAGGACACTTCTGTACACATACAGTATGTTGATATATTGCTGTAGCTTATTCTGACAGCAGTTTTTACACCGCCCCTGACAGCACATGTGATATATTACAGTATGTTGTTCTTATCTTCACACCTTCTGCACATGTTGTAGAACTTGTTGGAATAACTTCTTTTCTTACATTGTTGGATTACGTTTTTTGTACATCATGACTTCTGATAAGGGAAATATTCCTGCTATGTGCGGTTTAAGAATAGACAAATACAGAGGAAAAAAATAATAGCCTCCAACTGAAACCTGTAACAGGGCCCCATCTGCCTGCGCTGCTACATAAATTATATATACACAGTTGTGCTCAAACGTTTACATTCCCCGGCAGAATTTTTGCTTTCTTGGCCTTTTTTCAGAGAATATGAATGATAACACCAAAACTTTTTTGCACTCATAGTTAGTGGTTGGGTGAAGCCATTTATTGTCAAACTACTGTGTTTTCGCTTCTTAAATCATAATGACGACCCAAAACATCCAAATGACCCTGATCAAAAGTTCACATACCCCATTTCTTATTACGGTGTATTGCCCCCTCTAACATCAATGACAGCTTGAAGTCTTTTGTGGTAGTTGTGGATGAGGTTCTTTATTTTCTCAGATGGTAAAGCTGCCCCTCTTCTTGGTAAAAGCCTCCAGTTCCTGTAAACTCTTGGGTGGTCTAGCATGAACTGCATGCCTGAGATCTCCACAGAGTGGCTCAATGATATTGAGGTCAGGAGACTGAGATGGCCACTCCAGAACCTTCACTTTGTTCTGCTGTAGCCAATGACAGATCGACTTGGCCTTGTGTTTTGGATCGTTGTCATGTTGGAGCGTCCAAGTACGTCCCATGTGCAGCTTCCGAGCTAAACTTTTGAGCACAACTATATATATATAGTTCAAAGAAACTCCAAAGATACATGCTTCAGATAAAGACACCAGTGTGCCAAATATTCCCATAAGTATTAATGCAAAAAAGACTCTGAACATATAGAAAAACGGAGAAAAATTGAGTCACCAATTGCTGCATTGACACAATTTTATTAATTGCAAAAGGACATATATTGCGACGAGACAACCTTCAGAAGGCAAAAATAGGCCAGGCCCAGCACACCAAAAAACAAAAGCTGGTAGCCGCCGAAGAGGCACATAAAAATAACATGTGAAGTGGGGCAGAAAAAGGCTCTATAAAATAAAGCAATGTTGGAAAATTCCCTGATAAAAAAGAGGCTTGACCGCACTACCCCCAGAAAAATCATGAAACAACATTAGACAAAGAATAAATTACACATTGTAGAGGATGTAAGGGAAAAAAACGGCCACCCCGAAGTACGTTTCACACAGGTGATATTTGCTTTTTCAGGGGAGTGGCTAATAAGGAGCTAGGTGTCTCTTAAGGGTATGCCACACTAAACAACATCGCTAACGGGATCGCTAAAAAACGTCACTATTTAGCGATCCCGTTAGCGATGTTGTTGTGTGCGGCATGCAGCAACGACGTGGCCCCTGCTGTGATTTCGTCCGTCGTCCTGATCGTTCCGGACCGTATTCTGATCGTCAGCGTCCCGCTGGGTAAGTATATATCGCTGAGTGTGGCACCTTTTTTAGCGATTTAGCGGTACTTTTGTACCGCTAAAGTCGTTAAGGAGATCGCTAACCGTGATAGCGTCCTTAACGACATCGCTAAATGTGGCCGACACTAGCGATATTGTAAACGATCCCGCTAGCGATCTCATTAGTATGCGACGCTAACGAGATCGTTAGCGGGATCGTGTAGTGTGGCAGTACCTTTAGGTATAGAAGGACCTATGGTCACATGACCTTAAAGACCCTATAGGAGAAAAACAGGAAATAGGCAGGCACTTGCAAAATAGGCCAAAGGGCATTGCTTTATTATATAGAGGCTTTTTCTGCCCCACTTCACATGTTATTTTGTGTGCCTCTTCGGCGGCTACCAGCTTTTCTTTTTTGGTGTGCTGGGTCTGGCCTATTTTTGCCTTCTGGTGGTCGATATGTTATTGATATGGCAGGCTGCCTATTCTCTTACATGTGCATTATTACCTGTCACTTCTGATTGCATGTCGCCTATCAGTCTGGTAATCTGACCAGCCTCAGCATGCCTCTACCCAGGGGTTACTGACAATAGGGCTATACTGGCCATTCTTTTCTGGGTAATGGTCATTATTTTCCCATCATTTTGCACTCATCATATGACTATTTTATGAAGTTTGTCTCGTCCCAATATATGTCCTTTTGTAATTAATAAAATTGTGTCTATTTATGCAGCAATTGGTGACTTAATTTTTCTCAGTTTATATATACAGTTAGGTCCATAAATATTTGGACAGAGACAACATTTATCTAATTTTGGTTCTAGACATTACCACAATGAATTTGAAACAAAACAAATCAGATGCAGTTGAAGTTCAGACTTTCAGATTTCATTTGAGGGTATCCACATTAAAATTGGATGAAGGGTTTAGGAGTTTCAGCTCCTTAACATGTGCCACCCTGTTTTTAAAGGGACCAAAAGTAATTGGACAATTGACTCCAAGGCTATTTCATGGACAGGTGTGGGCAATCCCTTCATTATATCATTCTCAATTAAGCAGATAAAAGGGCTGGTGTTGATTTGAGGTGTGGTGTTTGCATTTGGAAGGTTTAGCTGTGAAGGAAACATGCGGTCAAAGGAGCTCTCCATGCAGGTGAAACAAGCTATCCTTAAGCTGCATAAAACAGAAAAAACCCATCCGAGAAATTGCTACAACCTTAGGAGTGGCAAAATCTACAGTTTGGTACATTCTGTGAAAGAAAGAAAGCACTGGTGAACTCATCAATGCAAAAAGACCAGGGCGCCCACGGAAGACAACAGTGGTGGATGATCGCAGAATACTCTCCATGGTGAAGAGAAACCCCTTCACAACAGCCAACCAAATGAACAACACTCTCCAGGAGGTAGGCGTATCAATATCCAAATCTACCATAAAGAGAAGACTGCATGAAATTAAATACAGAGGGTTCACTGCACGGTGCAAGCCACTCATAAGCATCAAGAATAAAAAGGCTAGGCTGGACTTTGCTAAAAAACATCTAAAAAAGCCAGCACAGTTCTGGAAGAACATTCTGTGGACAGATGAAACCAAGATCAACTCTACTAGAATGATGGAAAGAGAAAAGTATGGCGAAGGCATGGTACAGCTCATGATCCAAAGCATACCACATCATCTGTAAAACATGGCGGAAGCAGTGTGATGGCTTGGGCATGCATGGCTGCCAGTGGCACTGGGTCACTAGTGTTTATTGATGATGTGACACAGGACAGAAACAGCCGAATGAATTCTGAGGTATTCAGAGCCATACTGTGTGCTCAGATCCAGCCAAATGCAGCCAAACTGATTGGTCATCGTTTCATACTACAGATGGACAATGACCCAAAACATAAAGCCAAAGCAACCCAGGAGTTTATTAAAGCAAAGAAGTGGAATATTCTTGAATGGCCAAGTCAGTCACCTGATCTCAACCCAATTGAACATGCATTTCACTTGTTAAAGACTAAACTTCAGACAGAAAGGCCCACAAACAAACAACAACTGAAAACCACCGCGGTGAAGGCCTGGCAGAGCATCAAAAAGAAGGAAACACAGTGTCTGGTGATGTCCATGAGTTCAAGACTTCAGGCAGTCATTGCTAACAAAGGGTTTTCAACCAAGTACTAGAAATGATCATTTTATTTACAATTATTTAATCTGTCCAATTACTTTTGGTCCCTTTAAAAACAGGGTGGCACATGTTAAGGAGCTGAAACTCCTAAACCCTTCATCCAATTTTAATGTGGATACCCTCAAATGAAAGCTGAAAGTCTGAACTTCAACTGCATCTGATTTGTTTTGTTTCAAATTCATTGTGGTAATGTCTAGAACCAAAATTAGATAAATGTTGTCTCTGTCCAAATATTTATGGACCTAACTGTTATATATATATATAATATATATATATATATATAAACTTCCTTCTCACCCCCAATGGGGGTGGTATTTGTTGTCCTTTCTCATTCTCGGGTCCTCTACCAGAGGCCTGGGAGTTTGAGGGTTCTGCGCAGGATCTCAGCTGTTCCCAGCATTGCGCTTTTCTGGACAGAGAGCTCAGATGTTGCTCCTGGGATCTGTTGTAGCCATTTTCCCAACTTAGGGGTCACTGTTCCAAGTGCTCCTGTGGAGCCCAGCTTCGCTCAGTTCCACAAATCCTAGAAGGGTGCATGAAGGATTAAACCACTAGAGGTCTCACTATGCATACACACACCTTCACCACTCTCCTCAGTCCACCAGAGGGAGCCTGATAGGAATATAAAAGAGGGTGAAGACAGGAAGAGTTCAGTTTTTAGTTGAGTTCTGCTCAGTGCAGCTCAGTTGAGAGATGGGTCTGAAGTTCTGCTCAGTGCAGCTCAGTGGAGTGCAGAGCAGAGTGGAGTTTGCAGTGAGAGACTCAATAGCTCAAGTTAGAGAGCTAGGAGCGTGCCGACGCTCTGAGAGCGGCAGAAGAGGCAGCCCACCAACTGCCAGTGTGTATAATCGTGTGTGGGTCCGAGTAGGCCAAAGGCAAGAGGGGAGTAGCAAAGTGGTAGACGAGCCCAACCAGCTCACCCCAGCAAGTACGTACCGGACGCCGGGTCCGAGCCTACAGGGATCTCCACGACCCATTAGGAGACCACCGGAGTTCCTGGAGGACTACAAGTCCCAGGAGCACCACAGAGCTGATACGTTACAGGGCCAGGAGGACGGATTTCAGGCAAGCAGGGCCCTACAAGCAAGGACTGTGTACTTCAAGAGGAGGTCCAACCACAAGGTCAGCCAGGTGCAGGACACAGATTAAGTTAGGCCCAGCTACATGCCGGCCAGAACTTCATTACAGAAAGGCAAGGAACAGGAGGCCATACACCTACTCAGTGGGAGAATCTGGATGTGCACCCTTCACCCTATCGTGCTCCGGGATGTACCTGCAACATCTTCAGTAAAGGTACCGAAGTGACTTGTGTGTGTGTCCACCTTCTTGTCCCTACCCTGCCTGGTTTCCCCTCGTCCTGCATTTCTACACATCTATCTGCCCTGGAAGGCACAGCCTCACCTGTAGGAGGCCTAATACCTAGCTGCGCAACCCCATCCCTTCCAGAGAATCTGCACAGCAGCGCTGGTCCCCCTGACCAGATACTACAGGTGGCGTCACGACCAATTACACGAACATTCATTCCCCTGTAAATATTTCCCCTTTTTGGGTGAGCGCCCAGGGCCACGGATCGAGCTGTGCTGCCGTGACATCTCCAATAGAAGTTAATAGGCTCGGATCCGAGTACCCCAACAGTTTCCTGGGCAGCTCACTCCTATCACCACTGGAATCACTGTTGCCTTCACCTTCCACATCTTCTCCAGTTCTCCTTTGAGGCCCTGGTACTTCTCCAACTTCTCATATTCCTTCCTTCTGATGTTGCTGTCACTTGGCACTGCCACATCTATTATCATTGTTGTCTTCTGATCCTTGTCTACTATCACAATGTCTGGTTGGTTAGCCAACACCTGCTTATCCGACTGGATCTTGAAGTCCCACAGGATTTTAACCCTTTCATTCTCTACCACTTTTTCTGGGGTCTCCCACTTGGACTTAGGGGGACATAGCCCATATGCTGTGCAGATGTTCCTGTATACAATTCCCGCTACTTGGTTGTGGCGTTCCGTATACGCTGTTCCTGCATTTTGCATCCTGCCACTATGTGTTGGATGGTTTCTGAGGTTTCTTTCCATAATCTGCACCTTGGGTCTTGTCTTGTATGGTAGATTCCTGCTTCTATGGATCTGGTACTTAGTGCTTGTTCTTGTGCCGCTATGATTAGTGCCTCTGTGCTGTCTCAGAGTCCATCTTTCTCCAGCCATTGGTAGGATTTCACCATGTCAGCCACCTCCATTATCTGTCGATCATACAGTCCGTTGCAGCGGCTTGTCTTGCCATGGCGCTTCATGTTCCTGTTCTTCCTTCCAGATCTGTTGTTGTTGCTGCCTTAGGCTTTCTCTCAGCATCTCATCTTTTGGTGCCATTTTTCTGATGTATTCCTAGATACTCCTTGTTTCATCCGTGATGGTGGCTTGGATGCTTATCAAGCCTCGACCACCCTCCTTTCTGTTTGTATGCAATCTTTTGGTGTAGACTTAGGGTGGAGACCTCCATGCACTGTGAGGAGCTTTCGTGTCTTCACATCTGCGGCTTCCATCTCATTCTTTTATTCTTCCCATTGAGCTGGCTCTTCAGGACCTGTCTTACCCTTTGATGGTATTTGGATGTTGCTGCTTTCCTTGCCTCATCATGGTTACCGTATCCCTGTTGGATGCCGAGGTACTTGTAGCATGTCTGTACATCTGCTATGTGCCCTGCTGGTAATTCCACTCCATCAGTCTTGACTACCTTGCCTCTCTTTATTACCAACCGGCCGCACTTCTCCAGTCCGAAGGACATCCTGATGTCTTTGCTGTAGATCCTTGTCAGGTGTATCAGTGAATTGATGTCTCGTTCATTTTTCGCATACAGCTTGATGTCATCCATGTAGAGGAGGTGGCTGATGGTGCTTCCACTCTTGAACTTGTAACCATAGCTATACTTTGTAATTATCTGACTGAGGGGGGTTCAAGCCTATGCAGAACAGCAATGAGGACAGTGCATCACCTTGGTATATGCTCCATTTGATGGTCACTTGTGCTAGTTGTCTCGAGTTGACTTCTAATGTTGTTCTCCATAGCCCCATTGAGTTTCTGAGGAAGGTTCTTAATTTCCTGTTGACATTGTAGAGAGCCATGCGTTCACAGATCCATGTGTGATATAGTGGCTGGTATAGTGTAGCGGTTAAGTGCACAGCCTATGACATGGGAGACTGGGGTTTAAATCCTGGCTCTGCCCTGTGGAAAAATAGCTTAAATTATATACCAAGGCTCCTAACACTATAATACCTACCCTAGGTGGCTATTATAGCGTAATGGTTAAAGTGAACAACCACCAATGTGCTGGGTTTAATCCCAGCTTTTCCCTGTTGGAAATAATATACCACTAGTGGTCCTTGGGAAAGACTACTAACACTATAGCGCCTACCTCAATAAACATGAGAGTGTCACAAACAAAGAGAGTCATGCCAACTCGGACGTCGCCTGGATTAACAAGGTCCATGGCAGATGTTGAGGAATCAGGACAATCTGATATACACCAAGCAAACCCCTTTTGGTGATCTTCCTGCATTCTGGCTGATTAAATTTATAAGTCCTTATGGGTTTGCATGGTATGCTTTGAAGTGCCATGGTCAAAGCAGAATACAATCTGTTCAAAGGTTTATGTGGTGTGATTAAAAAAGGGTTGATATTTTTTCTTTTGCTTTAACACATCCTATATGGGGAAGTAGCCCTAGCCATTGCACACTGGGTCTCTCCGAACAAGAGGACATGCTCAGTTATCTCCAATAAGATGACCACCGAAATGAATCTTCCAGGTGTCGTATGACATACAACCGGCAGACAACTATGATTGCATCTTATAGGGGATAGCACCAGAAAGTAGGGAACAAAGCAGAATAAAGCAGCTGGAACACACACATTCAAGGATAATTAAACTTTTTTATTTAATTATCCTTCAGACATGGAAAAGGTATGCATTTTTTGTAGCATATTTTATTTTGGTTCCTTCTTCCCCAAACTTTATGCTCCGTTGCTGTTTAAATGATCAGTTTATGCTCCTTTATAAGCTGCTTTCAGCTGCTGCTCAGCAAGATCCATACACTGTGCTCAAACAATCAGGGTACGGGACTTTCTCTGTCTCAGTATGGAAGATTTGGAGCAGAGAGGCTCAAACAGGGAAAGTCCCTAACATTGAGGATTGAAGCATCATAAACTGAAGGGATATGTGTCACTGCGCATGTTGGTGTCAATGATAAGAACCCAGAGTAGTTTTCTCCAGTACACTACCTATTGGGAGGGCAAAATTAAAGTTACATTATGGGCTGGTTTTTAGTGGACATTCATATAGCGGGTGGGAATATATTTTCAAGTGCGCAGTATTCATAGTTTTTTTTTATTAATTTTTTTTGCAGTCACTGGGGGCTGCTATTTTGCTTTGCAGGAGTGTAAGAGTTGCTGCATGTTATACTCTGCAAATACGGCTGCCCTGGGATAGACATCAGCGGTCGGACGCCGACCCTATCTGTAACACTGTAGCCGCATGAGCTAGCTGTGACCTGGGCACGCGGCCATTTTGTTGTAGCCCGCAGCACATGCTGTGGGCTTTATTTTTCAGTGTCATTGCACACACTGCTCAGTGCGTGCGATGATGGGAGCTGCGGAGTAATGCTGTCACATGTCAGCGTTACCCCGCAGTTGTGACTGTCACTCGCAGTAACACTACCGCCGGTACTGTCGGTCACAGCGCTGTGGGGTCATGCTGGCAGATGTCAGCGTGATTCCGCAGCTGACTGTGACCCGCAGCGATGACCTGCGGTAAAAAAGCAGATGTGGGCAGATGAGACTACTGCTTCCATCGTGCTATGTCTGATGAGAAAGTAGAATCATCTGCCGGCGCCTGTTCTCACAGTTAAAAAAAAAGTTACATTACATACATATTCACATAGAAATAAAAACCTATTATACTCACCTCATACCAAATCCCCGATGCCCTCGTCTCCTAGAAATAATGTAAAATAATAAACCAACCTATACTCCCTGTCCGCCGTAGTCAATTTACTGAGTGTCCCACGACGATCTCACATGTAGAACAGTCACATCGGAAGATGTGACCGCTCTACCCGGCCGTCAGCGATACACTGACAGGAGGTGATCGCTCCATAAGTGTTATGATCTGCTACAAGCACTAAGGAAAGATGGGAAATCTGTCCCTACAATAAAACTAAGCTGGATCCCTACGATGTAACGGGGAACCTGATCCTGCGACCAGACCCGCTAAAGTCCTCAGCTAGTCTGAATAAAGACCTATAGTTGCGAGGGAGGAATCCCTACAAGATCTAGGGACTGGGAGAAAAGGTGGACACCTCCTAACAGAAACTGTAGCAGGGGAAAATAAACACAAACAAATTACTTAGAGATCCTAAGATCAAGCAAAACTGACTGAGTGAGGCACCTAAGCACCCGGCTAGCTTAAGAGTAGATAATACAATGAAGTCCAGCAAAGCCAGAAGGGCGGAGCCAGACTAAATAGGGAAAAAAGGTCATGTGACCAGCAAACTGAAAAAAAACCTAACAAGAGGGTTCTAACAGTACCCTCCCTTCTAAGAGGATCCTCCGGATCCCCTAGGACTTAAGCTTATCCGGAAACCTCTTGTGAAACGCTCTGACAAGTCTAGACGCAGAAACATCATCCGCCCTCACCCATGAGTTATCCTCGGGTCCATAACCCTTCCAAGCGACGAGGTACTGCAAACTCCTCTATACCGTCTAGAATTTAGGATGCGGGAAATCTCATATTGCCCGTCCTCCACCACCAGGGGAACAGTGGCCGAGACGTCTCCATCTGAGACCTCAGCTTTTTTCAAGAGAGAAACATGAAACACCGGATTAATCTTCCAGGAAGTAGGAAGCTCCAACTTAACAGCGGATTGGTTAATAACCTGAAGCACCTTAATGGGCCCTACAAACTTGGGACCCAATTTCTTAGACGGAATCCTCAAGCGCAGATTCTTAGAGGACAACCAGACCATGTCACCAATAGCAAACAAAACCTCTTGTCGTTTTCTATCAAAATACACTTTGGATCTTTTGTTAGCCTCCTGAAGATTACCACGCACATCAGTCCAAACTCTCTCCAAATCACCAGAAAAATTCTCCTCTTCAGGTACTGTCTCGACCACGCACCACAATTGTGGGTTTCCAGGGCAATGGGGTACTCAGAGCCGAGCCCGTAGAAGTCTATGGGATTGTCACAGGTAGCGGTGGCTCGGTCTGTGGCCCTGGCGGTCAGGCGTATGTTGGGGGGTATATTTACAGGGGATATATATATACAGTTCGTGACGCCACCTGTAGTCTCTGGTAATTTGTACCAGCGCTGCTGTAGATCTCTGAGGGGATGGTGAGGCAGCTAGATGTCAGGTCCCCTACAGGTGGGACTCTTCCCTCAGGTCGATAGTAATGATAGGGTAGTGCAGGAATGCAATCAAATAACACAGTCTCACACATCAGCGTCTTTCCATACCTTTACTTCAAGTTGTTCAGGCAGGTCCCAGGGAGGCTGATGGGGTTGATGGAGGATGAGCTTTGAGGCAACGGCTAAGCAAGTTAGGGGCCTCCTTTACTTTCCAATGATGAAGAGTCCAACCAGCGTAAAGCGTAGTTCCCTCTATAACTCCAGCTATTCCAAAGCTGTGCTGCCCGGTCAGTTTTGTGGTTGGAGCCTTCTTCTGAGAGAGCTGAGTTCCAATTCCTGTCGTGCACTGACTCAAGGTTCTCACTCTCCCTGACCCCAGTTACGTACTGACTCTTCAGGGGCTGCTTTCCGTTACCTAAGGTCCGGTAAGCCTCTGGGTTTCCTACCACCATGCATGAAGCTATGGTGATGCTCGGTCTCCAGTGACCGGTAACAATGTGCAGGTATTCTATACCTATGGCACTTTTCTGTTCTCTTCCACTATGCCCTTCGATTTGCTCAGACTCTCAACAGATGTCTCAGTCCGTCCTCTAGTGGGGCACAGCTCTGACCAGGCTGAGGTGAACTGGCTCACCTTTACTGGACTCCACTTTTTGAACTGCACAAAGACTGCACTTCCTAACTCTTTCGAGTCACTGACTGAACTGAACTCAGACTACTCAGCACTCCCCTCCACACCCCTGCTGGGTGTGTCCGAAGTGTACGTGATATCATGGAGAGCCCTTAACCGTTACCTCTCCACTCATCCTCCTGGTATTGTGTACCAGGGCTACACATTCCCCCATGGTAAACGACAGCACTCCCGGGCTGTGAAATACAAGAGACATTTTTGTTTATGCATTAAACATCAACATTAAACATTAATTCGTCCCATCCGGGAGGTAAGGATGTCTTGAACGTTGCTAGCAACACATTGAATATAGAAAAAATACGAAATATTAAATAAACATGTTCATAAATAAACGACAATATTCTTGTGAAGGACCCGCACCAAACCTTCAACGTGGGTCCTGGGTGGGCTGCAGGACATCCGAATGCAGACCTCACTCAGTGCCTCACCACACGGGTTTTATGTTCAGAGGTAAGTCAAGGCTTCGTGTGAAACCATTATAAAGGGTATGCCACACTAAACAATATCGCTAACGGGATCGCTAAAAAACGTCACTATTTAGCGATCCCGTTAGCGATATGTTCAGTGCGGCAGCTTCCAGCGACGAGCTTCCTGCTGTGATCTCGCTCGTCGCTGGAATCGTTCCGGACCCTATTTCATCGCTGGCGCTCCCGCTGGGTAAGTATCTAATCGCTGTGTGGCACCATTTCTTAGCGATTTAGCGGTACTTTTGTACCGCTAAAGTCGTTAAGAAGATCGCTAACGGCGATAGCGTCGTTAACTATATCGCTAAATGCGGCAGCATTTAGCGATATAGAAACAATCCCGCTAGCGATCTCATTAGTATGCAACGCTAACGAGATCGCTAGCGGGATTGCTTAGTGTGGCAGTACCTTAAGGCACCTTAGTGCAACTATTTACAAGATAAGTTCTGGGCTGGCACAGTCCTCAGCCTCTGAGTCCATTATAAGACACCATAAGGAAAAGACACATATATATATATACTTTTTACAATATTCACATTAATTTGTTATAATTACTGCTGGTATCGAATGGGTATCTTCCCTTTTGTGATTCGCTCTGATCTACGTGGAGTAGCTTCAGGTATATTAAGTTGCGATCTGTCTGCACTGCGTAACGGCAAACTATAGAACTGCCTCAATCTTTCTATGGATCTGGCAAGCGTACTGATGGCTGGGCGGTGTGAGTCAGCTTCACCAGGGGGTCCCATAGTATGGGGCGCTGCTTCAGATGATCCTTCTTGAGATTCCGTAGGTTGAGGTGTTGCTGGAAGGGTAACTCCTGAACTGGCTCAACTGGCACCACGGGCACAACTGGAGGTAGAACTTCCTCTGGTGGCTGATAAAACTGCAATACTGGAATTATTACAGCATCTCCCAGTCTGGGCCAATCCGCAGGAAAATCTCCCAGATCCGTGTGTTTGACCTCTTCCTTCCTTTCTTCTTGATTGATAACAGGGTTCTTTTCACAACGCTTTAAGGGTTCTGTACACAATTTCAAATGGTCTCTGGACACAGTGGTTATTGTTCTTCCTCCGTCCTTACTAATGATACAAACTTTTCTGTTGTCATATTTAGAATCTTGTACAACGTAGGGTTCTTGTTCCCACTGGTTATCCAATTTGTGCATTTTCCTTTTTCTTTTTAATACCACTTCTCCAGGCATCAAAGGCTTGGCAGGAGCATTTCTGTTGTAAATATCTTCCTGTTTCTCCCGTGCCTTGTTGAGACTTTCCTCCACACAGATTTGCACTCTTCTGTACTGCTCTTGCCGATTTGTGTCCCAATTTTCAACGGCGTCGTCTGCCTCCGGTTCTACTACTCCAAGTTCTAAATCCATTGGTAGTCTTCCGGGCCTTGCTCTCATAAGATAGGCTGGAGTGCAGTTAGTAGAACTTACAGGTATATGGTTATACAAATCAACCAAATCAGGTAGTAAGTCCGGCCATCGATTTCTGTCTTCCAACGGTATGGATCTCAACAAGTCAAGGACAATATGGTTCATTTTTTCACAAAGACCGTTGGTTTGAGGGTGGTATGGCGTTGTTCTAATTTTCTTGCACCCGTACATGTGACAGAATTCCTTGAATAAATCAGCTTCGAAAGCAGGTCCTTGATCGGTTAATACTTGCTCCGGATACCCATGCGGTCTGCAGAAACTTGCTTGAAAGGTTTTCGCGGCCGTCACTGCGGTCTGATCCTTAACTGGAACAACCACCAGAAATCTGGAATAATGGTCCACCATGGTCAGGGCGTATGAGTATCCAGATCTACTTGGCGACAGTTTGACGTGGTCCAGGGCCACAATCTCCAGGGGGCGAGTCGTCCGGATAGGTTGCAGGGGTGCCTTCTGACTACCGTAGTCCTTCCTTCTGAGACCACAGGGTCCACAGTTCCGACACCACCTCTCAATGGAGCTGCGCATCCCTACCCAGTAGAACCGGCATCTCAACAGGGTCTCCAGCTTTCTCCAGCCAAAGTGTCCTGCTTGATCGTGGTATGCTTCCAACACCATTGGGACGTCTGCCTTGGGGACCACGATTTGCCAGACCATCTCATGGGTTCTGGGGTTGACGTATCTCCTGCACAACTTCTCACGGTATAGGAACAACCTGCTTTTCTCGTTCCACAGGAGCTTGGCTGACATAGGTGCATCCTTTTCCAAAGAGGAGCCTTCCTGTCTTAACAACTCCTTGATGCGGCTGACCACTGGATCACTGTCCTGAGTCTCTTTCCAGCTGTGATGGGGTAAAGGATTTAATGTTGCACCATACTGCTTTCTGTTGACTCGATGCTCGTGGACTACCCCATTTCGATGGAACGCAGGTAGCTCAATTTCTTCCAGGTCGTCCGATTCTTCTTCCGTGTCAGAGTCATGCGGCATTCGGGACAATGCGTCAGCATTAGCATTCTTTCGACCTGCCCGATACTTGATAGTAAACTGGTAATTGGACAACCGAGCCATCCATCGCTGCTCCATGGCACCCAGCTTGGCGGTTTCCAGGTGCGTTAAGGGGTTGTTATCTGTAAACGCAGTGAACCGATTGGAGGCCAGATAATGCTTAAATCTTTCAGTAATGGCCCAGACCAGCGCCAGAAACTCCAGCTTGAAGCTGCTATAATTTTCCGGATTCCTTTCAGTTGGCCTGAGTTTTCTGCTGGCATATGCGATGACTTTTTCTTGGCCATTCTGCTTCTGACTGAGAACTGCTCCCAACCCTTCATTACTGGCGTCGGTGTACAACAGGAACGGTTGGCTGTAATCAGGATAGGTTAAGATCTCATCACCTGTAAGGATCTCTTTCATCTTTTGGAATGCTTCAGCCTGTTCTTTACCCCAATTAAAGGGAGGGTTTCTGCTCTTTAGGGATTGTCCTACTAGGAGGTCCTGTAAAGGAGCTGCCTTCTTCGTGTAATCTTTCACGAATCTCCTGTAGTAACCCGTTAGTCCCAGGAACTGTCGCACTTCCTTAAGGTTCTTCGGCTCCGGCCACTTCTGGATGGCAGTGACTTTCTCTGGGTCCGGCGCTACTCCTTCCGAACTGACGATGTGCCCCAAGTATTGTACCTTCTGCTTGAGTAGATGGCATTTTGAGGGTTTTAATTTCATCCCGTACCTGGACAGGGACTCGAATACTTCTGCCAGGTGCTTCAGATGGTCCTCATATGTCTTGGAATACACGATGACGTCGTCTAGGTATAGCAGCACGGTTTCAAAATTGAGATGTCCCAGACAATTTTCCATCACTCTCTGAAATGTTCCTGGGGCACTGCTGAGCCCAAACGGCATTCTGTCGAACTCACAGAGCCCCATTGGGGTGGTGAAAGCCGTTTTCTCACGATCCTCCTCAGCCACAGCCACTTGCCAGTAACCACTAGTCAGATCAAGGGTAGAAAAGTAGTTAGCCGTTTTCAGAGCAGCTAATGATTCCTCTATACGTGGTAACGGGTATGCATCCTTGTGTGTTATGCGGTTCACCTGCCTGTAATCCACACACATTCTCATACTACCATCTTTCTTTTTAACCAGAACTAGAGGGGCTGCCCAGGGGCTACAACTATCCCTTATCACCCCGGCTTTCTTCATATCATTCAACATTTCTTTAGCCTTCTGATAATGAGCTGGAGGTATGGGCCTATACCGCTCTTTGATGGGAGGATGACTGCCTGTAGGGATATGATGTTGTACTCCCTTAATTATCCCAAAATCAAGTGGATTCTTGCTAAACACTTGGGCGTACTCTTGCACCACCCGTAATACCCCTTGCTTCTGGTGAGCGGGAGTGGTGTCCGTCCCAACATGGAGTTGCTGACACCATTCCGCCACCTGAGTTGCTGGGTCATTGTCCTCCGCTATTTGACAGGAGTCTAAGGACTCAGCCGGGAGAATAGAATTATTATCAACAGCATGTAGTTTAGCAATGGTTGCGTAACGGGGTAAGTTTACCTCATCATCTCCCCAATTGAGAAGCCGTACCGGTACTCTTCCATTCACCACTTCTACTACTCCTCTAGCAGTCATAAGTGTAGGTCTATGTTCTGAATGGTGGGGTTCTACTATAGCTTGGTAATTCTGTCCTCTCAGACCTATGGCTGCCCTGCACCAAATGATCATTTCACTCATTGGGGGTATCACAATAGGATCCGAGTCAGTGACCCGTACATTACCAATTTCGCCGTCTGTAAGCTTCGCTTGCTGCTGACACACCAGGGCCCGGATCTCTCTTTGGATTACTCCTCTCTGCCTTGGTCGGGCAATCTCAGCGAGCTGTTGGAGCAAGAACACAACTTCTCCCAAACAATTACCGATAATGTTAGTACCCAAAATTATATTTAAACCGTTCTCCTCATTTACAGTCTTTACTACCAGAAGCCCCTGGTCTTTCAACTCCTCTCTGCCCACCTTTACATCTACACATTTTGTCCCAAGTACTTCTACAGGAAGACCATTAGAAGCATACACGGTAAAGTCAGAGCTCGGGGGTTTAAGACTGTCCATTGACCAGTACTTAGTATAGAGGGCATCAGGAATTAGGGTCACCTGGGACCCAGTGTCTAACAATGCCGGAACTGCAATACCATCTAAGATGATAGACAGGTAGGGTCGCCCACCCACATACCTGCGGTTCCAGTCTAGGGGGCCTGACGGGTATTCTCCTGGGTGTTGGCCCTCGGACCCAGGTTCTGCCCGTTTAAAGGACACTGTGGAGACAGATGACCTTTCCGGTTGCATCGGTAACAGATGATCTCTCGACGAGGAGGGTGTTGATCAGAGGTCGCTCCTGGGGGTGGCGTTGTCCTCCTCCGGGGGGGCGACGTCTTCTTTCTTCTCCGGTGCATCCACGGGACGTCTTCTGGGCAGTCTGCTAACAAGATCTTCCCTTCTTCCTCTTTCCGCAGTTGCAGGGCACTCATTACAGCAGCCAGATTTTTAGTCAGCTGGCGCACCTCTGAGCGCAGACAATCCAATTCACTAGGAGGGGTCACCTGCGCTTTGGCTTCGGCCACTAACGGGGAAAAGGGGTTTACTGCCGGTTCCAGAGTGACTTCACCCTGATGATGTTGGGTTGCCACCTCAGGTTTGCCCAGGGGCCGCAGCCCTTTTATTGCCATGTCTTTTAGGGCATCAAAGGTAGCATCCGGATGATCTAAGGACCACCAGTTTACAGTTCTGCGTTCCTCTTGGGATCTCAATCCCTGTATAAATTGTTCTTTCAGCATTTTATTCTCATCAATAGCATTTAAATTATTAACCTGCTTAAGAGCTCTCAGGGCTCCTTGTAGTCGGCAAGCGTAGTCCCGGATGCTGTCACCTGGCTGTTGTGAACAGTGATAGAAGGCCATCCGGAGATCCGTTTCTGTGCGGTCTTCAAATATGGCATGCAGCTTAAGGAAGATCGCAGGTACCGACTCCTGATCAACGGTATCCCAAGTCTCCACTTCCCTCTCAGCAGCGCCAGTTAGCTGCCCTATTAGCACAGCAGCTTTTTGTCTCTCAGGCATGGAGTACATTTCTAGGATGCTGCATAACTTCCGCTTGAAGCCTGCTAATGTGCCTGGCTCACCGCTGTACTGGGGAAGCCATTTCGCCCCAGGCATATATGGGAGCGTTAGTGGCATGATCGGGACTACCGGACTGGGTGCGGGGCCTGCGCCCCCATCTGGCGCTACAATACCAGGCGGTGCGGGATTGGGGACTCCGGCTGGGGCCGCACTGTCAGCCGGTTGTTGTGACATCTTAGCGCCCCCTCGGTTAAACGGAGCCTACCGGTTTCAGATGCTGCTACTTCACAGGCACCGCAGTGGGAACAGGACCTTCGTCGCAGGCGCTCTGATGTCAGAGCGTTCACTTCCTGTTGCAGGACCTGCCGCTGAGTCAGAGCCGGGGGCGTGTCCAAGACTTTGCGCGCTCTTTCAGGTACGCCCACCTTCTTCTCCAGCGCCTTAGGGCGCGAATCTGGCGGCAAATATGGCGGTATTTGGCGCCAAACAATAGCAACAGTCTTTTTCACCAAAACACTCCACAGGCACACAGGGCTCGCAATGCTGCAAGTTTCGGATCCTGTTCGTGACGCCAAAATGTCTCGACCACGCACCACAATTGTGGGTTTCCAGGGCAATGGGGTACTCAGAGCCGAGCCCGTAGAAGTCTATGGGATTGTCACAGGTAGCGGTGGCTCGGTCTGTGGCCCTGGGGTCAGGCGTATGTTGGGGGGTATATTTACAGGGGATATATATATACAGTTCGTGACGCCACCTGTAGTCTTCTGGTAATTTGTACCAGCGCTGCTGTAGATCTCTGAGGGGATGGTGAGGCAGCTAGATGTCAGGTCCCCTACAGGTGGGACTCTTCCCTCAGGTCGATAGTAATGATAGGGTAGTGCAGGAATGCAATCAAATAACACAGTCTCACACATCAGCGTCTTTCCATACCTTTACTTCAAGTTGTTCAGGCAGGTCCCAGGGAGGCTGATGGGGTTGATGGAGGATGAGCTTTGAGGCAACGGCTAAGCAAGTTAGGGGCCTCCTTTACTTTCCAATGATGAAGAGTCCAACCAGCGTAAAGCGTAGTTCCCTCTATAACTCCAGCTATTCCAAAGCTGTGCTGCCCGGTCAGTTTTGTGGTTGGAGCCTTCTTCTGAGAGAGCTGAGTTCCAATTCCTGTCGTGCACTGACTCAAGGTTCTCACTCTCCCTGACCCCAGTTACGTACTGACTCTTCAGGGGCTGCTTTCCGTTACCTAAGGTCCGGTAAGCCTCTGGGTTTCCTACCACCATGCATGAAGCTATGGTGATGCTTCGGTCTCCAGTGACCGGTAACAATGTGCAGGTATTCTATACCTATGGCACTTTTCTGTTCTCTTCCACTATGCCCTTCGATTTGCTCAGACTCTCAACAGATGTCTCAGTCCGTCCTCTAGTGGGGCACAGCTCTGACCAGGCTGAGGTGAACTGGCTCACCTTTACTGGACTCCACTTTCTGAACTGCACAAAGACTGCACTTCCTAACTCTTTCGAGTCACTGACTGAACTGAACTCAGACTACTCAGCACTCCCCTCCACACCCCTGCTGGGTGTGTCCGAAGTGTACGTGATATCATGGAGAGCCCTTAACCGTTACCTCTCCACTCATCCTCCTGGTATTGTGTACCAGGGCTACACAGTACAGCCGATCCCAACTTGGAAAATGACCCAAACGACGGATGTCTCCCAGTACAACAAAAAAAAGGCGAACAACCAGCAGAAGCGGATGTATGGTTGTTAAGAGCAAACTCAGCAAGTGGCAGAAACTCAGACCACCCCTCTTGATTATAAGTCACAAAACAACGCAAGAACTGCTCAACATCCTGGTTTTTCCTTTCTGTCTGGCCATTAGACTCAGGATGATATCCGGACGAAAACGACAAATGAACTCCCAACCTGTCACAAAAAGCGCGCCAAAAACGAGCCACAAACTGAGGTCCCCTATCAGAAACAATGTCAGTGGGAACGCCATGTAGTCTGACAATCTCCTTAACAAAGGCCTTAGTGAGAGTCTTAGCGCAGGGCAGTTTGGTGAAAGGAACCAAGTGACACATCTTGCTAAAACGGTCCACGACCACCCAGATGACAGTGAAACCCTCAGAGGAGGGAGGGTCAGTAATAAAGTCCATAGCCAAATGTGTCCAAGGTGCACTAGGGAGCTCCAGAGGGCAAAGCAACCCCGCAGCAGGAGTATGAGAAGACTTAGATCTAGCACACACAGTGCATTGATGCACCCACTTAATGACTTCCTTCTGCCATCCAGGCCACCAACAACTGCGACCCACAAGTCTCTTGGTCTCAGAGATTCCAGGATGACCTGCCAACCGAGACTCATGACATTCAACAAACAAATCTCTCCTCAGGGTACCAGGCACAAACAACCTCCCATGCGGCGTGTTAGATGGGGCATTCTCCTGTGCTTTAAGAATCTCATCTTCCAACACAGAGTCCAAAACAGCAATAACAACCCCCTCTTGCAAAATGTTTTCCTCCTCCTCCTCAGTACCCACCATAGGAGAAAAGCTGCGAGACAAAGCATCAGCTTTAACATTTTTAGTACCTAGGATGTAAGTAACGGTAAAATTAAACCGCGAGAAAAACAGTGCCCACCTAGCCTGACGGGCATTCAAGCGCTTGGCAGCATCAAGGTAGACCAGATTTTTATGAACGGTGAAGACTTGAACGGGAAATTCCGCTCCCTCCAAAAAATCACGCCAGTGTTCAAATGCGAGTTTAATTGCCAACAATTCCAGATTACCGATATCATAATTTAGTTTAGACTCAGAAAATTTCTTTGAAAAAAAGCACAGGGATGTACTCCATCCGTCTTTGCCTGAGACAGCACTGCGCCGACCCCCACAGAAGAAGCATCAACCTCAACCAAAAATGGTTTAGTCACATCAGGCTGCGTAAGGATGGGAGCAGAGCTGAACTTCTCCTTTAGCAACACAAAAGCCTCAATGGCCTCACTAGTCCACTGAACCGCATCAGCACCTTTCCTGGTGAGATCGGTCAGTGGTTTGGCAATCACAGAAAAATTTTTAACGAATTTTCTATAATAATTGGCGAACTCCAAAAACCTCTGTATTGATTTCACACCAATAGGTCTAGGCCAATCCTGCACAGCTTGCACTTTCACTGGGTTCATCTCAAAACCTTCACTGGAGACAATGTAGCCAAAAAAACTAAGTCTCTGTACAGCGAACTCACATTTTTCTAGTTTGGCAAAAAGTGAATTATCACTCAGTAACTGTAATACTTCACGCACACTCCTCCAATGAGACTCCAAATCCGGTGAAAAAAATATCCGAGCACTGAAAAGCCCAAAAGGCATAACCAGATTCTCAAAATGACCCAGTGGAGTGTTAAACGCAGTCTTCCATTCATCCACCTCCTTCATGCACAACAATTGTATGGCCCCCCGAAGATCAATTTTCGAGAACCACTTGGCCCCCACTAACTGGTTAAACAAATCAGGAATCAATGGCAGTGGGTAAGGATTGCGTACAGTAATCTTATTAATCTCACGAAAGTCTAGACAAGGCCGTAAACCGCCGTCCTTTTTTTTAACAAAAAAAAATCCAACCGCCACAGGAGACTTGGAAGGCCTAATGTGACCGGCGGCCAAGCTTGTCTATATGTATTCCTCCAAAGCCTTTCTCTCAGGAATGGTAAGATTAAATACACGGCTTTTAGGAAGAGTCGCTCCAGGGACAAATTCAATTGCACAATCATAATCTCTATGAGGAGGCAATACCTGCGATTCCTTATCAGAAAAAACTTTCCAAAAATCCTGAATAGGTACAGGTAACTCCCCCTTAACTACAGCAGCAATACGCCCATTACAACACTTGTCATAACACATAGGGCTCCAGGACTTAATTTCATTGGTAGACCAATCCAGTACCGGATTGTGCAATTTTAACCAAGGTAACCCCAAAATCACCGGTGAGGGCAATTATTCAAAACTACCAAATCCAAATTCTCTTGATGAACACCATTAATAGTAAGAGGAAACTCACAGATATGGTGAGTAACATTTCTCAAGGGAGAACCATCCACAGAAACCACATTAATAGGGGAAGACAGAAGTTTGGGTTTTAATTTTAGTTTTTCCAAAAATTTCCCATCAATCACATTGAGAGTAGAACCACAATCCACAAATACCCGAAACTCCATTAATTCCTCCTCAACAGCAGTTGTAGCAGAAAGAAAGACACCTTTATTGTTTAAACAAGCTATACGGGCGAAACTGACCTCATTTTTTTTTTCTCTTTGTTCATTCGAAGCGCACAGTTCTTAATAAAATGCTTAGACTTGCCACAATAGAAACACAAACCTTCAGCAAATTTGCGGTCTTTTTCCCGAGAGTGAGGTGCCATTGCTCCAATCTCCATAGGCTCCCAAAGTCAGTGCAGACCCTCTCAAGACCAGGAGCTGACATGTCAGAGGATTTACTCTCATTAACCCTAACACGCAGCCTCCTATCCACCCGTATGGCTAATTGCATAGCCTCTTGCAAGTTACCAGGTATGGGATAAGCAATCAGCAAATCTTTAACCCTTTCCCTTAACCCTGCAAGAAATAAACTCTTCAAAGCTGAATCGTTCCACCCCACCTTAGTAGACCACCGACGGAAGTGAGTACAGTATTTTTCCACATTCCCTGATCCCTGTCTCAAACGTCTCAATTCTGTCTCAGCTGATGAAACACGATCTGGATCGTCATATAACAACCCCAATGCAGAAAAAAAAACTATCCACTGATCTAAAGCATGGCTCACTAGGTTGCAGAGAAAAGGCCCAGTCTTGAGGTTCTTTGCGCAAAAGTGACATTATGAACCTATGCACTGAGATTCATCACCAGAGGATCTGGGTCTCAAACGGAAATAGAACAAGCAAGCATTTTTAAAAGAAAAAAAATCTTGTTGTTCACCAAAAAAAAATCAGGTAAACGTACCTTCGGCTCCACGAAATGTGCTCCAGAACAACTACTCACGTGTTGCTGGATCTCAGCCACCTTCAGAGAGAGTCCCTGCAGGCGTTGAGCCAAATCCTGAACCGACACCATGATGAAAACTGGAAATCTTTCCTTAGAGATATATATATATATTTTTTGGGCTGGACTTACTGTTATGATCTGCTACAAGCACTAAGGAAAGATGGGAAATCTGTCCCAACAATAAAACTAAGCTGGATCCCTACGATGTAACGGGGAACCTGATCCTGCGACCAGACCCGCTAAAGTCCTCAGCTAGTCTGAACGAAGACCTATAGATGTGAGGGAGGAATCCCTACAAGATCTAGGGACTGGGAGAAAAGGTGGACACCTCCTAACAGAAACTGTAGCAGGGGAAAATAAACAAACAAATTACTTAGAGATCCTAAGATCAAGCAAAACTGACTGAGAAAGGCACCTAAGCACCCGGCTAGCTTAAGAGTAGATAATACAATGAAGTCCAGCAAAGCCAGAAGGGCGGAGCCAGACTAAATAGGGAAAAAAGGTCATGTGACCAGCAAACTGAAAAAAAAACCTAACAAGAGGGTTCTAACAAAAAGAGTTCACCGGAGTTCATTAGCTCGGTGCTCTCCTATACGGCACCGCTGTATGAGAATTTTCCCACGCAGCAGTGGTGCCGAAAAGGGAGAGCACAGGAGCTAATGAACCCTGGTGAACTCTCACTGCAGCTCAGTAATACACTGCGGGAGCAAGTGTCTTTGAGACACATCACTGATGTGAGCTTTCAAAGTGATCAGGATCATCGTGGGACATTATGGATTATCTTCTCGGCAGACAGGTGAGGAATATTTGTGGTTTATTATTTTATTTTTGTTGCAGGAGACGAGGGCATCGGTGGATTAGGCGTTTGGTAAGTATAGTTAATTAATATTAATAAAGGACTTTAGTTTGGCTGTGTCTTTATTTACCATATAAGTATAGGATTAGTAATGGATAGGTGTCTTATAGACGCCTCTCCATTACTAATCCATGGGCTTGATGTCACCTGACAATACCAAGATGCCATCAACCCCACAAATATTACCCCACTTGCCACCGCTACAGGGCAAGTGGGAAGAGCGAGACTAAGTGCCAGAATTGGCACATCTATAAGATGCGACATTTCTGGGGCAGCTGAGAGCTGATGTTTATAGCCCTTCCTAGGCTGTTAATATCAGCCCACAGCAGTCTGCATAGCCTTTGCTGTTTATTAATTATAGGGGGACCCCACATCATTTTTTGGGGGGGTCCCCCAATTTAATAGCCAGTAAAGGCTAAGTATACAGCTGTGAACTGATATTAATAGCCCGGAAGCTCTATGGGTATTACCCCCTTCCCAGGCTAGAAACATCTGCCCCCAACTGTCGGCTTTCCCTCTGCTGCTTATTAAATTACGCGGGAGCCCATGCAATTTTTTTTTCATTTTTTTTTTTTAAGTTAACAGTTACTGTCTGATTACAGCCTATGTACGTTCATTCTGTTAACACTCCTACATAGGCTGGTGACAATGTGTATGTAGGTTTGTGTGTGTTTTGTGTTTACTTAGTAAAGTACTTAGTGCTTAGTAATGACAGAGTCGGGCTGAGTGTGAGCGTAAGCGTGTAAGCGTCAGTGTGTGAGTGTGAGCATCAGCGTGAGCATGTGAGTGTGAGTGTGAACATCAGCGTGAGTGTTAGCATGTGAGTGTGAGCGTCAGTGTGAGCATCAGCATGTGAGTGTGAGCGTGTGAGTGTCAGCGTGTGAACGTGAGCATCAGCGTGATTGTGCATCACAATGAGTGTGAGCACACTCCCCCATAGACTAGCATACTGCTCTCCCGAAATACTCTGAGCTGCTGTCACCCTGCTCCTTCCACCATATATCTCCCTCTGTGACCCCCCATAGACCAGCACACTGCTCTCCTGCAATACTCTGTGCTGCTGTCACCCTGCTCCATCCAACATATATCTCTCTCTGTGATCCCCATAGACCAGCACACTGCACTCCTGAAATACTCTGTGCTCCTGTTACCCTGCTCTTTCCACCATATATCTCTCTCTGTGACCCCTCATAGACCAGCACACTGCTCTCCTGAAACACTCTGTGCTGCTGTCACCCTGCTCCTTCCACCATATGTCTCCCTGTGTGATCCCCCATAGACAGCACACTGTTCTCCTGAAATACTCCGTGCTGCTGTAACCCTGCTCCTTCCACCATATATCTCCCTCTGTGACCTCCCATAGACCAGCACCGTGCTGTCTATCCACCTGTGCCTGGTCTCTCTCCCCATGTGTGCTCTCTATCCCCTGTGCCTGATCTCTCTCTCCATGTGTGTTCTTTATCCCCCTGTGCCTGGTCGCTCTCCCTCCTATTCACTCCTCTCACCCTACATGTCTTTCTTCCCATGGGTCGCTCTCCCTCCTATGCACTCCTCTCCCCCCTGCATGTCTCTCTCCCATGGGTCACTCTCCCTCCTATGCACTCCTCTCCCCCCTGCATGCCTCTCCACCCATG
>JARQOD010000001.1:26825142-26898588 GCA_033576555.1 Oophaga sylvatica
TAGACTTTCATGGGCTCGGTGCCGAGTACCCCATAGCCCTGGTACTTAGTGCGACTCACATTGGCTGGAGGGAGCCAAACATCAGGTGGTGGTCCTTACGGACCATAAGAATCTGGTCTATCTGGAATCTGCCAAGCGACTCAATCCTAGACAGGCCAGGTGGGCCTTGTTTTTCACACGTTTTAATTTTGTGGTTTCCTTTCTTCCTGGCACTAAGAATGTTAATGCGGATGCCCTCTCGAGGAGTTTCCTTGCGGACTCTCCTGAGTTATCTGATCCTTCTGTTATTTTGAAAGAGGGTGTAGTTCTTTCCGCCATCTCGCCCAATTTGAGACTTGCTCTGGAGGGGTGTCAGGAGGATAGGCCCGAGTGCTGCCCTGTTGGAAAATTGTTTGTCCCGGACCAGTGGAAAAAGAGTGTGATGTCTGAGATTCATTGTTCCGCATTGGCTGGGCATCCCGGAATTTTTGGTACCAGAGACTTGGTTAGTCGGTCCTTTTGGTGGCCTACCTTGTCTCGTGATGTCAGGGAATTTGTGCAGTCCTGCGGGACTTGCTCTCGCTCCAAGCCTTGCTCTCGCTCTAGTGGTTTGTTGATGCCATTGCCTGTGCCCAAGAGACCATGGACCCATATCTCTATGGATTTCATTTCCGACCTTCCTGTTTCTCAGAGAATGACCACCATCTGGGTAATTTGTGATAGGTTTTCCAAAATGATACATCTTGTGCCATTACCTAAGTTGCCTTCTCCTCTGAATTGGTGCCGTTGTTCCTTCAGCACGTGGTTCGTTACACGGCATTCCTGAGAACATTGTGTCTGACAGAGGAGTCCAGTTTGTTTCCAGATTTTGGAGGACTTTTTGTTCTAAACTGGGTGTTCAATTGTCTTTCTCCTCGGCATTTCATCCTCAGACCAATGGTCAAACTGAGAGAACAAACCAGACATTGGAGACTTATCTTAGATGCTTTGTGTCTGCTGATCAGGATGACTGGGTCTCTTTTTTACCTTTGGCTGAGTTTGCTCTTAATAATAGGGCTAGCTCTGCCACTTTGATTTCTCCGTTTTTCTGTAATTCTGGGTTTCACCCTCGATTTTCTTCAGGACAGACGGAGGCTTCTGTCTGTCCAGGTGTTGACTCTGTTGTGGAGCGTATGCAACAGATTTGGGACCAGGTAGTGGAGAGGTTGTCCCTCTCTCAGGAGAAGGCCCAGCGGTTTGCTAACCGGCATAGGACTGATGGTCCTCGGTTTAAAGTGGGGGACTTGGTCTGGTTGTCCTCAAAGATTATTCCTATGAGAGTAGCATCTCCTAAATTTAAGCCTAGGTTCATTGGACCTTATAAGATCATTGAGATTCTTAATCCTGTTTCTTTTCGTTTGCTTCTTCCAGGGACATTTAAGATCCATAACGTGTTCCACAAGTCCTTGTTGAAGAGGTTTGTTGAGCCAGTGGTTCCTGCTGCTGTGCCTCCTGACCCTGTGTTGGTTGAGGGCAATCTGGAGTATGTGGTTGAGAAAATATTAGATTCTCGTTTTTCTAGACGGAAACTCCAGTATTTGGTTAAGTGGAGAGGTTATGGTCATGAAGATAATTCTTGGGTGTTTGCTTCGGACATCCATGCTAGGAGACTCATCCGTGCGTATCATAGAACTCATCCTGACCGACCTGGTTGCTCAAATGAGGGTTCGGTGACCCCTCCTCAAGGGGGGGTACTGTTGTGAATGGGTTTGAGATGAGTTCTGAGCAGAGACTCCCTCTGGTGGTTACAAGCGGTACTGGTCTGTTCAGTGAAGATTGTGAGGACTGGGAATCAGGTGTTACTGACTGGTCTTATATAAGGGAGTCACCTTCCCATCAGGGTTGCCGGTGATCAATTGTTCTGGTCTGAATCCTTCATTCCTGTTTCCCTTGTAGCCTGCTGTGTCATGTCTGCATCTCCTGCTAACAGATAAGACATTTTCTTCTTTTTGTTTTTGTACTATATTTTTGCATTTTGTCCTGCACTTCTTTGGGGGCCTTCTGGGTCCCCTTCGGGGGCTTTTGCCCTCTCAGTTTAGTTCAGCCACTGATGTTTGTACTTTTGCTTTTTCCAGTTTTTTCAGTGGCTGCTGTTTTGATTTTGTTACACCAGAGAACTAATTTAGGTGGTAGAGGTCGTGTGATCTCAGGTGATTTTGAAATTAGTAGAGTTGGTGCTTTTCAGGGTTTTCTGGGATTGCAGTAAGTACCCTTCCTATCCTTTTCTATTTAGTTAGTTTGGGCCCCAGCGTTTGCTCATACTATTTTCTTTCTGTGTCAGTATTTCTTCTTGTCTAACCGCCATTACTTGTTTGGGGGCTTTCTATTATCTTTGGGGTTCTGCTCCGGGGCAGATAGCTTTCCTATTTCTATCTTTAGGTGTAGTTAGTTTCTCAGGCTGTGACGAGGCGTCTAGGACCAACGTAGGAACGCTCCACGGCTGCCTCTAGTTGTGGTGGTTAGTCAGGGTACTGCAATCTCATAGATTCCAACTGCTCTGGTGTATTGCCTTTTTAACTGCACTCCTCAGCTACCGAAGCATAACACATATCCTCCTTCTTCTCCTCCCGCTTCCTCAAACTCAATGTGGACAAATCTGAACTCATAATCTTTCCCCCATCCCACAGATCTTCCTTACCTGACCTATCTATCACAATTAACGACATCACGCTTTCCCCCGTACCAGAAGTCCGCTGCCTCGGAGTAACCCTTGACTCTGCCCTGTCCTTCAAACCGCACATCCAAGCTCTTTCTACCTCCTGTCGCCTTCAGCTCAAAAATATTTCAACAATCCGTCCTTTCCTCAACCCTCAATCTACTAAAATGATTGTGCACGCCCTCATCATCTCCCGCCTCGACTATTGCAACACCCTTTTCTCTGGCCTCCCTGCTAACACCCTCGCACCTCTCCAGTCCATCCTTAACTCTGCTGCACGACTAATTCACCTCTCTCCTCGCTACTCCTCCGCTTCTCCCCTCTGCAAATCTCTTCACTGGCTCCCATTCCCTCAGCGTATCCAGTTCAAATTACTAATACTGACCTACAAGGCCATCTATAATCTGTCTCCTCCTTATATCTCTGAACTAATCTCCCGATATCTTCCCTCACGTAATCTCCGATCCTCCCAAGACATCCTTCTCTCCTCCACACTTATTCGCTCCTCACCCAACCACCTCCAAGACTTCTCCCGAATATCCCCCATCCTCTGGAATTCTTTGCCCCAACACGTCCGACTATCAAACACATTCGGATCCTTCAGACGGAACCTGAAAACCCATCTCTTCAGGAAAGCCTACAGCCTGCAATGACCCTGCTACCTCCTCACCACTACCGGAGATATTGCCTCAACCAACACCGAGACTGCTGCAACCCCCCGACCTACTGTCTCCTTCCCCACCATCCTGTAGAATGTAAGCCCGAAAGGGCAGGGTCCTCTCCCCTCTGTATCAGTCTGTCTGTTAGTTTGTTTACTGTAAGTGATACCTGTAATTTGTATGTAACCCCTTCTCATGTACAGCACCATTGAATCAATGGTGCTATAGAAATAAATAATAATAATAATAAATAATAATAATAATAGAGCACATCTTTTACTGGGATCTTCCTGCTTTGTGTTATATGGTCAATATAACCATCTCCTATGCCTTCTGAACTCATGTACTGACCATTAGCCATAATCACTTTCTCTGACTTATTTTGTTTAAGCTTAGAAAAGAAGTCTCTGTTATTAGTCATGTGACTAGTTGCTCCAGAGTCTATACACCATGCATGCTTTGATGTATTTGCACTGACAGTAAATGCAATTTCAGTATTCACAGAATCATTTTCTCCAGACACAGCACTCTTATCCCTTTGCTGACTGTTTTGTTTTTTCAGCTGATTCATTCTAACTTTCCAAACTCTGCAGTCGGCTTTCAAATGTCCTGATTTCTTGCAAACAAAACATTCACGTGTTTCTTTTAGGTGCTTTCTGTTATCATATAGACTCTGTGTTTGTAAAGCAGACTCTGTCTTGGTGCTTATACATTCTGCCTTCCATTTATATTCATCTATAAGCTTCCCTCTTACATACTCCAGAGTAAGCTCATCATCTGGGCGCGCATCTAGTGCGGTCACAAGCGTGTCATAACTCTCTGGAAGACCACTAAGCAGTAATGCGGCTACATGAAAGTCCTTCAGATCTTCCCCAATGCCTCTCAAGCGTTCTACAAGCTATAGAATACTCCTGATATACTCCTGCATATCCTGGCCTTTCTGTAGCTTAGACTGGTACAGTTTTCTCATAAGATACAGTTTATTGCTTAAATTAATCCTCTCATGTACCTTTTGCAGCTGCTCCCACATTTCTCTTGCAGTATTACATTTACACACATGAACAATCTGATCATCATCTATGCTGAGTGATATGGTACTCTGTGCTTTCTGATCCATCTCTATCCACTCCTGTGGTACTGGGTCAGGTTTAGGCTCCTGTGTGTATTTCCACGTACCTTCCCTTATCAGCAGCATCTTCACTTTGAATTTCCAGGATTGATAGTTCTGGTTAGTGAGACTTGGTACTGTAAACTTCATGGAGTTGCTGCTGCTGGTGGCCATCTTTGCTGTCTTTCTTTCTTTTATTTTTCTCTGTGTTCTGGGGATCTCTGGGACTCTAGGACTCTGGGCAATCTGGGAACTCTGGGCCCATAACCTGTTAGCAGTGGATTAACCAGCGTAACATCCGGAGTCAGCAACAGAGAATGTAGATTTATTCACATCCAGTATAGACAGCTTACAACACAGCATGAAATGTGATCAGCCTGATATCTGCTATGGCTGCAGCATGAAAAACATTACAACACAGAAATAATAATAATAATAATCTTTATTTGTATAGCGCCATCATATTCCGCAGCGCTTTACAGTTTGACAGTTTCAGAACACAAGTCATAAGTAACAACGTTAATACAATAATTAAAGCAAAATAAGCCGCCCCTGCTCGTGAGAGCTTACAATCTACAATGAGGTGGGGGAGATACAAAGTACAGGTGTGTATATACAATGGTGCATTTACAATGATGGTCCAGCCATCTTGAGGGAGTGAGGGATGGATGGAGATAGTGAATGGGCTACACACACACACACACTTACACATAGAATGACTTTGATTAGTGAATGTGATAGGCCGCTCTGAACAAATGTGTTTTGAGGGAGCGCCTGAAACCATGCAAATTGTGGATAGTCCTAATTTCTTGGGGTAGAGCATTCCAGAGGATTGGCGCAGCGCGGGAGAAGTCTTGGAGTCGGGAGTGGGAGGTACGGATTAGTGCAGAGGTTAGTCGAAAGTCGTTTGCAGAGCGCAGCAGTCGGTTAGGCCGATAGATAGAAATGAGGGAGGAGATGTAGGGGGGTGCTGCACTGTGGAGAGCTTTGTGGGTGAGAACCAGTGCTTTGAATTGTATCCTATAATGAATGGGCAGCCAGTGTAAGGACTGGCGAAGAGCGGACGCGTCCGAGTACCGATTAGCCAGATGGATTACCCTGGCTGCTGCATTAAGGATGGACTGGAGAGGGGATAGTCGAGTAATGGGGAGGCCAAGTAATAGAGCGTTGCAGTAGTCCAGGCGGGAGTGGATCAATGCTACAGTGAGGGTTTTTGTTGTTTCCAAGGTGAGAAAAGGGCGGATTCTAGAGATGTTCTTTAGGTGTAGGCGGCAAGAGCGGGTAAGAGATTGTATATGGGAGGTGAAGGAGAGATTGGTGTCAAACATAACACCCAGACAGCGAGCCTGCTGCCGGGGTGTTATTATGGTGCCGCCCACGGAGAGGGATATGTCAAATTTAGGGAGGTTAGTAGACGGCGGGAGCAGAAGAAGTTCAGTTTTGGAGAGGTTGAGTTTCAGATACAGAGCGGACATGATGTTGGAGACTGCGAACAGACAGTCAGTGGCGTTCTGTAGTACAGCAGGGGTAAGGTCGGGGGATGACGTGTATAGTTGTGTGTCATCAGCATAAAGATGGTACTGAAAGCCAAATCTGCTGATGGTCTGTCCAATTGGGGCCGTGTAGAGAGAGAAGAGAAGGGGGCCAAGGACTGAGCCCTGGGGTACACCGACAGTGAGAGGAAGAGGAGATGATGTGGAGCCAGAGAACGAAACACTGAAGGAGCGGTCAGAAAGATAGGAGGAGAACCAGGAGAGAACAGTGTCCTTAATACCTAGTGAGTGGAGCCTAGACAGTAGGAGACGGTGGTCAACCGTGTCGAAAGCTGCAGAAAGGTCGATAAGAATGAGCAGAGAGTGGTCACCGTTACGTTTTGCTGTAAGAAGGTCATTGATCACTTTAATGAGTGCAGTTTCGGTCGAATGTAGGGGGCGGAAGCCGGACTGTGAAGGGTCTAGGAGGGAGTGATTGGAGAGGTAACGGGTAAGGCGGGAGTAGACTAGGCCTCCAAAAGTTTAGAGATGAAGGGGAGATTGGAGACCGGTCTGTAGTTGTTTGTGCAGGAAGGGTCGAGAGCGGGTTTCTTTAGTAGTGGAGTAATGATGGAGTGTTTGAAGGAGGATGGGAAAATGCCAGAGGAGAGTGAGAGATTAAAGACTGTAGTTAGGTGAGTTGTGACAACTGGAGAGAGAGACTGGAGGAGATGTGAGGGAATGGGGTCGGTAGTGCATGTAGTCAGACGAGAGGAAGAGAGGAGTCTGGAGACTTCTTCTTCTGTGATGGGATCAAATGTGGAAAGTGAGCCAGGGGAACAGCAGGGTGGGATGGGAGTCACAGCCCTTGGTGTTTGAGAGCAGATTTCCTGACGGATAGTATCTATTTTTTCTGTAAAATGGGAGGCCAGGTCGTCAGCACAGATGTCTGTGATAGGGGCTTGTGCTTTTGGCCTGAGGAGGGAGTGAAAAGTGTCAAAAAGTTTCTTGGGGTTGTTGGCTAGTGAGGAGATCAGGGTGGTGAAGTAGGTCTGTTTGGCGAGGTGAAGGGCTGCATTATATGTTCTTAACATGAATTTAAAGTGGATGAAGTCTTCTGGTGTGCGGGTTTTTCTCCAAAGGCGTTCAGCACTCCTAGAGCATCGCTGAAGAAGTTGAGTTTGCAGTGTGAACAGGGCTGTTTTACTGTGTGTTTGGAAGTTCTGAGGGTGAGTGGTGCTACTTGGTCAAGGGTGCTTCTAAGAGTGTCATTGTAGTGATGAACAGCCAGATTAGGACAAGAAAAAGAGGAGATTGGGGACAGCGATGAGTGTAGGGAGTCTGAAAGTGTCTGAGGGTTAATGGCTTGTAGATTTCTGAATGTGTGGTAGGTAGGAGTGCGCTGGGGTGGTGGAGGATTTGTGAGCGTGAAGGAGAGAATGTTGTGGTCAGAGAGTGGAAGTGGTGAGTTATTTAGGTGGGAGATTGAACAGAGGCGGACAAAGACCAGGTCAAGGGTGTTACCATCCTTGTGTGTCTCAGAGGTTGAAAGCTGTGAGAGGCCTAGAGAAGTGGTTAGTGATAGAAGCTGAGATGCAGATGTGGAAGTAGGACTGTTAATGGGGATGTTGAAGTCTCCAAGGATAAGGGTTGGTAGTTCTGAGGACATGAAGTGCGGCAGCCAGGCAGAGAAGTGGTCAAGGAACTGGGTGGGCGAGCCTGGGGGCCGATATATGACCGCTACTCTGAGGGAGAGGGGACAAAAGAGCCTGATGGTGTGGACCTCAAAAGAAGGGAATGAGAGTGATGGAATTGGGGGGATGACCTGGAAAGTGCATTGTGGGGACAGGAGTATGCCAACTCCACCACCATGTCTGTTTGTGGGTCTCGGGGAATGGGAGAACTGTAAGCCACCATAGGAAATGGCAGCAGGGGAGACCGTGTCAGAATCCTGAATCCAGGTTTCAGTGAGGGCCAACAGATGAAGAGAGTTGTTCAGAAAGTAGTTGTGCAGGAAGGTTAGCTTGTTGCATGCAGACCGTGGATTCCAGAGGGCACAATTAAACGAAGGAGATGAGGGAGTGCAAGTAATATTAATAAGATTATTATGGTTTCGATATGAGGTAGGGTAGGGATTGAGGTTGGGGGATGGTGGACCAGGGTTGGGGGAGATGTCCCCTGAAATCAGTAGGAGTAGGAAGATAAAGAGCAGGTAGTTGTTGGAGTTATAAGTCGGTTTTTTCTGTGATGTGTTTGGGCAAGATGGGCTGAGGTTTCTCAGGAAGGTGAGGAATGCATGGGAGCTGTACATGGGAGAGGGAAGTATGGAGGGGCTGATGTGTATGAGTCGTGATGGAGGGGGGATGGGGCGGTGAATGTGGATGGCAAGGGAACACAGGAGGATAGAGGTAAAGTACATAATTAAAAAGAAAGCAAAGTGTGGACTACCTGATTCCAGCCCTGATTAACTGCCATGGATAACTGCTGTTTACACGATGCTTGACTTCTATGATGCTTAGCTTTCTGTGATGCGTGCACCCCACACATGCGTGCACCCCTTAGACTAGTCCTAAATATATAGCCCAAACTACAGGGTTAGGAGAGTGGGATTGTGGGAACTGGTTTGGGATAATTTGGCAGCTGGGGCCAGCACACCAGGGGGTGGTTAAATGATCAAGGGCCTAGACCTGGCAACATCTATATGCTTTAGCACCTTCCACCTGATTAGATCTACAGAGGCCCAATTCACAGGATATGAAGCAGTAAGTATTAAACAGTGCTAAAATGAATTATACTAAAGCTTTAGCAGGCACATTAAAATATGTAGCAAAATGGTAAAGCAGCAGATAACAGACAGTGAGCAGAAGTATGGAGTTGTACCATTGGGATATATTGCAGCAGAAAAGACAGCCAGCAGAGGTGGGGATTGTACCATTCAGCTGCTTGCTGACAATGAATGCAGTGCATACATGCAGACAGGACAATTCAGAGGTGAATGATTTGATTACCATTGGGATAATTGCAGCAGAAAAGACAGCAGCAGAGGTGGGGATTGACCATTCAGCTGCTTGCTGACAATGAATGCAGTGATACATGCAGACGGGACAATTCAGAGTTGAATGATTGATTACCATTGGGATATATTGCAGCAGAAAGACAGCCAGCAGAGGTGGGGATTGTACCATTCAGACTGTTGCTGACAATGAATGCAGTGCATACATGCAGACAGGACAATTCAGAGGTTGAATGATTTGATTACATTGGGATATATTGCAGCAGAAAAGACAGCCAGCAAGGTGGGGATTGTACATTCAGCTGCTTGCTGACAATGAATGCAGTGCATACATGCAGACATGGACAAATTCAAGGTTGAATGATTTGATTACCATGGGATATATGCAGCAGAAAGACAGCCAGCAGAGGTGGGGATTGTACCATTCAGTGCTTGCTGACAATGAATGCAGTGCATACATGCAGACAGGACAATTCAGAGTTGAATGATTGATTACCTTTGGATATATTGCAGCAGAAAAGACAGCAGCAGAGGTGGGATTGTACCATCAGCTGCTGTGACAATGAATGCAGTGCATACATGCAGACAGGACAATTCAGAGGTTGAATGATTTGATTACCATTGGGATATATTGCAGCAGAAAAGACAGCCAGCAGAGGTGGGGATTGTACCATTCAGCTGCTTGCTGACAATGAATGCAGTGCATACATGCAGACAGGACAATTCAGAGGTTGAATGATTTGATTACCATTGGGATATATTGCAGCAGAAAAGACAGCCAGCAGAGGTGGGGATTGTACCATTCAGCTGCTTGCTGACAATGAATGCAGTGCATACATGCAGACAGGACAATTCAGAGGTTGAATGATTTGATTACCATTGGGATATATTGCAGCAGAAAAGACAGCCAGCAGAGGTGGGGATTGTACCATTCAGCTGCTTGCTGACAATGAATGCAGTGCATACATGCAGACAGGACAATTCAGAGGTTGAATGATTTGATTACCATTGGGATATATTGCAGCAGAAAAGACAGCCAGCAGAGGTGGGGATTGTACCATTCAGCTGCTTGCTGACAATGAATGCAGTGCATACATGCAGACAGGACAATTCAGAGGTTGAATGATTTGATTACCATTGGGATATATTGCAGCAGAAAAGACAGCCAGCAGAGGTGGGGATTGTACCATTCAGCTGCTTGCTGACAATGAATGCAGTGCATACATGCAGACAGGACAATTCAGAGGTTGAATGATTTGATTACCTGTGTGAAGAGAGAAGATGAATGTTAATTCCATGCCATGGGTAACTGCCGTTTACACGATGCTTGACTTCTATGATGCTTAGCTTTCTGTGATGCATGCACCCCACACATGCGTGCACACCTTAGGAAGAGAAGGAGGAGGCATCCTGTCTGTGAGTGAGGGTTTTTGTTTTTTTACAAAACTTTGTTAACAACCTCACAATATGCACAAAATATCAAACAGTACAGTAGTAGTAGTTGCAATACATACAAATCAATATGCATTATTCCAACACTCTCCCCATGGCTCACTCTCCCTCCTATGCACTCCTCTCCCCCCTACATGTCTGAGTGATACAGCGAGAAGCACCAACTAACAGAATCGTTGCTGCCTGCCATCCTCGGTGACTGTATACTTGTCAGTATAACTTTGCAGTCACCAACAAAATGGCTCCTCACTGTGTTCCTAAGTTCCTAAATGTCATTCTCTCTTATCCCTTAGCAAACACCCAGAAGGAGAGTAGAGGAGTGACATCACACACGTCAGCAGATTCAGTCGATATTTACTGCAGTGCAGTAATGTGAGCTATTTTGTCAAATATCAGTAGCTGCTCCCCTAGTGTTTAAAAGTGGAAATATCAAACCTTTTAAAATTATTTTTCATATTTTACTAAATTATAAACAAGTGATAATATTTTTTAAGAAAATGTAAACATTAATTCTTTACATTTTTTCAATTGCTGAAAAAATTTTTTTTTTGATGCCACCTTCCCTTTAGAGAGTGTTCCTGTTTTTTCTGCCTCCATGTACCGCCAAGTAAGTTGACTTACCACAATATCTATCTATCTAACTATCTATCTATCTATATACAGCTCTCGCAAAAATTAAGGGACCACCACATCAAAACCCTGTCATGGGCAGCCCAATCTCCAGACCTGAACCCCATTGAAAACCTCTGGAATGTAATCAAGAGGATGATGAATAGTCACGAGCCATCAAAGAAGAACTGCTTACATTTTGGCGCCAGGAGCGCTGTGAAAGACTAGTGGAAAGCATGCCAAGACGCATGAAAGCTGTGATTAAAAATCATGAGTTATTCCACAAAATATTGATTTCTGAACTGTTCCTGAGTTAAAACATTAGTATTGTTGTTTCTAAATGATTATGAACTTGTTTTCTTTGCATTATTTGAGGTCTGAAAGCACTGTTGTTTTTTTTCATTTTGACCATTTTTCTTTGTCAGAAAAAACAAAATTTATAGCTTGGAAATTCAGAGACATGTTGTCAGAAGTTTAAAGAATAAAAGAGTAATTCACATTTTACTCAAATATATACCTATAAAGAGAAAAATCAGACAAACTGAACATTTGAAAGTGGTCTCTTAATTTTTGCCAGAGATGTATTGATATATACATATATAGATATATATATATATATTCCATGCTTTGGAGGTGTATATACTATATGTTTTCTGTGAAGTTCCCAGTAACCTGTGTAGTGGTCAAGGCAGCTGCGACCAGGTCCATCCATCGTCAGTCAATTGTGTAAGTGTCCTGACAACTGGAGGCAGAGGAATGGTGCCCAAGATAAATTGGTGCCTGCAGTGGATCCCCTGGCTTTCCCCTGACATCCCATTTTTGTATTGCTTAAATACAGTGCATGGATCTTGCTGAGCAGCAATTCAAAGCAGCTTCTAAGGAAGCATAAACTGATCATTGAAATTGCCCTACAGCATAGTGCTTGGGAGAGAAGGAAGCAAAATAAGGTAATGAAATAAATAACTAATAATAATTTTTCACTACTTTGAGGATAATAAAATATAATAAAAAAGTTTTAGAAACAGAATACATCATATAAGTAGAACCCATGAGCCAACTTTAGTCTGAGCAACTGACATCTTTCTCCGGCAGCTTAATATCTGTAGATCAGTGGATATATGATGAATAGAAGCGGACACAGAGGCAGGAGGCCAAGAAACGTCCATTTTCACCAGTCTCTACAAACATATTGTCAGCTTCGTAAAGGGGAGATTATGAGCCCTGTTTATTGAATGTCTGAGATGACAGACGGATATTAAATAATAGAAATCCAACCGGTCTCAGGTCTGTGAATGGGACAAGGGTCGAGGTAATTATTAAAAAGGATTAAAGATTGTCCCTTGTTTCCTTATCAGGAGCCGATGTTTAATGAAGTCTTCTCATAATAGATAATCTTTCTGAAGTGTAGCGAGGGACATAATGAGCAGGTAGACCTGTATTATCATAGCTTTTCAGGCTGTGACTGTGTCTCCCGGTGGCCCAAACACACCTCTGATGTATATTGAAGCTTTTCCAGTGATATATAAGATTGTTTTCAGTCTGGAGGGAGCAAGAACTAAAATTATCTCAGTGGTTTCTCCGCGAAAAAATATATATATTTTTCTGAAACCTCAGGAGATTGACTCAGTAGGAGGAAGTCGTACCTGACATTCATTCTTTCCTACTTGTGTCTTATGAATTCTAAAAAGTTGATATCCTAGGATGTACATATTACTAATACATAAATGGTCTGTATGGGCGAATATTGATGTAAGTCATGGCCCTCCGGTCACTGTCCGGTCTCACATGCAGGGTACAGTTTTAGACAAAGTGGGGTCATGGGCAAAAGTTTAAAGTGGAGCCCCAAATGCTAACATATTGCATCATCACACCGAAACATTTCGGCTCTATTAACCTGCTCTGAGTTCAGGCCGCTAAACTAGCACGATCGACAATATTTATGTCATTCGACACTTGTTTCCCAGCCTCTTTACACCGGCTGAGGAACAATGATGACAGATGACAGAGCAATGATTAATAGATCAATCTGTCCCCATACAGTATCATGTTATTGTAAGGGAGGGCCCGGACTGTAGTCGTGACCTGGATTACCGTAACATCCATGTCCATCCCTTCCCCTACATGAAATGGTGTTCTTCCCTCTGGGCGTACCTGCATCCCCAGACTTCACTTCTCCTGAGCGATTCCCAGGCACCGACGGTCCCTCTTCCTTGAGACCCCCAGTAATGGAGACACAGTCCAGAACAACATGAACACATTCTATACTGAATGGATTTTTACAGGATGAAAATGATGAAATGGTAAGAAAGGATGTTGAGAAGGCTGAACTTTTAAATTCCTACTTTGCATCTGTTTTCTCTCAGAAAGGAAATGTAACATCAACTGATCTTCACTGTCCTATTAAAGGAATAGAAGAATCCAGAATATCTATAAACAGAAAGACAGTGAGGAAACACTTAGCTAACCTAAATGAATTCAAGTCTCCAGGTCCAGATGAATTACACCCCAGGGTACTGAAGGAGATAGCAGAAGAAATTCTTGAACTACTGTCCATAATCTTTGAAAATTCTTGGAGAACAGGAGAAGTCCCAGAAGACTGGAGAAGAGCAAATGTTGTTCCTATCTTCAAAAAGGGGAGAAGAAGGTGGACCCAGGGAACTACAGGCCGGTGAGTCTGACTTCTATACCAGGAAAGATCTTTGAACAAATTATTAAAGAACATGTATGTAAGTACCTGCATAAGAATGAAGTGCTTAACCAGAGTCAGCATGGGTTTGTAACTAATAAGTCATGTCAGACTAACTTAATTTCCTTCTATGACAGAATCACTGACTGGGTGGATCAGGGAAATGCTGTAGATATAGTATATCTTGACTTCAGCAAAGCATTTGACAAAGTATCTCACACAATCCTTATTGAAAAAATGACTAAGTATGGAATGGACAAGGCAACTGTTAGGTGGATTCATAACTGGCTTAGTGATCGGACTCAAAGAGTGGTCGTAAATGGCTGCACATCCAGTTGGAAGAATGTTTCAAGGGGTACCACAAGGCTCTGTTTTGGGCCCTGTATTGTTCACCATCTTTATCAATGATTTAGATGAAGGAATTGAGGGTAAACTGATCAAATTTGCTGATGACACAAAGCTAGGAGGGGTAGCTAATACTAGAGAAGAGAGAGAGAGGATTCAAAAAGATATAAATAAACTGGAGCAGTGGGCAGCAACTAACAGAATGGTTTTTAACAGGGAAAAATGAAAAGTACTACATCTGGGCAATAAAAATGAAAAAAGCATATACAAAATGGGAGGAATAGGGCTAAGTAACAGCACATGTGAAAAAGACTTGGGTATACTAATTGATCACAGACTGAACATGAGTCAACAGTGTGATGCAGCAGCAAAAAAGGCAAATACAATTCTAGGATGTATCAACAGAAGCATACAGTCTAGATCATGTGAGGTCATTATTGCCCTCTACTCCTCTTTGGTCAGACCTCATCTGGAATACTGTGTCCAGTTTTGGGCACCACATTTTAAAAAAAACATCAACAAACTGGAGCAAGTTCAGAGAAGAGCCACCAGAATGGTGACCTGTCTGCAAACCATGTCCTATGAGGAACGGTTACAGGATTTGGGAATGTTTAGCTTGCAAAAAAGAAGACTGAGAGGAGACTTAATAGCTGTCTACAAATATCTCAAGGGCTGTCACATTGTAGAAGGATCATCTTTATTCTCATTTGCACAAGGAAAGACTAGAAGCAATGGGATGAAACTGAATGGGAGGAGACACAAATTAGATATTAGAAAAACTTTTTGACAGTTAGGGTGATCAATGAGTGGAACAGGCTGCCACGAGAGGTGGTAAGTTCTCCATCAATGGAAGTCTTCAAACAGAGGCTGGACAGACATCTGTCTGGGATGATTTAGAGAATCCTGCTTTGAGCAGGGGTTGCACAAGATGGCCCAGGAGGTCCCTTTCAACTCTACCATTCTATGATTCTATGAACTCTTCACACGTTACGTCCACCGTTGGCACAACAGGTGTTACATTTGGTTCCTTTTCTCTCCCTGCCTTGCTGTCACTTCTGTGCAGTACGCGCCCAGACCAAACTGTCTTAGACTGCTCCCCAGTTACTTCCAGGCCTGACCTCGCCATAATGACACTTCCTCCAGCCTGCTTCGCCTCAGAACTGAATTCATCGATCACTACGTTTGGTGGCCCCCGGTGAAACATCCGGCCCGTCTGTACCGAACTCATTGAAGCTCCAGCTCCCCTCAGTTCATTAGTCCAGCCAACTTCTGCCCTAAAAGCATTGGCCCAGGCGTTAAGACTCCACATCTTTCCTCTCTGTAAGGTCCCACTGCAAGACTATGCAGCGGCCGTGGATAACGTGGGTTACTGTCTTTAAATGTTCCGTAGCTGCCGGTTGTCCAGGCCTAAGCCCTTGTGGACACTTGGGCACGCTGCCCCATCTGTGCTAACTTCCTAAGAACCTCTCACTACTACCCAGCAGCCCCTTCTACACTTAACCCTATGTGAAAATTTCTAGCAACTATACTTAACAAGGCCCACTAGTATGCCCCCACCTAGTTGCCCGGAACAGTACTACACTTACCTACATATAGAAATTATATACTAAAGTGCCCTCCTCTAATGTCCCAACAGGATGCACTTAACTTTCCCTAAGCTGTACATATGTAAAGAACATCACATAATAGAATATTATACAGCGAAACACAAAACATATGTACGCAATGGTAGCACATCATAAATGTGGCAATACCATTACGATTAGCAGTAGTACATAATATTATGTATCAATACCACCAAATGTTTATACTTAAACAACGACTATTTGCATGATAAAACATTAAACACACTTAAGGGGTGGGGCGAAACAGGAATACTCCTTCACCCCCTTACATTATCAGCAGCATATCTGCAATTTTCACCAGGTGATGTGCTGCTGAGAACAATGATTTTTGTTCTGGAGTAAACAATCCAATCACTTAATTAATAGGCAGCATTTTGCTTGCTTAATATAATACTCTCCATAGACCTCCAAAATAATATAATGCACACCCCATAGTCCTACATACAGTATAATGCACATCCTATAGTCCACCACATTGTATAATGCACACCCCATAGTCACTCCACATAGTATAATGTGATGCGCACGTACCAGGGCTTTGGGGTACTCGGCACCGAGCCCGTTGATGTCTATGGGGGATGTCACGGGTAGCACAGCTCTGTCCGTGCCCTGGGCGCTCACCGTAATGTGGGATATTTACAGGGGATGAGGGAATATTCATATAGTTTATCGTGACGCCACTTGTAGTATCTGGTCAGGGGGAACCAGCACTGCTATGAACATACTCTGGAAGGGATGGTGTTGGGCAGCTAGATGGTAGGTCTTCTACAAGTAAGACAGTGTCCTTCCAGGGCAGATAGAAATATGAGGATGCAGGACAGATAGGAATCCCTCCCTCAAAGACAATAAGGGAGAACACACACAAAAGTCAGTTTGGTACCTTTACTGTAGGAATGGCAGGTACTCCCCGGAGCACGGCAGGGCGAAGGATGCACATCCAGATTCCTCCACTGGTAGGTGTATGGCCTCCTATCCTCTGTCGTCATATAATGAAGTCCTGACCTGCTTGTAGCTAGGTCTAACTTAGTCTCCGTCCTGTACCTGGCTGACTTGGTGGTTGGACCTTCTCTCTGGAAGAACAGGGTCTTTTATGGCTGATCAGGCCGACTCCGTTCTCCTGATCCTGCTACGTGTCAACTCTGTGGTACTCCTGGGACTTGTAGTCATCCAGGAACTCCGGTGTTCTCCTAATAGGTCGTGGAGATCCTTATAGGCTCGGGACCCGGTGTCCGGTATTTCTTGCTGAGGGGAGCTATTAATGCTCACTGACCCCTCCAATTCCACTAGCCTTCGGCCTACCTGGGTCCTACTAAGATCACACACGCCGGCAATTGGTAACCGGCCTCTTCGCCGCTCTCTAAGCGTCGGCACGCTTCCTTGTGAGTTACGCTTCAGAATCTGCTCTGACTAGGCTAGAGTGATTTCCCTTTCACTCGTACTAGCCTCCACTTAAGCTCAAGTTGAACCGATTGAACAGCTCTACACAGAGTGGGAATCTGCACTTTACTCTGTACGTCAACTTCTACAGACTGGCTACTGAGCAGAACTGAGCTAAACTCCTCTCCTCTGGTGTCCTGAGGAGATCTGAGGTCTAATCTGTTCTCAGGTCTAATCTGTTCTCAGGTCTAATCTGTTCTGAGGCAACTGAAACTAAACTAGTTTTTATATGCCTATCACAGCTCCCTCTAATGGTCTTTTAGGTAAGCTGAAATGTGTGTGTGTGTCATGACCTCTAGTGGGATCTTCCTTTAGTGCATCCTTCTGGAAGATATGGATCCAGTCACAGCTGGGCTCCACATTCCCCCCTAGTAGAACTCAGCACTCCGGGGCTGAAATACAAAAACAGGTAACAGAACAATAACATATCAGAAACAATTCTTCCTTTACAGGAGGTAAGGCATTCTTGAACTGTTGCGTAAACGGAACTGATCAATTATGTACAATGAAGGATTGATGAACTTTGAGCAACCATAAAAGTCCCAGTCTCTTTTGGAAAGGATGCTCAAATAGGGGTGAGAAAACAAGTAGAAATAATGTCCATTTCTCTTGTCCCAAGATGATAAGGGAAATAAATAATAGTATATACAGCATATTATAAGCAAACATATATACATTCATATATAATGACTTTAAACAATTATTTACATTTGCCAAAGGCTAAACTAATCTCTGAACCTAGCAGGATGTGTCCTTTTGTGCTACGTTCTGATCTGTGTGGTGCAATGACCTGTGAGGTAGCAGTTTCCCTGTTTGTTCTATGTGAGAGTGAATTATAGAATTGTCTCAACCTCCCTACTGGGCTGGCAAGCACACTGTGAGCTGAGTGAACCGGTGCAACTTCTGCGGGGGATCCTCCTTCCTGAGGTTCAATTTCTTGGGATTCTGCCTCTGGTGGTGCTGTTTCGTGTGGTTCCACTGGTTGTGGTTTCGCCGGAACAAGTCCTTCTGGAACTGACTCTACTGGCACAATTGGTGCAGCTGGATGTAGAGGTTCTTCTTGTGGTTGATAGAATTGCAGCACGGGAATGATTACGGCTTCTCCAATCCTGGGCCAATCTGTGGGGAAATCTCCCAAGTCCGTATGTATAACTGCTTCATCATTCTCTTCCTGATTAACAACAGGTTCTTCCTCACGAAACTTTAATGGGTCCGGCACAACTTCAGATGGTCTCTAGACACAGTTGCAGTCGTTTTTCCTCCATCCTTGCTTATTATGCACGTTTTCTTGTTATAAACCTTGAACTCTGTATGATGTAGGGTTCTCTTTCCCACTGATCGTCGAGTTTGTGTAATCTCCTCTTTCTTTTTAGTACGACTTCACCAGGTGCGAAAGGTTCAGCTGGCGCACTTTTATTGTAACGATCTTCTTGTTTAACTCTTCCTCGATTGAGACTTTCCTCAACACAGGCCTGCACTTTTCTGTACTGTTCCTGTCTGTTTGTGTTCCAGTCTCCAGCAGTTACATCCGCTTCCGGTTCTACAACTCCAAGCTCTAGATCCATGGGCAGCTTTCCTGGTCTTGCCTGCATGAGATAGGCTGGGGTGCAGTTGGTGGAACTCACCGGTATATGGTTGTACATGTCTACCAGGTCAGGTAGCAAGTCTGGCCACCGATTTCTTTCCTCCAGTGGTACAGTTTTCAGTAAGTCAATAACGATGTGATTCATCTTTTCACAAAGTCCATTGGTTTGGGGGTGGTACGGTGTAGTTCTTATCTTTTTACACCCGTACAGGTGAAAGAACGCTTTGAATAATTCGGCCTCAAAGGCTGGGCCTTGATCAGTTAGCACCTGCTCCGGATATCCGTGTGGTCTACAGAAATGAGTCTGGAACGTCTTCGCTGCTGTCTCTGCCGTCAGATCTTTGACAGGGGCGACCACCAGGAATCTGGAGTAGTGATCCACCATAGTCAGGGCATAGGAATATCCTGACCGGCTGGGTGACAACTTCACATGGTCCAGGGCTACGATTTCCAAAGGGCGAGTCGTCTGGATGGGCTGCAGGGGTGCCTTCTGACTGCTGTAGTCTTTTCGTCTGAGGCCACAGGGTCCACAGTTCCGGCACCACTTCTCGATGGAGCTGCGCATCCCTACCCAGTAGAACCGACACTTCAACAGGGTCTCCAGCTTTTTCCAGGCAAAGTGTCCCGCTTGATCGTGGTAGGCTTCTAGCACCATCTGGATGTCTGCTCTGGGAACTACTATCTGCCAAACCATTTCATGGGTCCTCGGGTTGACGTATCTCCTGCACAGCTTTTCACGGTAGATGAACAACCAGCTTCTTTCATTCCACAGCTGCCTTGCTGGTAGAGGTGCGTCTTTCTCCAAGGAGGAACCTTCCTGGTTTATCAGCTCCTTGATACGGCTGACCACTGGATCGCTGTCCTGAGTCTCTTTCCAGCTGTGGTGAGGTAAAGGATTCAACGTCTTACCACGCGGTCCCCTGCTGGCTTGTTGCTCGTAGATCACCCCATTCCGGTGAAAGGCAGGTAGTTCAATCTCTTCCAGATCATCCACTTCCTCCTCAGTGTCTGATTCATGAGGCATCCTGGACAGGGCATCAGCATTGGCATTCTTGCGGCCCGCCCGGTACTTAATTGTGAATTGATAATTTGACAGTCGAGCCACCCATCGTTGTTCCATGGCTCCCAGCTTGGCTGTTTCAAGATGCGTTAAGGGGTTGTTGTCAGTGTAGGCAGTAAACTTGCTGGAGGCCAAGTAGTGTTTAAACCTCTCCGTGATGGCCCAGACCAGTGCCAGGAACTCCAATTTGAAGCTGCTATAGTTTCTCTGGGTTCCTTTCGGTCGGGCGGAGCTTCCTGCTAGCATAGGCGATGACTTTCTCCAGGCCATTTTGCTTCTGACTGAGGACTGCTCCCAATCCTTCGTTGCTGGCATCTGTATACAACAGGAACGGCTGGCTGTAGTCAGGGTAAGCTAGGATCTCATCACCTGTCAGGATCTCCTTCATTTCCTTGAATGCTTCTGCCTGTTCTTTACCCCAGTGGAAGGGAGAATTTCTGCTCTTGAGGGACTGTCCCACCAGGAGGTCTTGCAGAGGCGCTGCTTTCTTGGTGTAGTCCTTCACAAACCTCCGGTAGTACCCTGTCAATCCCAGAAACTGCCGCACCTCCTTAAGATTTTTCGGCTCCGGCCATTTCTGGATGGCGGTGATCTTTTCAGGGTCTGGCGCTACTCCTTCTGAGCTGACAATATGTCCCAGATACTGTACTTTTTGTTTGAGCAGATGGCACTTAGAAGGCTTCAGTTTCATCCCATACTTGGACAGTGATTCAAATACCTCCGCCAGGTGCTTCAAATGGTCTTCATACGTTTTGGAGTACACTATGACGTCATCCAGGTACAGCAACACAGTTTCGAAGTTGAGATGTCCCAGGCAGCTCTCCATCACCCTCTGGAACGTGCCAGGGGCACTGCTGAGTCCAAACGGCATTCTGTCAAACTCACAGAGTCCCATCGGTGTAGTGAAAGCCGTCTTCTCCCGATCCTCCTCAGCCACAGCTACTTGCCAGTACCCACTAGTGAGGTCAAGGGTGAGAAGTAGTTAGCAGTTTTTAGTGCAGCTAAAGAATCCTCAATGCATGGTAATGGGTATGCATCCTTATGTGTAATGCGATTTATTTGTCGGTAATCTACACACATTCGCATGCTTCCATCCTTTTTCCTGACTAAGACTAGAGGTGCTGCCCAGGGACTGCAACTATCCCTTATCACCCCTGCTTCCTTCATATCACGCAACATCTCCTTGGCTTTCTGGTAGTGAGCTGGAGGTATAGGCCTGTACCGTTCTTTGATGGGAGGATGATTGCCTGTGGGATGTGATGTTGAACCCCTTTAATTGTCCCAAAGTCGAGTGGGTATTTGCTGAACACCTGTGCATACTCCTGAACTACTCGGTATACCCCTTGTTTCTGGTGGGCTGGAGTGGTGTCTGTCCCGACATGGAGCTGCTGACACCAATCCTCCACCTGGGTTGTCGGACCGTTATCCTCCACTGGTTGTGGGGAGGTTAAGGGCTCCTTTGGGGTGAATGGAGTTATTATCCACCGTATGTAACTTAGCAACAGTGGCATAACGCGGTAATTTGACTTCATCTTCTCCCCAATTGAGAAGACGCACTGGCACCCTCCCGTTATGTACCTCCACTACCCCTCTAGCAGTCAAGAGTGTAGGTCTGTGTTCTGAACAATGTGGCTCTACTACTGCTTGGTAGTCTTGTCCTCTCAGACCTATTGCTGCTCTACACCAAATAAGCATTTCACTCATCGGGGGTATCACAATGGGATTCGGGTCTGTTACCCGTACATTACCAATCTCACCAACAGTCATTTTCACTTGTTGCTGGCACATCAGGGTTCGGATTTCCCTCCTGATCTCTCCTTTCTGCCTTGGTCTGGCGATTTCGGCAAGCTGTTGGAGTAAAAACACAACCTCCTCCAAACAGTTACTAATTATGTTAGTGCCTAAGACCACATTCAACCCATTTTCTTCATTAACAGTCTTCACTACAAGAAGTCCCTGATTCTTTAGCTCCACTCTCCCCACCTTTACGTCTACATCCTTAGCCCCCCGTAATTCAAGAGGGAGACCATTTGAGGCGTATACGGTAAAGTCAGGGTTTGGGGGTTGGGGACTGTCACTGGACCAGTACTTATTGTAGAGAACATCAGGTATAATGGTTACCTGGGATCCAGTGTCCAGCAGGGCAGGGATTGCGATCCCGTCCAGTATGATGGACAGGTATGGTCTTCCTACCACAAACCTGCGGTTCAAGTCTGAGGGGCCTGAGGAGTCTATTCCTGGGGTTGGCCCTCGGACCCAGGATTTGCTCGTTTAAAGGACACAGACGTGCTGGGTGACCTTCCCTGTGGCAGCGGTAGCAGATGATCTCTCGGCGAGGATGATGCTGGTCGCGGGTCCTTCCTGGGGGTGGCGTTGTCCTCCTCCGGTGGGGCAACGTCCTCCCTTTCCTCCGGCGCATCCAAGGGACATCCTCCGGTCAGTCAGCCAGCAGAATCTTTCCTTCTTCTTCCGTCGACAGTTGCAAGGCACTCATTACAGTGGCCAGGTTTTTGGTCAGCTGGCGCACTTCTGAGCGCAGACAGTACAGCTCAGTAGGGGGGGCTTCCTGCGTTTTGGCTTCCGCAACCAGCGGGGAAAAGGTGGATACTGTTGGCTTTAGGGTGGTTTCACTCGGGTGACACTGGGTTGCCATCTTGGGTGTCTCCAGAGGTCGCAGTCCTTTTATAGCCATATCCTTTAGGGCATCAAAGGTAGCATCAGGATGATCCAAGGACCACCAGTGCACAGTCCTGCTTTCAGCTTGGGACCTCAGTCCCCGTACAAATTGTTCCTTTAACATTTTATTTTCATTGGTAACACTTATAGGGTTAACTTGTCTGAGTGCTCGCAGGGCCCCTTGTAGTCGGCAGGCATAGTTCCTAATGCTGTCATCTGGTTTCTGGGAGCATTGGTAAAAACTCATCCGGAGATCTGTTTCGGTGCGGTCCTCAAAGATAGTCTGTAGCTTTAAGAAAATCGCAGGCACTGACTCCTGGACGGCAGCTGTCCAAGTCTCTACCTCTCTCTCGGCAGCACCAGTTAATTGCCCTACTACTACTGCAGCTCTTTGCTTTTCTGTCATAGGGTACATGTCCATTATGCTGCATATTTTCCGCTTGAACCCTGACAGGGTATCTGGCTTGCCGCTGTACTGAGGGAGCCACTTTGCTCCAGGCATGTATGGCAGCGTTAGCGGTACTATTGGGGCTACAGGACCAGGTGAGGGGCTTGGATTTCTATCCTGCGCTGCAGCGCCAAGTGGTAAGTCATTGGGGCCGTCGGCCGGGGCCGTGCTGTCGGCTTGCTGCTGCGACATATCTGCGCCCCCCTAGTTAATCGTGGCCTACCTTCTCTGAAGGCTGCAGCTCTGCAGGCACAGTGGTGGAGAAAGGACCTGTGTCGCTGGTGCTCTGACGTCAGAGCGTTCACTGAAGCTCTCCACAGGACCTGCCGCCGCGTCAGCGTTGGGGGCGTGTTCAGGACTCAGCGCGCTTTTGCAGGTACGCCCACTAGTTTTCGCGCCGGGACGCTATAAATGGCGGCAAATGGCGGAAATCTTCACCACTATACACAACAGTCTTTTTTTCAAGGCACACAGTACCCGTGGCAACGGGCACAAATTACTCTATTGCTGCGGGCACGAAATCCTGTTCGTGACGCCAATTTTTAAATGATGCGCACGTACCAGGGCTTTGGGGTACTCGGCACCGAGCCCGTTGATGTCTATGGGGGATGTCACGGGTAGCACAGCTCGGTCCGTGCCCTGGGCGCTCACCGTAATGTGGGATATTTACAGGGGATGAGGGAATATTCATATAGTTTATCGTGACGCCACTTGTAGTATCTGGTCAGGGGGAACCAGCTCTGCTATGCACATACTCTGGAAGGGATGGTGTTGGGCAGCTAGATGGTAGGTCTTCTACAAGTAAGACAGTGTCCTTCCAGGGCAGATAGAAATATGAGGATGCAGGACAGGTAGGAATCCCTCCCTCAAAGACAATAAGGGAGAACACACACAAAAGTCAGTTTGGTACCTTTACTGTAGGAATGGCAGTTACTCCCCGGAGCTCGGCAGGGCGAAGGATGCACATCCAGATTCCTCCACTGGTAGGTGTATGGCCTCCTATCCTCTGTCGTCATATAATGAAGTCCTGACCTGCTTGTAGCTAGGTCTAACTTAGTCTCCGTCCTGTACCTGGCTGACTTGGTGGTTGGACCTTCTCTCTGGAAGAACAGGGTCTTTTATGGCTGATCAGGCCGACTCCGCTCTTCCTGATCCTGCTACGTGTCAACTCTGTGGTACTCCTGGACTTGTAGTCCTCCAGGAACTCCGGTGTTCTCCTAATAGGTCGTGGAGATCCTTATAGGCTCGGGACCCGGTGTCCGGTATTTCTTGCTGAGGGGAGCTATTAATGCTCACTGACCCCTCCAATTCCACTAGCCTTCAGCCTACCTGGGTCCTACTAAGATCACACACGCCGGCAATTGGTAACCGGCCTCTTCGCCGCTCTCTAAGCGTCGGCACGCTTCCTTGTGAGTTACGCTTCAGAATCTGCTCTGACTAGGCTAGAGTGATTTCCCTTTCACTCGTACTAGCCTCCACTTAAGCTCAAGTTGAACCGATTGAACAGCTCTACACAGAGTGGGAATCTGCACTTTACTCTGTACGTCAACTTCTGCAGACTGGCTACTGAGCAGAACTGAGCTAAACTCCTCTCCTCTGGTGTCCTGAGGAGATCTGAGGTCTAATCTGTTCTCAGGTCTAATCTGTTCTCAGGTCTAATCTGTTCTGAGGCAACTGAAACTAAACTAGTTTTTATATGCCTATCACAGCTCCCTCTAATGGTCTTTTAGATAAGCTGAAATGTGTGTGTGTGTCATGACCTCTAGTGGGATCTTCCTTTAGTGCATCCTTCTGGAAGATATGGATCCAGTCACAGCTGGGCTCCACAAATGCACTCCCTATAATCCTCTATTTAGTATAATACACTCCCCATGGTCCTCCATATAGTATAATACACTCCCCATAGTTCTCCATTTAGTATAATACACTTCCCATAGTCCTCCATATAGTATATTACACTCCTCATTGTTCTCTATATAGTATAATGCACACACCATAGTCCTCCATACAGTATAATGCATCCCATAATCCTCCATACAGTATAATTCACTGCCAATAGTCCTCCATATAGTATAATTTACACCCAATAGTCCTCCAAATTGTATAATGCATCCCTATAGTCCTCCATATTGTATAATTCACTACCCATAGTCCTCCATATAGTACAATGCACTCCCCATAGTATATTGCACCCCATAGTCCTTAACCCCTTCACCCCCAAGGGTGGTTTGCACGTTAATGACCGGGCCAATTTTTACAATTCTGACCACTGTCTCTTTATGAGGTTATAACTCTGGAACGCTTCAATGGATCTGCGCGATTCTGAGATTGTTTTCTCGTGACATATTGTACTTCACGTTATGGTAAAATTTCTTCGATATAACTTGCGTTTATTTTTGAAAAAAACGCAAATATGGTGAAAATTTTGAAAATGTTGCAATTTTCAAACTTTGAATTTTTATTCCCTTAAAACAGAGAAATATGTCACACAAAATAGTTAAGAAATAACATTTCCCTCATGTCTACTTTACATCAGCACAATTTTGTAATCAAATTTTTTTTTTCTTAGGAAATTATAAGGGTTAAAAGTTGACCAGCGATTTCTCATTTTTACTACAAAATTTACAAAGCCATTTTTTTAGGACCACCTCATATTTGAAGTCACTTTGAGGGGTCTATATAGCAGAAAATACCCAAAAGTGACACTATTATAAAAACTGCACCCCTCAAGGTACTCAAAACACACATTCAAGAAGTTTATTAACCCTTCATGTGCTTCACAGGAGCTGAAGCAACGTGGAAGGAAAAAATGAACATTTAATTTTTTAGCCACAAAAATGATCTTTTACAAACTTTTTTTTTATTTTCACAAGGATAAAAGGAGAAAATGGACAGATAAAGTTGTTGTGCAATTTCTCCTGAGTGCGCCAATACCCATAAGTGGGGGAAAACCACTGTCTGTGCGCACAGCAGAGCTCGTAAGGGAAGGAGCGCCGTTTGACTTTTTCAAACTAAAATTGGCTGGAATTGAGATTGGATGCCATGTCGTGTTTGAGTCCCCCTGATGTGCCTAAACAGGGGAAACCCCCCATAAGCGACACCATTTTGGAAACTAGACCCCCTAAGGAACTTATCTAGATCTGTTGTGAGCACTTTGAACACACAAGTGTTTCCAAAAGTTTATAATGCCTGGGTGAAAAAAAAAAGAAAACTCTTCCACAAAAATGATTTTTTAGTCCCAAATTTTTGATTTTTCCCAAGGAAATTGGACCCCAAAAGTGTTGGCCAATTTGTCCTGAGTACGCTGATACCCAATATGTGGGGGGGGGGAAACTGTTTGGGCGCACCGCAGGACTCTGAAAGGAAGTAATGACGTTTTGGAATGCAGACGTTGATGGGGTCATGTTCAGTTTGCAGTGCCCCAGATGAGCCTAAACAGTAGAAACCCCCCACAAGTGACCACATTTTGGAAACTAGACCCCCTAAGGAACTTATCTAGAGCTTTGGTGAGCACTTTGAACCCCCAAGTGCTTCACACAAGTTTATAATGCCCGGGCATGAAAATAAAAAATCCTATTTTTTTCCCACAAAAATTATTTTTAGTCACTAATTTTTTATTTTCCCAAGGGTAACAGGAGAAATTGGACCACAAAAGTTGATGTCCAATTTGTCCTGAGTACGCTGATACCAGACATGTGGGGGGGAACCACTGATGGGCGCACGGCAGAGCTCGGAATGGAAGGAGCACCATTTGACTTTTTCCAACCAAAATTGGCTGGAATTAAGATTGGACGGCATGTTGCATTTGGAGAGCCCCTGATGTGCCTAAACAGTGGAAACCCCCGACAAGTGACCCATTTGGGAAACTAGACCCCTAAGGAACTTATCTAGATCTTTGGTGAGCAATTTGAACCCCCAAGTGCTTCACACAAGTTTGTAACGTAGAGCCGTAAAATTAAAAAATCATATTTTTTTCCACAAAAATGATCTTTTCACCCCAATTTTTATTTTCCCAAGGGTAACAAGACTCCAAAAGTTATTGTGCAATTTGTCCTAAGTACGCTGATACCCCATATGTGGGGTAAACCACTGTTTGGGTGCATGGCAGAGTTTGGAAGGGAAGGAGTGCCGTTTGACTTTTTCAACGCAGAATTGGCTGTATGCCATGTCGTGTTTGGAGAGCTCCTGATCTGCCTAAACAGTGGAAACCCCCACAAATAACACCATTTTGGAAACTAGACCCCTCAAGGAACTTATCTAGATGTGTGGTGAGCACTTTGGACCCCCAAGTGCTTCACAGAAGTTTATAACGTACAGCCGTAAAATAAATTTTTTTTTTTTACAAAAATGATTTTTTCGTCCCCAATATTTTATTTTCACAAGGGTAACAGGAGAAATTGGACCCCAAAAGTTGTTGTCCAATTTGTCCTGAGTACGCTGATACCCAATATGTGGGAGAAAACTACTGTATGGGTACACGTTGGGGCTCGGAAGGGAAGTAGTGACGTTTGGATTGCAGACTTTGATGGAATGCTCTGGGGGCGTCATGTCGCATTTGGAGAGCCCCTGATGCGCCTAAACAGTGGAAACCCCCCAGAAGTGACCCCATTTTGGAAAATAGACCCCACAAGGAACTTATCTAGATGTGTGGTGAGCACTTTGAACCCCTAAGTGCTTTACAGAAGTTTATAACGAACAGCCGTAAAAATAAAAAATATTTTTTTTTTTTTGCAAAAATTATTTTTTTTCGCCCCCAATATTTTATTTTCACAAGGGTAACAGGAGAAATTGGACCCCAAAAGTTGTTGTCCAATTTGTCCTGAGTACGCGGATACCCAATATGTGGGAGAAAACTACTGTATGGGAACACGTTGGGGCTCGGAAGGGAAGTAGTGACGTTTTGGATTGTAGACTTTGATGGAATGGTCTGGGGCGTCATGTCTCATTTGGAGAGCCCCTGATGCGCCTAAACAGTGGAAACCCTCCACAAGTGACCCCATTTTGGAAAATAGACCCCATAAGGAACTTATCTAGATGTGTGGTGAGCGCTATGAAGCCCCAAGTGCTTCATAGAAGTTTATAACGTACAGCCGTAAAAACAAAAAAATCATTTTTTTTTAAAAAATGATATTTTTGCCCCCAGTTTTTTATTTTCCCAAGGGTAACAGAAGAAATAGGACAAATTGCACAATAACTCTTAGGGTCCAGAGTATGCTGATACCCCATGTGGGAGTAAACTACTGTTTGGGCGCATGGCAGAGGTCAGAAGGGAAGGAGCACCGTTTGGCTTTTCACGCAGAATTGGCTGGAATTGAGATCAGACGTCATGTCACATTTAGAGAGCCCCTGATGTGCCTAAACAGCGGAAACCCCCCAATTCTAACTCCAACCCTAACCCCAACACACTCCTAACCCTAGTCCGAACCCTAACCACAAACCTAACCCTAACACACCCCTATCCCTAATCCCAACCCTAACCCTAATACTAACTTTAGCGCCAACCCTAACCCCAACTTTAGCCGCAACCCTAACCTTAACCATAACCCTAATGGGAAAATGGAAATAAATAAATTTTTTTAATTTTATTATTTTTCCCTAACTAAGGGGGTGATAAAGGGGGGTTTGATTTACTATTTATAGCGGGTTTTTATGATTGGCAGCTGTCACGCTAAAAGACGCTTTTTATTGCAAAAATAGATTTTTGCATCGCCACATTTTGAGAGCTATAATTTTTGCATATTTTGGCCCACAGAGTCATGTGAGGTCTTATTTTTTGCGGTACGAGTTGACGTTTTATTGGTACCATTTTTGAGCACGTGACATTTTTTGATCGCTTTTTATTTCGATTTTTGGGAGGTTAGAATGAACAAAAATCAGCAATTCATGAATTTCTTTTGGGGGAGGCGTTTATAAACCCTTCCGCGTGTGGTAAAATTAATAAAGCAGTTTTATTCTTCGGGTCAGTACGATTACAGCGATACCTCATTTATATCATTTTTTTTATGTTTTGGCGCTTTTATAGAATAAAAACAATTTTATATAAAAAATAATTATTTTTGGGCATCTTTTTTTTTCTGCGAGCTAAAACTTTTTTTTTTTTTTTCCGCTGATGATGGCTTTATGAGGGGCTCTTTTTTTTGGGGGAAAGATGACTTTTTTCCGGGACCATGTTTTTTTTATATGGGCCCCTTTTTATCGCGGGGTTTTCCATTTTTTTGTTCAGGGGTAAGAAAAAAAGGGCACAAAATTTTTTTTTTTGCTTTTTTTTATTTTAATTTTTTTAAAGGGGTTCAAAAAAGGGGGTTTTAACTAGGGGGACAGTTTTAGGGGGGGTCATTACGGACCGGCGATAAAAAATATGTGAAATTTTAAAATTTTTTTAAATTTTTTTTATTTACAGAAAAAAAAAATTTATTGGGAATTTTTTTTTTTTTTTTAAATTTTTATTTTGGTTTTTTTTTTTTTACCTTTTATTTTTATTTTTTTTTACCAAAAAACTTTTTTCAAGGGGGACCCTGTAAATGTCAACCGGGGGTTTTTGCACGAATTGTAAGGGCCCGAATTTAAAGGCGGCTCCTTTTTTTCCCCTGGGGGCCCCTCCCCCCCCCCCCGGGGGGGGCCCCCCCCCCTGGGGGGAGGCCTCAAACGGGTCAAACCCCTGTTTGGGGTCTCACGCCGGGGGCCCCCCCCGTCAAGGGTTTGATAAGGTTTTTTTGTCCGGTGTCGGGGAAAAGGGGGGAGCGGTTGGACCCCCCGGTACAATTTGCTGTTAAGCTAAATTGGGCCCCCCGGGGGGGGCCCGTTGCGATTCATCCCTCCTGGGGAATTTTAAATTTTTTGGGGGGATAGGGAAAAAAAAAGGGGTTTTAAATTAGACCCCAAAATCGATACAGAAAGGCCCTTTCTAAATAAAAAACCCCCCCCCTTGAAAGGGGATAACCAAATTTTAAAAACGCCCCCCTTACAAAAAAACCCTTTAAAAAAATCGGTCCCCTGGTAAAGCGCAAATGGGGTTTTTTTTTGAAATTTTTGACCCCCCCATAAGAATCACCCAAAGATATAAACGCCCCCTGAGTTTGCCCCCCTAGAAAACTCCCCCTTTTCATAAACCCCCCCAAATGTAAGCAGGGGCCCCCCCCAAAAAAAACCCCTAAGGGTTTTTTAAAAAAGGGAAAAATTTGCCCCCTATGGTATTTTGAGCCCACTCCAATTTGGAACCGGGAAGGGGGTTTGTTTGGGGGGGGGATGTCACAGTAGCTCAGTGGTCCGTGGCCCTGGGGCTCCAAAAAGGGGGGATATTTACAGGGGAAATAGAATTTCATGTAGTTTCGGACGCCACTTGTGGATTGATAAATGACCACGGGCTATGCGACCCTGGAGGGTTAATTTGTGCAGTTTAATTTTAAACCTTCCAAAAGGGAAGGCTGATTCCCCCCCAAAGGGCAGATAGATTTTAAAAAATGCAGGCAGATGGGGCCCCCGGCAGTCGGGGATAATAAGGGAAAACACACAAATCATTTTGTACCTTTACGGGAGATGTTGCAGGCTTTTCCCGGAGTATGGGGGGAAAGGATGACATGGGAATTCCCCAGGTTTGGTGTAGGGCCTCCGACCTCTGCCTTTTAGTATGAAGCCCTGACCTGCTTGTAGCGGGGTCTAACTTGGTCTCCGTCTTGCACCGGCGATCTTGTGATTGGACCTTCTCACTAAAAAGACACAGTCTCTGCTCACAGCGTCCTGCTTGCCAACTCTGTCCCCCGATCCTGCTACGTATCAGTTGGGTCCCTGGGACTTGTAGTCCCCAGGAACCCCGGGTTTCTCCAAGGGGGCGGGGAGACCCTATAGCTGGGACCCCGGTGTCCGGTGCTTGCTGGGGGGGCTATTAGGTCCCTTTGTCTCATTACTTCCACTCCCCTTTGGGCCTCCTGATCCTTACCGACACCACGCTGGCAGTTGGTAGGCTGCTCTTCGCCGCTCTTTAAGCGTGGGCACGCTTTCCACAGGCTACACTTCAAAATCCGCTCTGAAGGCTGGATGATTTTCTCCTTCACTCTTCAACTCCCTTACTTGGAACTGAATCACCCTGCAGACCATTTCCTCAGCTCTGCACGCCCCCTTTTCAGACTGTCCGAAAAGAACACTGCACCCCGCAAAAAATATTTGCATAAGTAAATTTTTTATTTGTCAATGTACAATAAGCGCAATAATTGACGTTTGCCTTACCGGGCCCTTTTTCCAAAGTCGCTGCAAAAAAAAAGATAAAAATATTTAAAATTTTATTATAAACAGTGAAAAACTAACAAACACAGAAAATTATACATATTTACAATGCTTATACAGTACATGTCAAAGGGGAAGCATTAAGGGCAAAGATAAACGCACGGTTCTATAATGGGTCAAGACTAGAAAAGATGAGAGGGAGAAGTAGAGTCATGTTCACATTTAAAGCTGGGAAATATATGGGAAAAAAAACCCAAGTGTATTGCATTCAGTTTTGTCTATTAGGTTTCCCGACAAAGGAGTCAAAGGAATTCCCTTTGGTAAGGGGGGGTAAAGCAAGGGAAAATTCAATAATTGAATAAGTCAAAAAAAAATAATCAATTGATATAAAGGAAAGGTGAGGGCCCAGAGGGGTTAAGGATATAACAGTGTAATTTTACCAGGGGACTGCGGTTATGAAAAATGACACTTTGGGGTCTATAATGAGGGGGAGTACAGAAGAGATAATCATAAAATTTTTAAAATTTTTTATAGTGTATCGAAAATATGATAGTATTTACCAATGCCCGTCTTTCCTGACACCAATGGGTAGCAATTTTTCGCTGAATATTTTGACATTGTCAGAAAATATGAGGAAAAATGGATTTTCAAATTGAAAACCAGTAATGTTGATAAAACATAGAAGGGGGTAGCAAAAAAACGCTCAATATAACCCCAATTTTTTTAAAAAAAATTTTTTTCCCCCCCCCCCCTTTTTAAAAAAAAAATTTTTAAAAAAAGGGGGGGAAAATTTTGGGGGAAAATTTCCAAAAGGAAAAGGGGGGAAAAAAAATTTGGGGTTTTTTTTTTTTTATTTTAAAAAAAAAAAATTTTTTTTCCGGGAAAACCAAAAAAGGGGAAAAAACCAAAAAAAATTTTTAAAAACAGGAAAAAAACAAAAAATTTTTTTTCAAGGGTTTCCGGGCCCCCCCAAAGGGGAAAAAATTTTTTTTCCCCTTTTTTGGGTTTTCCCAAAAAAGGGGGGAAAAACCCCCTTTTTTTTAAAAGGGGTTTTTTTTTGGCCCCAAAAAAATTTTGGGTTTTTTTGGTTCCGAAAGGGCTTTGGGTTTTTTTAAAAAAAAAAAAAATTTTTGGGGGTAAACACAGAGTCATCCTGTTTTTTCCCCTGTGTTTTCCCTTACTTTTTTCCAGAACCCCCCAGGGTCGCTGGGCCCGTTGGGAAACCGCATTTTTCCCCTTTCTGCCCAAAACCCCAAACTATCTTCAGGATTTCCCCCTGTCCTTTTTCACCCCAGACAAGAGGGCATCGGCCCAGGGGGGGTTGGGGGGGCCACTTTCCCGGGAAAAGCTGCCTGCATCCGGGCTACTGCTGTGACCTTCCCCCACTGGCCCTGGATGAGGGGCCCTTCTTGTTGAATGTTAGGGGGGCCCACCTCCCGGGGGTGGGGCCCCCTCGGGCTCTACAAATTTCAAAATTTTTCAGGAAACCCTAAAATTTAAACCCAAAAGGGGCCCCCTCCTAGTTTTTAACTAATTCCTACCCAAATTCCAATTTTCCTTTTCCCTATTGCTATCCTACAACCCCCCCTCTAGTGGCAAACCCCTATAACTACACTTTCCCTATCTACAAAATATATACAAAGCACCATTAGGTACATTACGACATATACAGTTTTGAACATTCAAATTTATCCTATTTAAACTGGCGTGTTTTTGGAGCAAGGTCGTCTCTGAAACCCCCTTTAAAATTTTCCCAAAACTCCTAGATCCTTCGTAGTTCTTTAAAAACCCCCTCTCGTTTTGTTTTTGTCAGTGACTTTAATAGTCTTTGCCTGTAGCTGCGATACCAAACCCAAATGTCCCTTTTAATTTTTGGGGTTTTATCTCAATGTTTTTACAAGGTATTTAGGGCCCAGACAAAAAGGCTTTTAACAAAAAGGGTCTTAAAGGGATTGAAAACAAAAAAAATTGATTATTTTGGAAAAAAATGCACGTTTCATGGAACATTTAAATTTAAAAGGCTCCGTCTATCTTCTCTATGCATAAAGTTAAAAGAAATTGTGCTGAATGTAATAAATCTCATCGGGACTTTTCATAATGAAGATTAAAGATTTGCACAGAATAACACAATGTTTCTAAAATCATTTAAATATTAAAAGGAACTAGTTGTCTCTGATCTCAGCACTTTACTATGTTAATGTTTAGCATCTAGGGATATTGCGGAAGGAAGATAAATGCTGGTTTATTGTCAGAGTACATTAACTGGATGCATATTTTATATATACACTCAACCGAAATACAAAATTCCTCATTAACTTTGATAAGTTATTTCGAATACCTAAACATAAACTGAGGCCCACCTGAAACCAAAATCCCACAAAGAACATAAGATTTTTACATGATGGGACTTTTTCAATGAAAACTAGAGATGAGTGAATCAATTAGTTGCTAATCAAATTTGTGGCAAATTTTAGGAATTTGCTCGACCTAGAGCTCAACCCAGAGTTTAAGATACCCACCACCATTTTAGCATTGTAGAAGATTGCATCAGCCAAAGATGGATCACATGACCTTGGTCGTTGCCGGGTGGGGATATCCTATGATGCCTTGCAGTTATTACACCATGTAACGCCGGCGTCTCTGCACCCTGCCTCCCTCATTTGGCAGAGTCGCTGACTCACTCACTGCCGCGGCCTCGCACTCCTTCCTCTGTCTCCTGCACAGGGTGTACGCACTGCTTGCAGATTCCCGGGCATGTGCTCTGTTCTGCCCTCTTAAAGGGCCAGTGCATACCTTCTTAAGTGTCCCAAGCCAATAACTAGGAGCCACATTATTTAAGCCAACTCCACCTGATGCGAGGTGCCTGAGCAACATATTAGTTTAGCCTTACATGCTTACTAGTACTGAGGTCCCCTGCCTTATATATCATGTCTGCCTAGCCTGTCTAACAGTCATATAATCCAGATCACCTTTCTGTCTGTATACCAGCTGTGTTCGCCAACACCTGCCTTCCTGTATATCACTCGTGCCCCCACTCGCCTGCCTGTCTATCAGCCATGCCCACCTGCCTGCCTCTACACCAGCCGTGCCAGACAGTACTTGCCAAGTCTACCATTCCTGGCCATTTCTGCCTCCTGTCCCTTGGGTAATCTCATCCAACAGGCCATTGTGGAGCGATATAAAATCCTGATCCAACGGCTACAGGATCCATCAATGGTTTCATCGGTGGATGGAAAATCTCTATTTGAAACCACCCTTTTTTGCATCTAGTAGGAATGCTACACTGAGACTAGATTCCTCTTTATGTGCTGTCAGGTCTGTCTCACTCTCTGCTTCTGGGTCTGCCATGACTGCAAAGACACTAGCCTGTCTTTTATTGGAAATCCGGAGAAGTACTCCGTTGGGGTCAAGAGTGCCATGAGAGTTGCCTTGCTCCCATTTGTCCTGTCTGACCTCCGGCCTCTCCATCTTATTTACCTGGTTTGCCTGCTGTATTTTGGGAGTATGCAGACGTCTTTGACAAAAAGGAGGCTGAGACCTATGACTGCCCAATCTATCTTCTTCCAGGTGCATCTCCTCCACGTGGTTGAATCTACCCCCTGTCACAGGATGAGACCCGAGTTGTGTCCAAGTACATTAAAGAGAATCTAGCCAGGGGATTAATCTGGAAGTCAACCTCACCAATCAGAGCTGAATTCTTCTTTGTGAAGAAAAAGTACGGGTCACTTCGCCCCTTTATCGATTATAGTGGATTCAACCAAATTACGATTAAGAATAAATACCCGCTGCCTCTTATCTCTGAGTTGTTTGAACGTCTTAAAGGTTCCTGAGTTTTCATGAAACTTGACCTGCAGGGGGCGTATCATATAATCTAATCCGTAGTTGCCAGTGAGACAAATGAAAGACGACTTTTAACACCCGCGATGGCCATTCTAGTATCGTGTTATCCCGTTTTGGTTCTGTAATGCCACAGCAGTCTTCCAAGAACTGCTGAATGACATCTTTTGGGTGTGGTAGAGTACCTGGATGACATCTTGGTGTTTTCTCCCGATCAGCCTACACACAGGAGGGATGTTCATCAGATTCCGCAGAGATTAAGGAAGAACCATCTGTATGCCAATTATGAAAAGTGCGTCTTTGAGCAGTCCTCTTTTCAGTTTCTAGGCTACACCATCTCTGAGACTGGCCTGAAAATGGACCCCGAGAAGGTATCCGCCATCTTGAAGTGACCCTGTCCATACGGCATGAAGGATATCCAGCGGTTTCTTGGGTTTGCGAATTACTAACGCCAGTTCATTCCGCATTTATCCTCCTGAACCGCTCCAATTTCTGCCCCGTCAATCCTAAGATATGGACTCCAGAAGCAGAGAATGCCTTTGCGTCTCTGAAATAGGCCTTTGCCTCTACTTCTGTACGGCATCATCCGGACAATAACATGCAGTTCTTTCTGAAGGTGGATGCTTCTTCTTCTGGAACTGGAGCCGTTCTCACCTAGAAGTTGTCTTCCGATGGCATGGTAACCTGCGGTTTCTTTTCCAAAATCTTCTCTGCTCCAGAACACAACTACTCGATAGGAGATTGAGAACTGTTAGTGATAAACCTGACTCTGGAGGAGTGACTCTTGCTTGAAGTAACGTTGCACCCATTGGTTATCTACACTGACCAGAAGAATCTAGCCTATCTCCAGTCCACACAGCTTAATCCCTAACAAGTCAGGTGGTCTCTGTTCTTCGCCCGCTTTAACTTTACTCTCCATTTCCGACCAGTTGATAAGAATGTCAAGGAGGACGGACTTTCTAGATCTTTCCAGTCTTCTGACCAGGAGAAGGAGCTTCAACATATCATTGAGCCCTCCAAAATTATTACGGTTTCTACAGTGGATCTGTCTCGGCTTCTTCCAGAAAGTCTTATGTTGCTGAACCATATAGGAAGCAGGTCCTCCTGTGGGGTCACTCGTCCAAGATGGCTGGCCATGCCGGACTGAAGAAAATGGCTTTCCTCATTTCCCGACATTATTGGTGGCCGACGCAGCGCAAGGCTATTGCAGATTTAGTCTCTTCTTGTCCCTCTTGTGCCAGAACAAAACTCCGAAACAGCGTCTGACTGGTTGGCTACTTCCTTTGGCCATATCATGTGCTCCCTGGCAGCTTATTGCAATCAATTTCATCACTGTTCTTCCAGTATCGGCTGGGTGTACCGTTATCTGGGTGGTTGTGCATCGCTTCTCCAAGATGGCTCATTTGTCTGGTCTCCTATCTGCTCCAGTGCTAGCAGAGAAGTTTATTCTACATATTTTCCACCTCCATGGTCTATCGCTCCATATTGTCTTGGATAGTGGCATCCAGTTTACCTCTCATTTCTGGTGGGACACATTCAAGCTGCTAGATGTCATTTTGGATTTCTCTTCAGTCTACCATCCTCAATCCAATGGCCAGGTAGAACGGGTCAATCAGGTCCTGACTAACTTCCTGCAGCACTTCGTCAATGCCCACCACAGTGACTGGACCGAACTCCTGCCTTGGGCCGAATTCTCATGCAACAACCATGTGAGTGAATCATCTGCCAAATCTCCTTTTTTTGTGTATCGTCAACAACCCAATATTCCATTCCCTGTTTCCACTACCTCCAATATTCCGGCTGCTTAATGTCTCGTCAGGAGTTTTTCTTAAATCTTGGAGGATACCAATTCCGCCTTATTGAATTCCTCTAAATGGATGAAAAGACTCACTGACAAGTGACGTCTGGATCCGCCTCTGATTTGCCCTAGGAAAAAGGTCTGGCTGTCACCTAGATATGTTCGTATCAAGGTACCCTCCTATACACTGGGTCCTCGCATCATTGGTCCGTTAGAGGTTCTAGAACAAATTAATCCTATGGCCTATAAACTCAAACTCCCTGCCTATTTATGGATTCCCAACTTTTTTCACATGTCTCTCATTAAGCCAGTAATCCTTAGTTCCTTCTTCAAAAATCCAGGTACCACTCCTACTCCAGTCAGCTCTGAGGATGTTTTTGAGGTAGAGAACATGCTCGCTACCAAGAGGGAAAGAGGAAAAAACTTTTTCTGTGGGTTGGAAGGGATTTGGTCTTGAGGAGAGTTCATGTGAGCCCAGGGAAAACATATCTGCACTCTGCCTCCCTCTCCCGGCAGAGATGCCGACTCGCTCATCACGGCAGCCCCACACACCCTCTACTGTCTCCTGCTGCTATTGCCTGGGGTCTGTGGACTGCTCGCAGATCCCTAGGCACTGTGCTTAAGGCAATCAGTCCCGCTCTCTTAAAGGGCCAATGCGCTCTGTCCTAAAGTGTCCCGAGCCAATAACTGTGAGACACTTATCATTTAAGGCACCTCCACCTGATGGGAGGTGACTAAGCAACGTGTTAGTTTAGCCTTACATTCTTGGTACTACTCAGTTCCCCATTACATGTATTCCTCTATACCTATCCAGTATATCATGACTGCTGTGTCTACCTGTGTAACAGTCATATCTTCCGGAGCACCTGTCTGTACACCAGCCATGCCCACCAGCATCTGCCTGCCTGTCTTTCAGCTGTGCCTGCCTGCCTCCTGCCTGAATGTCTATCACCCGTGCCCGCCTGTCTGCCAGCCATGTCTGCCTTGTCTATCAGCCATGCCCGCCTGCCTGTCTGTACACCAGCCATGAGAGCCAGCACTTGGGGGTCAGACAGTCCTGGCCATTCTTGCCTCCTGTCCCTTGGCGGTCAGCTGCCATCCACCTGAAGTCAGTCTTGATATAGCATCTGGTCTCGCCTCCTTGTCCCTCATCAGATCGCAGTATCGTCAGCCACCGTGCATCAGAGGTTGGACTTGGTGAAGCACCTAGTCTCGCACCTGCATGCTCTCTTAGATCACAACACAGTGGTTCCACCACCCAGTCTGTAACACATCACATGGTATAACACAGCCATTCAAAAGGGACTATCATAGCCAGTATAAACGCCGAGGCAGAAAATGCAGCAGCCATTTTATGTTGAATCTGGATAGTGAAAGGAAATCATAGCTCATAGCCATAGAGATAGTCATAAAACACTGAAGATACTGCACAGAAACTACAGTTAGGTCCATAAATATTTGGACAGAGACAACATTTATCTAATTTTAAAGATGCCAAACACAATGTGGCACAATTGAGATTCCAGGTAATCGAGAGGGTCCCGAGACCCAGGAGAGGTGGTAACCACATTAAATTATTAAAACAACGGGAGAGTTACTGGATTTACACCCTGGATACGTTACACCCGAAAGGTATAAATCGGGATATGGATTGGCTAATATGATTTTCCTTTCCCCCTAGATCAATCCTTAATAACTAATCTTTGTGGCCTTCTCCCATTATTGAGCTGGTAAGATCCATACCCCCCTCCCCTTCCCCATCTTTTTATTATTATTTTATTTATTTTTTCCTGGTTTGGACTCCTACCATGTGTATCATATTATTTATTTATATTATTTATATTATTATTTATATTTATATTATTTATATTATTTATCTATATTATTTATTTATATGATTTATATGCCCCATTATGATTTTTCTTTATTGTGTTCTCCCATTTATTTTATTTACTTATGTTATGTCTTCATTTATTATTTTCTTCAGTTTCCACTCTTCTTGATTCTGTATTCATTATTTTTTATTCATTATGTTGATACAACTATCCATCTTTCTGATCATATTTACAACATCACCATGACAACGTAAACAATCCCTTCACCAAGCAGGACAGAGGTCCGCTGACATCACAGCACCTACTGCGCATGCGCCGGCGTCTGACGTCACATCCGGTCATGTGACCACCCAGCGCTTTATACAGCGCTCCTATCAGCCCAGAACAGCCTCCTCCTGCTAAGACACAGCTTTGCCAGCATTCACCATAGCACCGACGCTGTACACTGGCGCTTACCACCCCACCGACGCATGTGAGCACCTACCGACGCTAAGATAAGTACCACCTTGACATTACTATGCTCCTGACTATACAACCTTTTCTTTATAGCGCTTACCAGCGCTCCAGACGGCGCCACTAAGACCTCAACCCAGCACATTACTGCTAAGGCACGGATGTGCCAGCACCATCCACTATACCACCAACGGGTTGGATTTACTTCCATTATATGTGAGCGTTTTTTTGCTACCTCCTATCTATGTTTTATCAACATTACATGGTCTTTCAATTTGAAAATCCTATTTTCACAGCATATTGTTCCTGACATATGTCTATAATATTCAGCGCAACTTGCATATCCATTGGTGTCAGGCTAAGACAGGCATTGGTAAATACTATTCAATATATTCGATACACTCTATATAAATCATTAATTTATTATGATTATCTCTATCTGTACTCCACCTCATTATATGAACTCCAAGTGTCATTATTCATAACCAGCACTGTCCTCTGGTAAAATTACACTGTTATATACCATTAACTCCCTCTGGAGTCCTCACCATTCCTGTTATATCAATATGACTTATTTTATTTTGACTTATTCAATTATATGATATTATTCATTGCTTTACCCTCCCATTACCAACAGGAGAATTCCTCTTGACTCCATTGTCTGTGAACCTAATATGACACATCCTGCAATGCAATCACACTATGGGTATGTTTCCATATACTTACCAGCTCTCTAAATGATGAACACATGATCTCTACTTCTCCCTCTCATCTTTTCTAGTCTTGATCCACATTATATGAACCCGTGCGATATCTTTGCCCTATAATGCTTCCGCCATTGACATGATACTGTATATAGCATTGTAAATATGTATAATTTTCTGTGTTTGTTAGTCTTTCACTGTTTATAATATAATATATATATTTTTATCTGTTTTTTGCAGCGACTTTGTGATAAAGGCCCGGTAGAGGCCGAAACGTCAATTACTTGTCGCTTATTGTACACTTGACAAATAAAAACTTCACTTGATGCAATATTTTTTAGCGAGTGCAGTGTTCTTTTCGAGACAGTATCTATTGGGATCTTTGATTCCGTCCACTAGCACCGCCATTTCTATAGTAGTGTGCCAACCTTCTTTTTGCTTCACTTTCTGCAGACTGACTGAGCTCTCTGAGATGGCTACTCACTCTGTCTCAGACTCAGAGACGACTCCCTAGAAACTGAAACTAAACTTCTTTTTATATGCCTAACACAGCTCCCTCTGATGGTCTTTAGGGTAGCTGTACGTGTGTGTATGTGCATAATGACCTCTAGTGGTATCCTCTTTCAGTGCACCCTTCTGGGAGATGTGGATTCAGTCACAGCTGGGCTCCACATTCCCCCCTAGTAGAACTCAGCACTCTGGGGCTGAAATACAAAAACAGATAACAATAAACATTGTATAAATAACTCTTCCTTTACAGGAGGTAAGGCACTCTTGAACGGTTGCATAACGGTAAATAAACAACTAAAAAATAATGTCCATTCATTTGTTTCAGTATCAAAAGAGAAAACAGATTAATAAATAACAATATAATAAAGCATAGTATAAGCAAAAATATATACATTTATGTACAGTGGTTCTTGATAATTATGTACATGTGTTAGGCCCTACTCTCTGTACCTAACAGGTATTTGCCCCCTTGTTGTGCGTACTGACCTACGTGGTGCAGTAACTTGTGAGGTAGCAGTTTCCCTGTTTGGTCTGTGTGAAAGTGAATTATAGAATTGCCTTAACATCGCGACTGGACTGGCAAGCACACTGTGAGCTGGGTGAACCGGCTCAACTTCTGCAGGGGATCCTTCTTCCTGAGATTCAACTTCTTGGGATTCCGCTTCTTGGGGTTCCACTTGTTGAGGTTCTGCTGGGGCAGGTTCCTCTGGTACTGACTCTACTGCAACAACTGGTGCAACTGGATGTAGAGGTTCTTCTTGTGGTTGATAGAATTGAAGCACGGGAACGATTACGGCTTCTCCAATTCTGGGCCAATCCGCGGGGAAATCTCCTAAGTCTGTATGTATGACTGCTTCATCACGCTCTTCCTGATTAACAACAGGTTCTTTTTCCTGAAGCTTTAATGGGTTTGGACCCAACTTTAGGTGATCTCGGGATACAGTTGTAGTCGTTCTTCCTCCATCCTTGCTAATTATGCACGTTTTCTTGTTGTCAAACCTTGAATTCTGTATGATGTAGGGCTCTCTTTCCCATTGATCGTCGAGTTTGTGTATCCTCCTCTTTCTTTTTAGTACAACTTCACCAGGTGCGAAAGGTTCAGCTGGCGCACTTTTGTTGTAGCGATCTTCTTGTTTATCCCTTACTCGATTGAGACTTTCTTCAACGCAGGCTTGTACTTTTCTGTACTGTTCCTGTCTGTTTGTGTCCCAGTCTTCAGTAGTCACATCTGCTTCTGGTTCTACAACACCAAGCTCCAGATCCATGGGCAGCTTTCCTGGTCTTGCCCGCATTAGGTAGGCTGGGGTGCAGTTGGTGGAACTCACAGGTATGTGATTGTACAGATCTACCAGGTCAGGTAGTAGGTCTGGCCACCGATTTCTCTCCTCGAGTGGTACTGTCTTCAACAGGTCAATGACGATGTGATTCATCTTCTCACAAAGACCATTAGTTTGGGGTGGTACGGTTGTGTTCTTATCTTCCTACACCCGTACAAGTGACAGAACTCTTTGAATAGTTCGGCCTCGAAGGCTGGGCCTTGGTCAGTTAGCACCTGCTCAGGATATCCGTGTGGTCTGCAGAAACATGCTTGGAACGTCTTTGCTGCTGTCTCTGCCGTCAGATCTTTGACAGGGGCGACCACCAGGAACCTGGAGTAGTAGTCCACCATAGTCAGGGCATAGGAATATCCTGACCGGCTAGGTGACAACTTGATATGGTCCAGGGCCACAATCTCCAAGGGACGAGTCGTCCTGATGGGTTGCAGGGGTTCCTTCTGACTACCGTAGTCCTTTCTTCTGAGGCCACAGGGTCCACAGTTCTGGCACCACCTCTCGATGGAGCTGCGCATTCCCACCCAGTAGAAACGACACTTCAACAGGGTCTCCAGCTTCTTCCAGCCAAAGTGTCCCGCTTGATCGTGGTAGGCTTCTAACACCATCTGGATGTCTGCTCTGGGGACTACTATCTGCAATACCATCTCATGGATCCTTGGGTTGACGTACCTCCGGCACAGCTTCTCACGGTAGATGAACAGCCGGCTTCTTTCATTCCACAGCTGCTTTGCTTGTTGAGGCGCATCCTTCTCCAAGGAGGAACCTTCTTGAGTTATCAGCTCTTTGATTCGGCTGACAACTGGATCGCTGTCCTGAGTCTCCTTCCAGCTGTGGTGAGGTAAAGGATTCAACGTCTTACCACGCGATCTCCTGCTGGCTTGTTGCTCATGGATCATCCCATTCCTGTGAAAGGCAGGTAGTTCGATCTCTTCCAGATCATCCACTTCCTCCTCTGTGTCCGATTCATGAGGCATCCTGGATAGGGCATCAGCGTTGGCATTCTTGCGGCCCCACTCGGTACTTGTTAGTGACTTGGTAATTTGACAGTCGAGCCATCCATCGTTGTTCCATGGCTCCCAGCTTAGCTGTTTCGAGATGCGTCAAGGGGTTGTTATCGGTGTAGGCAGTGAACTTGCTGGAGGCTAGGTAGTGCTTAAACCTCTCCGTGATGGCCCAGACCAGTGCCAGGAACTCCAATTTGAAGCTGCTATAGTTCTCTGGGTTCCTCTCGGTCGGGCGGAGCTTCCTGCTAGCATAGGCGATGACTTTCTCCAGGCCATTTTGCTTCTGACTGAGGACTGCTCCCAATCCTTCATTGCTGGCATCAGTATACAGCAGGAACGGCTGGCTGTAATCAGGGTAGGCTAGGATCTCCTTCATTTCCTTGAATGCTTCTGCCTGTTCTTTACCCCAGTGAAATGGAGAATTTCTGCTCTTGAGGGACTGTCCCACCAGGAGGTCTTGCAGAGGCGCTGCTTTCTTAGTGTAGTCCTTCACAAACCTCCGGTAGTACCCGGTCAGTCCCAGGAACTGTCGCACCTCCTTAAGATTTTTCGGCTCCGGCCATTTCTGGATGGCAGTGATCTTCTCAGGGTCTGGCGCTACTCCTTCTGAGCTGACAATATGTCCCAGGTACTGTACCTTTTGTTTAAGCAGATGGCACTTTGAAGGCTTCAGTTTCATCCCATACTTGGACAGTGACTCGAATACCTCCGCCAGGTGCTTCAAGTGATCTTCATACGTTTTGGAGTATACGATGACGTCGTCCAGGTACAGCAACACAGTTTCGAAGTTAAGATGTCCCAGGCAGCTCTCCATCACCCTCTGGAACGTTCCAGGGGCACTGCTGAGTCCAAACGGCATTCTGTCAAACTCGCAGAGTCCCATCGGGGTGGTGAAAGCCGTCTTCTCCCGATCCTCCTCAGCCACAGCTACTTGCCAGTACCCACTAGTGAGGTCAAGGGTGGAAAACTAGTTAGCAGTTTTTAAGGCAGCTAAGGATTCTTCAATGCATGGTAAAGGGTATGAATCTTTATGTGTAATGCGATTTACTTGTCTGTAATCTACACACATTCTCATGCTTACATCCTTTTCCTGACTAAGACTAGAGGTGCTGCCCAGGGACTACAACTATCCCTTATCACCCCTGCTTCCTTCATGTCACGCAACATCTCCTTGGCTTTCTGGTAGTGTGCTGGAGGTATAGGCCTGTACCGTTCTTTAATGGGAGGATGATTGCCTGTGGGGATGTGATGTTGAACCCCTTTAATTTTCCCAAAGTCGAGTGGGTGTTTGCTGAACACCTGTGCATACTCCTGAACTACTCAATATACTCCTTGTTTCTGGTGGGCTGGAGTGGTGTCTGTCCCAACATGGAGCTGCTGACACCAATCCTCCACCTGGGTGGTCGGACCGTTATCCTCCACTGGTTGTGGGGAGGTTAAGGGCTCCGTCGGGTGAATGGAGTTATTATCCACAGCATGTAACTTAGCAACAGTGGCATAACGTGGTAATTTGACTTCATCCTCCCCAGTTGAGAAGACGCACTGGCACCCTCCCATTATGTACATCCACTACCCCTCTGGCAGTCAAGAGTATAGGTCTGTGTTCTGAACAATGGGGCTCTACTACTGCTTGGTAGTTCTGTCCTCTCAGACCTATTGCTGCTCTACACCAAATAAGCATTTCACTCATAGGGGGTATCACAATGGGGTTCGGGTCTGTTACCCGTACATTACCAATTTCACCACCGGTCAGTTTCGCTTGTTGCTGGCACATCAGGGTCCGAATCTCCTTCCGGATCACTCCCTTTTGCTTTGGTCTGGCAATTTCGGCGAGCTGTCGGAGTAAAAACACAACCTCCTCCAAACAGTTACTAATAATGTTAGTGCCTAAAACCACATTCAACCCATTTTCCTCATTAACAGTCTTTACCACAAGAAGTCCCTGATTCTTTAACTCTACTCTCCCCCATTTTACATCTACATTTTTGCCCCCAATAAGTCAAGAGGGAGGCCATTAGAGGCGTATACAGCAAAGTCAGGGTTTGGGGGTTGGAGACCGTCACTGGACCAGTATCTATTGTAGAGAACATCAGGTATGACGGTTACCTGAGATCCAGTGTCCAGCAGGGCAGGGATTGCGATCCCGTCCAGTATGATGGACAGGAAAGGTCTTCCTCCCACGAACCTGCGGTTCCAGTCTGAGGGGCCTGAGGAGTCTATTCCTGGGTGTTGGCCCTCGGACCCAGGATTTGCTCGTTTAAAGGACACCGACGTGCTGGGTGACCTTCTCTGTGGCAGCGGTAGCAGATGATCTCTCGGCGGGGATGATGCTGGTCGCGGGTCCTTCCTGGGGATGGCGTTGTCCTCCCTCTCCTCCGGCGCATCCAAGGGACATCCTCTGGGCAGTCAGCTAGCAGGATCTTTCCTTCTTCCTCCGTCGGCAGTCGCAGGGCACTCATTACAGTGGCCAGGTTTTTGGTTAACTGGCGCACTTCTGAGCGCAAACAGTCCAGCTCAGTAGGGGGCGCCACCTGCGTTTTGGCTTCCGCCACCAGCGGGGAAAAGGTGGATGCTGCTGGCTTTAGAGTGGCTTCACTCGGGTGACACTGTGTTGCCATCTCGGGTGTTTCCAGGGGACGCAGTCCTTTTATAGCCATGTCCTTGAGAGCATCAAAAGTAGCATCAGGATGATCCAAGGACCACCAGTGCACAGTCCGGCTTTCAGCTTGGGACCTCAGTCCCCATACAAATTGTTCCTTCAACATTTTATTTTCGTTGGAGACACTCATGGGGTTAACTTGTTTGAGTGCTCGCAGGGCCCCTTGTAGTCGGCAGGCATAGTCCCTAATGCTGTCATCTAGTTTCTGGGAGCATCGGTAAAATATCATCCGGAGATCTGTTTCAGTGCGGTCCTCAAAGATAGCCTGCAGCTTTAAGAAAATTGCATGCACTGATTCCTGGTCTGCAGCTGTCCAAGTCTCTACTTCTCTCTCCGCAGCTCCGGTTAATTGTCCCACTACCACTGCAGCTCTCTGCTTTTCTGTCATAGGGTACATGTCCATTATGCTGCATATTTTTCGCTTGAACCCTGACAGGGTGTCTGGCTTGCCGCTGTACTGAGGGAGCCACTTCGCTCCAGGCATATATGGCAGCGTTAGCGGTACTATCGGGGCCACAGGACCAGGTGAGGGGCCAGCATTTCCAGCCTGTGCGGCAGCGCCAAGGGGTAAGTCATTAAGGCCGTCGGCCTGGGCCGCGTTGTCGGCTGGCTGCTGCGACATGTCTGTGCCCCCCTAGTTAATCGTAGCCTACCTTCTCTGAAGGCTGCAGCTCCGCAGGGCACAGGGGTGTAGGAGGACCTGCGTCGCTGGCGCTCTGACGTCAGAGCGTTCACTGTAGCTCTTCACAGGACCTGCCGCCGCGTCAGCGTTGGGGGCGTGTCCAGGACTCAGCGCGCTTTTGCAGGTACGCCCACTAGTTTTCGCGCCGTGGCGCTGTAATTGGCGGGCAATGGCGGGCAAATGGCGGGAAATCTTCACCACATACAAAACACAGTCTTTTAGTGAGGCACACAGTACCCGGTGGCAACGGGCACAAGTTACTTCGTTGCTGCAGGGCACGCAAATCCTGTTTGTGACGCCAAGGATGAGCCGCACGTACCAGGGCTTTGGGGTACTCGGCACCGAGCCCGTTGATGTCTATGGGGGATGTCACAGTAGCTGCAGCTCGATCCGTGGCCCTGGGGCTCACTGAAAAGGGGGATATTTACAGGGGATGATAGAATGTTCATGTAGTCTGTCATGACGCCACTTGTGGTATCTGATCAGAATGACCAGCGCTGCTATGCAGATCCACTGGAGGGTTAATATTGTGCAGCTAGATGTTAAGCCTTCCACAAGTAAGGCTGATTCCTCCAAGGCAGATAGATGTATAAGAATGCAGGACAGATGGGGACCCGGCAGTCAGGGATAATAAGGGAGACACACACATAAGTCAGTTTGGTACCTTTACTGTAGATGTTGCAGGCACTTCCCGGAGTACTGTAGGGTGAAGGATGCACATCGAGATTCCTCCACTGGTAGGTGTATGGCCTCCTGACCCCTGCCTTTTAGTAGTGAAGTCCTGACCTGCTTGTAGCTGGGTCTAACTTGGTCTCCGTCTTGCACCTGGCTGATCTTGTGATTGGACCTTCTCACTGAAAGTACACAGTCTCTGCTCACAGCGTCCTGCTTGCCAGACTCTGTCCTCCTGATCCTGCTACGTATCAGCTCTGTGGTACTCCTGGGACTTGTAGTCCTCCAGGAACTCCGGTGTTCTCCTAATGGGTCGTGGAGATCCCTATAGGCTCGGACCCCGGTGTCCTTTGATACTTGCTGAGACGGGCTATTAAGGTCCCTTTGTCTCATTAACTTCCACTCGCCTTCGGCCTACCTGGATCCTTACACGATCACACACGCTGGCAGTTGGTAGGCTGCCTCTTCGCCGCTCTTTAAGCGTCGGCACGCTTTCCACAGAGCTACACTTCTAAATTCAGCTCTGACTAGGCTGGAGTGACTTCTCCTTCACTCTTACTAGACTCCACTTACTTGGAACTGAATCACCCTGCAGACTCACTTCCTCAGCTCTGCACGTCACTTTCTGCAGACTGACTGAGCTCTCTGAGATGGCTACTCACTCTGTCTCAGACTCAGAGACGACTCCCTAGAAACTGAAACTAAACTTCTTTTTATATGCCTAACACAGCTCCCTCTGATTGTCTTTAGGGTAGCTGTACGTGTGTGTATGTGCATAATGACCTCTAGTGGTATCCTCTTTCAGTGCACCCTTCTGGGAGATGTGGATTCAGTCACAGCTGGGCTCCACACAGTCACCTCATAGAGTATAATGCAGCCACCCCATAGAGTGTAATGTAGCCCCCTCATAGAGCATAAAGCAGTCACCCCATAGTGTATAATACAGCCACACTCACAGAGTATACTAAAGCCCCATCATAGAGTATAATGCAACCCCCCTCAAAGAGTATAATGCAGCCCCGCAGTCATGCAGTATTATGGCCACCATGTACTCACTGATATATATAAAAAAGATACAATGTTTACCTCTTTCCATTCCCCCACTGCTCCGGTGTCTGCAGCGCATATCAGCAGCTTCACTGTCCGGCACAGTATGATACGCAATGAAGTGACGTCATTGCACGCTAGCTGCATCAGAGGGGGAATAATGGGAGAGGGAGTGCTGGGCCCTCTTACTCTTGGGCCCCATAGTGGCCGTGTGGTATGCAAATGTTTGCGGCATGCCACTGGCTGGGGGCCCCTGTGGGAGCTGCGGTTCTAGGCAAATGCCTAGTCTGCCTGCCCCTAACCCCTGCCCTGTCCATATGAACATCATATAGCACTGTGAGAACACCATCTGAACGAATGGGTAAAGTATAGCAATGTTGGCACTGATTGCTTCTATGCAAACACAATATAGCACTAGAAAACAAAAAACAAGAAACAAATATCCTAAAATAAAACAAAATAAAAAATATATTGCAAAACATGCATGAAGTTGTAATAATAATAAAAAGGGTATTTGGTAAACATAATTTTGATCAAAAGAATGTACAAGCCATCCCGCCACGTCAAGGCAACCCTTTGTGGGACAGTCCTACTCTAATATTAAAAACCTTTCCACTTGTCAAGTGACGTAAATGTGAACAAGGCAGAGGGACTGAACCCACCAGTTGAAGCATAGGCAAGACAGGATGGATTTTTCAGCTCAAAAGCAGGGCGGTCACACCCTTATATGCGCAAGATGCACTGAGAACTAAATGAAAAACTGGGTCTGAACTGAAAAAGTAAGTTGATGTGTATGCAAAATGTAAATGCATATCAAACACATGACCATTAAACAGAGAAAACAAAAAACAAGAAACAAATATCCTAAAATAAAACAAAATAAAAAATATATTGCAAAACATGCATGAAGTTGTAATAATAATAAAAAGGGTATTTGGTAAACATAATTTTGATCAAAAGAATGTACAAGCCATCCCGCCACGTCAAGGCAACCCTTTGTGGGACAGTCCTACTCTAATATTAAAAACCTTTCCACTTGTCAAGTGACGTGAATGTGAACAAGGCAGAGGGACTGAACCCACCAGTTGAAGCATAGGCCAGACAGGATGGATTTTTCAGCTCAAAAGCAGGGCGGTCACACCCTTATATGCACAAAATGCACTGAGAACTAAATGAAAAACTGGGTCTGAACTGAAAAAGTAAGTTGATGTGTATGCAAAATGTAAATGCATATCAAACACATGACCATTAAACAGAGAAAACAAAATTATGTTTACCAAATACCCTTTTTATTATTATTACAACTTCATGCATGTTTTGCAATATATTTTTTATTTTGTTTTATTTTAGGATATTTGTTTCTTGTTTTTTGTTTTCTCTGTTTAATGGTCATGTGTTTGATATGCATTTACATTTTGCATACACATCAACTTACTTTTTCAGTTCAGACCCAGTTTTTCACTTAGTTCTCAGTGCATTTTGTGCATATAAGGGTGTGACCGCCCTGCTTTTGAGCTGAAAAATCCATCCTGTCTGGCCTATGCTTCAACTGGTGGGTTCAGTCCCTCTGCCTTGTTCACATTTACGTCACTTGACAAGTGGAAAGGTTTTTAATATTAGAGTAGGACTGTCCCACAAAGGGTTGCCTTGACGTGGCGGGATGGCTTGTACATTCTTTTGATCAAAATTATGTTTACCAAATACCCTTTTTATTATTATTACAACTTCATGCATGTTTTGCAATATATTTTTATTTTGTTTTATTTTAGGATATTTGTTTCTTGTTTTTTGTTTTCTCTGTTTAATGGTCATGTGTTTGATATGCATTTACATTTTGCATACACATTAACTTACTTTTTCAGTTCAGACCCAGTTTTTAATTTAGTTCTTAGTGCATCTTGTGCATATAAGGGTGTGACCGCCCTGCTTTTGAGCTGAAAAATCCATCCTGTCTGGCCTATGCTTCAACTGGTGGGTTCAGTCCCTCTGCCTTGTTCACATTTACGTCACTTGACAAGTGGAAAGGTTTTTAATATTAGAGTAGGACTGTCCCACAAAGGGTTGCCTTGACGTGACGGGATGGCTTGTACATTCTTTTGATCAAAATTATGTTTACCAAATACCCTTTTTATTATTATTACAACTTCATGCATGTTTTGCAATATATTTTTTATTTTGTTTTATTTTAGGATATTTGTTTCTTGTTTTTTGTTTTCTCTGTTTAATGGTCATGTGTTTGATATGCATTTACATTTTGCATACACATCAACTTACTTTTTCAGTTCAGACCCAGTTTTACAATATAGCACTAGATGAACACTGACTATTGGATAAAGTATGGCATTTAATTTTAAACAAACACAACATGGCTCTGTATGAGCACTGTTTGATTATGTGAATACTGTAAACAATACCATAGATGGCAAGAAGAACAAAACAAATCAATTTTGGAATAAATCAAGCAAGAATTGTCACTAAAAGCAAGGATCACAAAGCTAGGACTTGCCTACTTTGGACACATCATATGAAGAGAGCAATCATTAGAGAAGGACATCATGGTCAGAGAAGAGAAGGAACAAGGTGAAGAGGAAGACCAGCAACATGATGGCTTCATACTATCAAGATAACGACAGAGAAGACCCTGGTGGACCTATCTATCGTTCATCCCCCAAGTTGCCATGGTTCGAAATGGAGCTGAAGACCATTAAAAAAAAACAAAAAAAAAACTACAGTTTGGCATCAAAATGTCAAAGTTGCTGTTTTTGTCACATCATCTGTCCAAAAAATGTAACAAAAAATACTTGTTTTTTCAGGGCAAGATGTAGATTTAATTGGTATCACTTTGGTGCTTTATATTTCTTTATATTTGGCTTTTTGATCTATGTTTTGATCCACTCTGTTGAGGAAGACCTCATAACGGTTTACTTTTTTGTGTGGAAAACAAAATTTTGCCTCTTAGTATATGATGTCTGAAGACACTTTTTTAGCAATTTTATTTTCTTAAGAAGCAAAATGAAAAAAAAAAACCATAGTGATTTATGAAGCAAAGATACCAGGTCATTTTTCAAAGTAAGCACCATAAAAACAAAACCCTATAAACAACGGTGCAATTGCTGTTTTTCTTTGTTTTAAATTCTACCACACTTGGAATTTGTTTCCAGATTTTCAGTACATTATTTACTTAAGTGAAGTGTGTCATTAAAAATTGAAATTTGTCACCCCAAAAAAAGCCTTCATATGGGTCTCAGCGCTTATTGACATTTTATGTCATTGGTCAGCGCTCCTTATGGGCATAAATCTGCACATATGCGTGTAACTTTAGGTAATGATTGTTGGTTCAAATCCCCTAAATATTAACTAAATCCATCCATGATTTCTGTGAAAATGTCCCCCCAAAACACAATAGTAGAATTGCTATTTTTTAACCCCATCCCCTAAAAAAATTACGGTAGCAAAAAAACAAATTATAGATATAAAAGGGCAACTGGTCCAACAGAAAAACAAGACCTGATCCAAGCACGTCAACAGAAAAATAACTTATGGCTCTCAAAATGCAATTACGCAAAAAAACAACAATTTGCCTACTTTTTTGAATTCCTAAAGTGTTCACCCCTTACTGACATCGGACGTATTAGTACGCCGATGTCGGACTTCCTCCCTTTGATGTGGGCTCCAGCGTGAGACCACATCTTTCCTGGGACATGTCAGCTGTTTTGAACACCTGACATGTGCCCGGCATAGCCGTGGGTGGAATCGTGATCCACCCGTGGCTATTAACTAGTTAAATGCCGCTGTCAAACGCTGACAGTGGCATTTAAATAGCACTTCCGGCCATCGGGCCGGAAATATGAACAACAGCGACCAGCATCACGTGATCTCGGGTCACCGGTGTGTCGGCATGAGAACCCGAGGTCTCCTAGAGACCTCTACGGTTGTCAGTGCCGAATTGTTATGAGCGCCACCCAGTGGTCTATGTAGGAGAGGCGATCGAGTTGTGCCAGCTTCTAGTCTCCTATGGAGACTGTTGAATCATGACAAAAGTAAAAAGAAAATGTGTTTAAAAATCTAAAAAAAAATAAAAAAAAAGTTTAAATCCTTCCTTCCCCCCCATTCAAAATAAAACAATAAAAAAAAATCACACATGCACATATTAGGTATCACCACATTCAGAATCGTCCGATCTATCAGGAAAAAAAAAGGATTAACCTGATCACTAAAGAAAGCAGCAAGAAACAAATTCAAAACGCCAGGATTACATTTTTTGGTCGCCGCAACATTGCATTAAAATATAATAACGGGCGATCAAAAGATCGTATCTGTACCATAATGGTGTCACTAAAAACGTCAGCTCGGTGCACAAAAAATAAGCCCTCACCCGACTCCAGATCACGAAAAATGGAGACGCTATGGCTCTCGGAAAATGGGGCAATTTTTTTTTTTTTAGCAAAGTTTGGAATTTTTTTCACCACTTAGCTTAAAAAGAACCTAGACATGTTTGGTGTCTATGAACTCGTAATGACCTGGAGAATCAGTTTTAGCATTTAGTGAACCTAGCAAAAAAGCAAAACAAAAAAACAAGTGTGGGATTGCACTTTTTTTGCAATTTCACCGAACTTGGAATTATTTTTTCTGTTTTCTAGAACACGACATGGTAAAATCAATGGTGTTGTTCAAAAGTACAACTCGTCCCGCAAAAAACAAGCCCTCACATAGCCATATTGATGGAAAAATAAAAAAGTTATGTCTCTGGGAAGAAGGGGAGCGAAAAACAAAAACGCAAAACCAAAAAAAAGCTCCAGTCCGTGAAAAACATTTTGGAAATGATCAGTGAAAAGTATTTGTAAGTTTTTTTTCCATAAATTAGATGGTCTTTTAATAAATCAAACATCAGAATAAATGATCATCTGCACTGGATTGAGAGGAGTCCTACAAACATGATAAAAATGTGAAACGTCGTCCCAGTGATCTACGACGATATCTAAGCGATCCAGCAATCCAAATCTTGTCCTTTTCCTAACCCTTGTCCTATAAGACATCTTAGATTATTCAGCACAGCATGTCGGTCTGAGATCATGAATTTCTTACAAGGAAGCCCATCCGGTATTATGTCAAACACCATGTAGGCAAAATGAAAACATGTGGACATTAGAAAGAAAAGTGGAGGACGAAAATACGGATGAAGTGTTCGAGATGGAGTCCTCTACACACTCCGTTGAGTCTCTTGCAATGGAAAATATTGCACAAAAGCAAAAACGCAAATTAAAAACAAAATAAAATTCTGAAAGACCCAAGTCATCCTGGAGAACGTAGTCGTCGTGTCTTCATTCAGTAGGTCATGCTGGTATTGTACGCGCAAGGCTGTGATTGAGCTGTCATATATAACATCATGGAGCCTTTGAGTTGAAGGATCATCTTGTAGGGTTTGAGAATGAATACTTTAATTATGTGACTTCACTTTCTTTAAAATTAATATATAGATTTTGAATAATAAAAGGAATCATGTTGTGGTTTGAATGAACAAGGATTTTGTACTTGATATTAGTTTAGGGATCCGAGATCTATTTAGCTATGAAAGCCTAAAAATTAAGAAGTTCCTGTGCGGAAATGTCATCATTAGATTTGAGCAGAAAGATTTGCCGGACGTTGGGACTACTTTGACAGACTGACGTTATTGGATAAAAGTAATCGCAAGAGGGCACAGAATGTCGGCATTTGAGAGTCGTAGGCTGAAGAATTTCACTTTGCCCTGGACGGCTTTCATGGAGAACCTCGAAGGTGCCCGACCAGTGGCCTTATACCTTAGCTAGCTGTCTGCTGAATGCACGTTTGCCACTTCATTTCCAAACCCCTGCCATACATCTGTTCATAAGAGCATTCATGTGCTCACAATGAGAGAAAGGAGTAAGTTTACTGCCAGGTAGACACCTTTAGTGGTGACTTATTTCTATGCAACCCAACGTCTCCAACCTTTCCTTGTTCCCAACATCTGCAGTGAGGAGAGAGTCTGAGCTCTATCATACACATTGAGATAGTTAATCTATTCCACAAAAACTGGTGAGTTTAGATAATATTTGTCTAATATGTATTAGCTTATAGATAAGCTGCAAAAAACAAATTTCAGAGGTGGCTTCTAAGTGTCCTAATAGAAGATTACAGTCCACCTTAGGTTAGCTCAATCTTTCTTTCCTGTGCTCTATGGGAAGCTTTAAAAGACTTCTCTTCTTTACAAATAGAGTAATTTAACAAAGATGTCATGATTTTTTGTTATATTGCTAATCAAGGGGCATGTCTATTCTTCTCTTTCACAAAGGAAGAGATGTGAATGATAACATCGGCCCAGAGAGTGATTATATTGGGGCCATTACCTGAAGCACTTGGGGTGCCAATTTGGAATCTGCCCCAACATTATTATTATTTGAGCATGATATGGTGAAATTATGTGGCCAATGTATAACAATTTAATCTTGACCTCGTATGACAGTATGGCTTGGGATTAAATTATTAAACAAAATTCTTTAAAAAGGCAAGCTTAATTTTCAGCCAGAGCCCCATTTTCTATAAAATTACCCATTTTTGGCTATATTTTCAAAGGCTTTCCTAGGATGACTAGTGTTTTTGTTACGCATCTGCCTCGGATTGGCAGGGTTTCACCACCTTCCCTTATGGCCGCTGCCCTCTGCTGTGCTCCATGTCGGGTCCAAAAAGTGTCAAACTGTTCTCCCATGCCATCATTTGCCTAAGTCTATATAAGGCCCATAAAGATGTACACATGTGTCTTGATATTAAGGCTCTTGGTTCTGTTTGTTTTACTGTGCACCAATGCCTGCTCCTGCCCTGCCACTGCCTGCTCCTGCCCGGCCACTGCCTGTATTGTCTTGTCTAATTATCCAAATAATTCCTTGCAAAAACATTTATCCAGGAAAAATCAAGATGTGAAGAAGCAGGTGGATGATGATCCAGGTGCTCAGCTGCACTTACATGATTTTATTGTACAGCTTTCTGTCAAATTACTAAAGTGAGACGATGTGTATGTCAAGAACCCTCAGAATTTGGTTTCTTAGTGTTCTTCATCATCAAAAGTATGTACAATCATCTGACTGTATGTACCAACAAGTAATGATAAGATGGATAGAAGAATTTCTGAACAGGAAGCAGATTCACTTCAGTCTTAAGGAGTTTTTCACTTCTGAGCACAGCCATGATCTCATAGTAGATATCCATTAACAGCATCTATGGCATCTATTCCATTCCAAGGCCATATTATTGGGTTGGTCAACTCCCAAGGGCCGTTGTAAAGCTTAAAGGGGTATTTTCTTCTGTGGTATATACTGAAAGTATTATATAATGCATGAAAAAATGTCTTTTTTTTATTTACTCACAATTTTGTATAACTCTTACTTGTTATAGCTCATTAGGAGGTGCAAAGATTGGCCGTCACACTCAGGTGGAGGTAACAGCAAAGATAAAATGAAGAATAGTCTTTATAGAAAAAATTAACTTATGTAGTGGCATCTGTTCTGTTGCTTAACACATAGATGTTTTCATCCTCCCACAATGAGTCCGTATGTAACATCTTAGGTAGCATCATAGTATTCAAACACAGTCTGCTGGCAAACAATTCAGCCACACTTCCTTCAATAAGACCCAGTTTTTTGGTTTTCTTCATATGAACGATTACCAGGAGGGCTATTACGTTTTTTGGGTATCAGGGGTCCTTGCAACTAAGGAACCTAAACTATATTAGGATCAGCACCTTAGACCCTCAAGCCCATTATTATTATTATTATTCATTTTTATAGCGCTATTTATTCCATGGCGCTTTACATGTGAGAGGGGGCGAGTATAGACAAGTACAATAAATCTGAGCAATACAGGACACACATGAGTACAGAAGGAGAGAGGACCCTGCAAAGGCTCACAATCTATAGGGGATGGGTGAGGATACACTAGGAGAGGGTAGAACTGGTTGTGTGGTGGTTCAGTAGACTGAGGATCACTGCTGGTTGTAGGCTTGTCGGAAGAGGTAGGTCTTCAGGTTCTTTTTGAAGGTTTCCATGGTAGGCGCGAGTCTGATGTGTTGGGGTAGAGAGTTCCAGAGTATGGGGGAGGCACGGGAGAAGTCTTGTATGCGGTTGTGGGAAGAAGAGATAAGGGGAGAGTAGAGAAGGAGATCTTGAGAGGATCGAAGGTTGCGCGAGGGTAAGTAACGGGAGACCATGTCACAGATGTATGGATGAGACAGGTTGTGGATGGCTTTGTATGTCATAGTTAGGGTTTTGAACTGGTGCCTCTGGACGATAGGAAGCCAATGAAGGGCTTGGCATAGGGGAGAGGCTGGGGAATAACGGGGAGACAGGTGGATTAGTCGGGCAGTAGAATGTAGGATGGATTGGAGTGGTGCCAGGGTGCTGGAGGAGAGGCCAGAGAGTAGGAGGTTGCAGTAGTCAAGGCGGGAGATGATAAGGCCATGCACTAGTGTTTTTGTGGTATCGTGGTCAAGGAATGCACGGATCCGGGAAATATTTTTGAGTTTGAGACGGCAGGAGGAGGCTAGGGTTTGGATATGTGGCTTGAAAGAAAGGGCAGAGTCGAAGATCACCCCGAGGCACCGAGCATGCGGGACTGGGGAAAGTGAGCAACCGTTGACATTCAGGGATAGGTCTGGTGGAGGCGTAGAGTGAGATGGGGGGAAGATGATGAATTCTGTTTTGTCCATATTCAGTTTTAGAAAGCGAGCAGAAAAGAAAGCTGAAATAGCAGACAGACAATGTGGAATTTTTGTCAGTAAGGAGGTGAGGTCAGGTCCAGATAGGTAGATCTGCGTGTCATCGGCATAGAGATGATACTGCAAACCGTGGGATTCTATTAGCTGTCCCAGGCCGAAGGTGTAGATGGAGACGAGTAGGGGTCCTGGAACTGAGCCGTGAGGAACACTGACAGAGAGGGGGCGAGGTTAGGAGGTGGTGTGGGAGAGGGAGACACTGAATGTTCGATCTGTTAGATATGATGAGATCCATGATAGGGCCAAGCCTGTGATGCCCAGAGATGAGAGAATCTGGAGCAGGAGGGAGTGGTCCACAGTGTCGAAGGCAGAAGACAGGTCCAGGAGAAGGAGGACAGAATAGTGTCGCTTGTTCTTGGTGGTTAGTAGGTCATTGGTGACTTTAGTTAGGGCAGTTTCAGTTGAGTGATGCAGTGGGAAACCTGATTGCAAGCAGTCAAAGAGGGAGCAGAAGGAGAGGTGGGAGGACAGTTCGAGATATACATGCTGTTCCAGTAGTTTTGAGGCATAAGGGAGAAGAGATATCAGGCGATAGCTAGACGCAGAGGATGGGTCAAGGGAAGACTTTTTGAGGATGGGTGTGATTGAGGCATGTTTGAAGGATGAGGGGAACACACCATTTGTAAGTGAGAGGTTGAAGAGGTGTGTTAGAGTAGGGATGAAGACTGTGGCGAGGTTAGGGATGAGGTGGGACCGGAGCGGGTCAAGTGTGCAAGTGGTGAGGTGTGATCTTGAAAGGAGAGTGGAGAGCTGATCTTCTGTCATGGTGGAGAAGTTGGTTTTGGAGGAACAGGGCTGAGCATCTAAGAGGGGCATTGGGGGCTGTGGGCCAAAGCTTTCCCTGATCGTATCAATCTTCTGCTTGAAAAAGGAGGCAAAATCTTCAGCAGTAATGAGATGATACTTGGTGGGAGCCTGAGGAAGGTGAAACATGCTCTAATATTTTTCTTCATTTAGGTGCCAACCAATATAGGTGCCAACCAAATGTACATAATGGGGTCCAAAATGTAGTGTTTATGGACATCATAGAAAGTTAGTGGGACAAATGAATCACCCATTTGCATTCTAGTTGTCTGTAATGGCGGCCATTAAATAAAATAATCATAGATATTCAGTATATGAGACTCAGACATTTCCTTATGTTACTTACTTTTCTCCATCCTTGGACTGCTCTCCTGCCAGCAGCAATGGGCTACATTGATAACCGAGTGCTGCATTGACTAACAATGATTGCCAGGCCATTTTGGAGATGTCATGCAACAGCAGCTTGTCTATATAGATCAGAAAGTATTATCTACATCAGTGTTTCCCAAACTCCAGTCCTCAAGGACCCCACAGGTCATGTTTTCAGGATTTCCATAGTGTTGCACAGGTGAGAGAATTCCTGATGTCTTGATGATACTTCCACCATCTGCGCAATACAAAGGAAATCCTGAAAACATGACCCGTAGGGTCCATGAGGACTGGAGTTTGGGAAATACTGATGTAGATAATACTTTCTGTCTAGTAGTAGTTTTCCCATCCCTGACCTAAATCTTAGTCCTGCCAGTGTTTACAGATGCTGACTTCATCTTGATAACGCTCTGACTCCACGCATCACTCCATACAATCTTATGGGACACGTGCCAACAACAGAACAATCAACTGGAACCTTGAACGATTTATTTGCTAAAGTATGGGAAGATTTCTTAGATGTCAAACCTACATTTTGCCAGAATAAAACCAATTGCAGTTGAAGATCTAATGAATATCACAACATTACCTAGTCTCCCAAAGAACGTTGGTAGCGTTGATAGAACTTTAGGGCATAAACTATGTCACCTTCCACTCAAACCAACCTACATGATATTTTGGATTAGAAAGTTTTCTAACTTTATGTTAGTTCTAATATATTCCAAAAATTGATCATTGTCAGTATATTAAGGCAAATCATTTTATCTGAGGTCATTGCCCTCGTCGCGGGGCTACATTAATTCCAGCCGTGCTGTGAAAGGTGGTTGGCAGCACCAGAAAAATATTACAGAATGTATTTGTAATAAACATCTTGTATAAACCATAGTATGTAGTTGAAGTACTTGGCAGGACCTTTCCCCTCCATTCCCTGGATTATGTGGGATTTTCTGTGGCATTCAAACCAGGAGAGAGACAAAATAAGTAAATACGCAAAAATGAGCTTGGAAAGTGCAAGCAAACATTTACTGCAAATGAGAAAATATCACTTTACATATAATCTATATCGCAGTTGGATTTATTTTCTCTGTAGACAGAAAGTCTCAGATTGTTTTGGCATGGGTTTACTTATCCAGTCCTACAAAATGGGCACTTACCAAGCAATAGAACAGATCTGCTTCCTGGCATTTTGGTTTGCACAAACTCAGCTCTCAACTTGATTTTTCTTTTTAGCACCCTTGTAGGTCATTCAGGACAAGTATAAGTGCAGTTACCTTGCAAATATAGTATTTTTATATCATACCGCTAGATGAGAGCATCAATTATAAGAGGGTTGAAAATAAGTTTGCCACCCTCTTATAAATATCACACACTGCTGCTACTGTATATACATCCCTGTTACTCCTTGTTGAACTGTCCAGGATTGTGCTAATGCCATGCAAATCTTAATATTTAGTGCAATGTTTTAAGCTAAAACATTCGTTTTCAACTGTGCTGCAATAATTGTGCGGCAAATCCAGTAAAGTCCAGTAAAGTGCCCCATGTGTGATGCGTGAGCTTGATGGTGGGTGAATCAACACATTTTGTAGGAGAAATACCCAGGGCTTAAAATGTAGTAGCAGGAGTGTTGACTGACGAGGAGAAAGCAAAACATAAAGAGGTAACACACTGAGCTGCTTTGTGAAATGGTGAGTGCGGGATTAATATTAGTATTCATGGCCCTACCACATGGGTATGTACAGAGAGTAAAAATTTTCCTTTGTTGGTTTCACATTGATGAGAAGGATTTGGAGAAAACTCACAGCTGCCAAGGAGCCATTAAGTAGTATTGGTGATGACTGAAGTGATTAATGCACAGCATATAGGCTCTGCTTCATTAAGGCTCTTACATGGAAGTCACTATAAAAAGTTGCAAATTATTTTTGCAGCTTAGGGTTGCGCAAAAAAATGTGCAACATTTAGTATCTTCACGCCAGTTTCAACCTGCTTAGCTAAAATAGGTGGAGCTGGGGTGGGACAGATGCGTGACATCACAGCTCATCTAATTTATGAGGATATTCAGAAATCTTACTCCAGTTTGTGAATGGAGTAAGATTTATGGCAAGGCGCATGAAGGTGCATGTCACCTAACAGATGTACTTGATTCATTAAGAGTCATGTACTTCTTAATGTATCAGTTGCATTTGACTTCAACACACTGTCTCATCAAGATTGACGTGAAAATCACTGGTCATGATGAATTGGGGCCAAAGAGTTAACACACTGAGCCGTTGTGTTAAATAGGAAGTGTGGAGTTAGTGTTAGAATGCATGACACCAGCCCAGCGGCTGTGCACTGAGATTTTGGCTTTAATATGTTATTTTGATATTGTTACGTTTAACATACCCAGGCAGAGAGCAATTAAGTAGCAGGAGTGATGACTGAAGTGATTAATGCAAAGAATAAATAGGTAACAGACTGAGCTGCTGTGTGAAACGGGGAGTGTTTAGATAGCGTATGCATGCTTGGCGTCACCCTGTGAGTGCTTGCAGGGAGCTAGATTTTTCTGTGTTGTTTTGCTGGTGATAAGAAGGATTTGCAGATAAGCTGTAGCAAGTAAGGTAAATATCCAGCGAGAAAGCTAGCAAATAAGGAGTAATCCACCCTGGCCTATTGGTGTGCCCAACCAAGAGACTAGTTAGTGCTTGAGAGCAGGGACATAACGATTGAGGTCACAGAGGGTGCAACCGCGACTGGGCCCATGTGGGTCCAATGTCAGCGGCATTTTCACCTGATGCTTCCACGCTGCCGGCCAATCAGAGGCTGGCAGTAGACATTGACTTGCCCGTGATGATGTCATTCACTGTGCGGCCACACTGAAATCAGCTGATGGCTTCTGCACCAGCTACACAGGAGGTCTCCACATGTCAAAGGAGAATGATAAAGTAAGGATAATCATTTTTTTTCTTTTTAAGATGTTCTGGAGCAGAAAAGAAGGGTCTCAGGATGGGAGGCATTACACCATGTTCCAAATTATTATGCAAATTGGTTTTAAGTGTCATAGCATTTTTATTTTTTGTAAATGAAACCCATTGATGGTATTGTGTCTCAGGGTTCTTTGGATCATTGAAATCAATCTCAGATACCTGTGATAATTAGTTTGCTATGTGAGCCCAATAAAAGGAAAACTGGATGTTCCACACTATTAAGCAGGCCAGAGTTTTCAAGTAACATGGGAAAGAAAAAGGATCTCTCTGCTGCTGAAAAGCATCAAATAGTGCAATGCCTTGGTCAAGGAATGAAAACATTAGATATTTCCTGAAAACTTAAGCGTGATCATCATACTGTTAAGAGATTTGTGGCTGATTCTGAGCACAGATGTGTTCGTGCTGATAAAGGCAGAATGAGGAAGGTTTCTATCAGGCAAGTTTATCGGATTAAGAGAGCAGCTGCTAAAAAGCCATTACAAACCAGCAAACAGATTATTGAAGCTGCTGGTGCCTCTGGAGTCCCTCGAACCTCAAGGTGTAGGATCCTTCAAAGGCTTGCTGTGGTGCATAAACCTACTATTCGGCAGTGCTCAGAAGCAGGAACGGTTGCAGTGGGCTCAGACATACATGAAAACTAATTTTCGAACAGTCTGTGTTTACTGATGAGTGTTGAGCAACCCTGGATGGTCCAGATGGATGGAGTAGTGGATGGTTGGTGGATGGCCACCGTGTCCCAACAAGGCTGCGACGTCAGCAAGGAGGTGGAGGAGTCATGTTTTGGGCCGGAATCATGGGGAAACAGCTGGTAGGGCCCTTTAAGGTTCCTGAAGGTGTGAAAATGACCTCTGCAAAGTATATAGAGTTTCTGACTGACAACTTTCTTCCATGTTATAAAAAGCAGAAACGTGTCTTCAGGAGCAAAATCATCTTCATGCATGACAACGCACCATCTCATGCTGCAAAGAAGACCTCTGAGTCACTGGCTGCTATGGGCATAAAAGGAGATAAACTCATGGTGTGGCCACCATCTTCCCCTGACCTCAACCCTATAGAGAACCTTTGGAGCATCATCAAGCAAAATATCTATGAGGGTGGGAGGCAGTTCACTTCAAAACAGCAGCTCTGGGAGGCTATTCTGACTTCATGAAAAAAAAAATACAAGCAGAAACTCTTCAAAAACTCACAAGTTCAATGGATGCAAGAATTGTGAAGGTGATATCAAAGAAGGGTTCCTATGTTACATGTAACTTGGCCTGTTAGGATGTTTTGGAGTTAAATAGCTTTTTTGTTCAGTGAATGTGACCTCCTAATGCTGCAAATTCCACAAACGGCCATTTTCAGTTCTTTAAAACAGATCAAATGTTCAGAAATTCTACTGGGCCTAATAATTTGGAACAGTGCATTCTGAGTTTTTATTCATTTTGGAGATTATACTGTTATCATTGGGAGGTTTCTTCAATAACATTCGATGTATACTCTAACGGGTGATGACTTTTATTAGACTGACTGTCATTTGCACCAACCACTTAGGAAAATCAGAGAAAAATATCATTTGCATAATAATTTGGAACATGGTGTATACCAGAAAGGAACACAGGTTGGGGGGCATTGAAATAGCAAGAGGACCAGGATGGGGTACATTGTGATAAGATGGGGCCTAGGATCGGGGCATTATTACTGCAAGGAGCCTAGATAGAGACATTATTCCTGGAAAGGGCCTAGAATGGGTAACATTACTCCTGTAAGGGACCCAGGATGGAGGAATTACAGGTAGGACAGCATGGTGGCTCGGTGGTTAGCATTGCAGCGCTGGGGTCCTGGGTTCAAATCCCACCAAGGACAACATCTGCAAGAAGTTTGTTTGTTCTCCCCGTATTTGTGTGGGTTTCCTTCAGGTACTCCGGTTTTCTCCCACATTCCAAAGACATACTGATAGGGAATTTAGATTGTGAGCCCCATTGGGGACAGCAACAATAATGTGTGCAAACTGTAAAGCGCTGCAGAATATGTTAGCGCTATATAAAAATAAAGATTATTTATTAGGTAGGTGCCAGGACAAGGGACATTATTACATGGGATTCTTTATAGAATCTAGAATGCTATAAGGTCTCGTACATCTGATCAAGTGCAGGTGGAGGCCAGGCCAAATTATGCACTGGGGACCATCGGAGTCTGCTTACACCACTACTAGAGAGGTTGATGTAAGATCCTACTTTGCACCTGGCTGCTGTGTCCAACAGTTGAGAACTGAGAGTTAAGCTGAGAGACAGAACTTGAGTTTCCATTTTGTACTGTACAAGTGTTGAGAGAAACTATAACCACTATGACTGTTCCCCAATTTCTGACATCAACCTTTGATCTTGGAGCTCATTATCATCACTCATTCCTCAGCCTCAAGTCCCACTGGCTGACATACTGTAGTTCTTACAGACTTCTATTCAAGTTTTCTGACCACTGGCTTGTTTTATAGTTACTTTTTACTACATGGTTCCACATTCCAGTTTTGACTCCATTACCAGTTCCTACTAGCCTGACTATGTATGAAGGGGGAGCCAGGGCCTTAGTTGTGGCTGACGATGGTTGTTCAATCATGCCCTGGTCTCCTGCCACATATAAACAATGTCCCCTTTGTAGCATACCTTTCTTCCCGCTTTCTATTCCATCAGGGTCCTCTTGAATCTGTTGAGGATTTCCTTCGGGTGGCTTTACACAAAGAGAGACAGAGTCCAGTTCCAACTTAAAACATACGATTTTACTTGGTTCCAATGTCAGTACGTCCAGCTCAGTCACAGTTACAACATAGGGGTCATCACAGAGTACATCCTGTTCTTTCCCTGTGTTTTCCCTTACTTCTTCCAGAATGTCCCAGGGTCGCTCCGGCCCGTTCGGTACCGCAGCGTTCCTTCTGTCCAACCCAACTATCTTCAGGAGTTCCCCTGTCCGTTTCACCCCAGACAAGAGGGCATCGGCCCACGTAGTTGGGGGCCACATCCTGGAGCTGACCTGCATCCTGCTACTGCTGTGACCTTCGCCCACTGGCCCTGGATGACTGGGCTTCTTGTTGAATGTTACGGGGTCCACCTGCCCTGTCCGGGCTCTCAGGCTCTACTAATCAGAATTCAGGAAATCCTACAACTAACCCAAAATTGGCCCCTCCTAGATTTTAACTAATTCCTATCCAATTCCAAGTTCCTATTCCTATTGCTATCCTACAATGCCCCCCTCTAGTGGCTAACCCTATAACTACACTTTCCCTATCTACACAATATATACAAAGCACCATTATGTACATTACGACATATACAGATTAGAACATTCACATTTATCACTATTTAACTGAGACGTGTTTTTGGAGCACAGGTCAGTCTCTGTAACCCCTTACATGTAGACCAACTCCTAGATCCTTCGTAGTTCATTAAACTACCCTCTCAGTTTTGCTTTGTCAGTGACTTTCAATAGTCTTTGCCTGTAGCTGCGATACCACCAACTGTCCCTGTTAATTCTGGTTTCATCTCAATAGATATTACAAGGTATTTAGGGCTAGACATAAAGGGCTTTAAACACAGGACTAGCTTAAGGCATTGAAGCAAAAAAATATTGATTATTTTGGAACAAATGCACGTTTCATGGAACATTTAAATAAATGGCTCCGTCTATCTTCTCTATGCATAAAGTTAATAGAACTTGTGCTGAATGTAATAAATCTCATCGGGACTTTTCATAATGAAGATTAAAGATTTGCACAGAATAACACAATGTTTCTAAAATCATTTAAATATTAAAAGGAACTAGTTGTCTCTGATCTCAGCACTTTACTATGTTAATGTTTAGCATCTAGGGATATTGCGGAAGGAAGATAAATGCTGGTTTATTGTCAGAGTACATTAACTGGATGCATATTTTATATATACACTCAACCGAAATACAAAATTCCTCATTAACTTTGATAAGTTATTTCGAATACCTAAACATAAACTGAGGCCCACCTGAAACCAAAATCCCACAAAGAACATAAGATTTTTACATGATGGGACTTTTTCAATGAAAACTAGAGATGAGTGAATCAATTAGTTGCTAATCAAATTTGTGGCAAATTTTAGGAATTTGCTCGACCTAGAGCTCAACCCAGAGTTTAAGATACCCACCACCATTTTAGCATTGTAGAAGATTGCATCAGCCAAAGATGGATCACATGACCTTGGTCGTTGCCGGGTGGGGATATCCTATGATGCCTTGCAGTTATTACACCATGTAACGCCGGCGTCTCTGCACCCTGCCTCCCTCATTTGGCAGAGTCGCTGACTCACTCACTGCCGCGGCCTCGCACTCCTTCCTCTGTCTCCTGCACAGGGTGTACGCACTGCTTGCAGATTCCCGGGCATGTGCTCTGTTCTGCCCTCTTAAAGGGCCAGTGCATACCTTCTTAAGTGTCCCAAGCCAATAACTAGGAGCCACATTATTTAAGCCAACTCCACCTGATGCGAGGTGCCTGAGCAACATATTAGTTTAGCCTTACATGCTTACTAGTACTGAGGTCCCCTGCCTTATATATCATGTCTGCCTAGCCTGTCTAACAGTCATATAATCCAGATCACCTTTCTGTCTGTATACCAGCTGTGTCCGCCAACACCTGCCTTCCTGTATATCACTCGTGCCCCCACTCGCCTGCCTGTCTATCAGCCATGCCCACCTGCCTGCCTCTACACCAGCCGTGCCAGACAGTACTTGCCAAGTCTACCATTCCTGGCCATTTCTGCCTCCTGTCCCTTGGGTAATCTCATCCAACAGGCCATTGTGGAGCGATATAAAATCCTGATCCAACGGCTACAGGATCCATCAATGGTTTCATCGGTGGATGGAAAATCTCTATTTGAAACCACCCTTTTTTGCATCTAGTAGGAATGCTACACTGAGACTAGATTCCTCTTTATGTGCTGTCAGGTCTGTCTCACTCTCTGCTTCTGGGTCTGCCATGACTGCAAAGACACTAGCCTGTCTTTTATTGGAAATCCGGAGAAGTACTCCGTTGGGGTCAAGAGTGCCATGAGAGTTGCCTTGCTCCCATTTGTCCTGTCTGACCTCCGGCCTCTCCATCTTATTTACCTGGTTTGCCTGCTGTATTTTGGGAGTATGCAGACGTCTTTGACAAAAAGGAGGCTGAGACCTATGACTGCCCAATCTATCTTCTTCCAGGTGCATCTCCTCCACGTGGTTGAATCTACCCCCTGTCACAGGATGAGACCCGAGTTGTGTCCAAGTACATTAAAGAGAATCTAGCCAGGGGATTAATCTGGAAGTCAACCTCACCAATCAGAGCTGAATTCTTCTTTGTGAAGAAAAAGTACGGGTCACTTCGCCCCTTTATCGATTATAGTGGATTCAACCAAATTACGATTAAGAATAAATACCCGCTGCCTCTTATCTCTGAGTTGTTTGAACGTCTTAAAGGTTCCTGAGTTTTCATGAAACTTGACCTGCAGGGGGCGTATCATATAATCTAATCCGTAGTTGCCAGTGAGACAAATGAAAGACGACTTTTAACACCCGCGATGGCCATTCTAGTATCGTGTTATCCCGTTTTGGTTCTGTAATGCCACAGCAGTCTTCCAAGAACTGCTGAATGACATCTTTTGGGTGTGGTAGAGTACCTGGATGACATCTTGGTGTTTTCTCCCGATCAGCCTACACACAGGAGGGATGTTCATCAGATTCCGCAGAGATTAAGGAAGAACCATCTGTATGCCAATTATGAAAAGTGCGTCTTTGAGCAGTCCTCTTTTCAGTTTCTAGGCTACACCATCTCTGAGACTGGCCTGAAAATGGACCCCGAGAAGGTATCCGCCATCTTGAAGTGACCCTGTCCATACGGCATGAAGGATATCCAGCGGTTTCTTGGGTTTGCGAATTACTAACGCCAGTTCATTCCGCATTTATCCTCCTGAACCGCTCCAATTTCTGCCCCGTCAATCCTAAGATATGGACTCCAGAAGCAGAGAATGCCTTTGCGTCTCTGAAATAGGCCTTTGCCTCTACTTCTGTACGGCATCATCCGGACAATAACATGCAGTTCTTTCTGAAGGTGGATGCTTCTTCTTCTGGAACTGGAGCCGTTCTCACCTAGAAGTTGTCTTCCGATGGCATGGTAACCTGCGGTTTCTTTTCCAAAATCTTCTCTGCTCCAGAACACAACTACTCGATAGGAGATTGAGAACTGTTAGTGATAAACCTGACTCTGGAGGAGTGACTCTTGCTTGAAGTAACGTTGCACCCATTGGTTATCTACACTGACCAGAAGAATCTAGCCTATCTCCAGTCCACACAGCTTAATCCCTAACAAGTCAGGTGGTCTCTGTTCTTCGCCCGCTTTAACTTTACTCTCCATTTCCGACCAGTTGATAAGAATGTCAAGGAGGACGGACTTTCTAGATCTTTCCAGTCTTCTGACCAGGAGAAGGAGCTTCAACATATCATTGAGCCCTCCAAAATTATTACGGTTTCTACAGTGGATCTGTCTCGGCTTCTTCCAGAAAGTCTTATGTTGCTGAACCATATAGGAAGCAGGTCCTCCTGTGGGGTCACTCGTCCAAGATGGCTGGCCATGCCGGACTGAAGAAAATGGCTTTCCTCATTTCCCGACATTATTGGTGGCCGACGCAGCGCAAGGCTATTGCAGATTTAGTCTCTTCTTGTCCCTCTTGTGCCCAGAACAAAACTCCGAAACAGCGTCTGACTGGTTGGCTACTTCCTTTGGCCATATCATGTGCTCCCTGGCAGCTTATTGCAATCAATTTCATCACTGTTCTTCCAGTATCGGCTGGGTGTACCGTTATCTGGGTGGTTGTGCATCGCTTCTCCAAGATGGCTCATTTGTCTGGTCTCCTATCTGCTCCAGTGCTAGCAGAGAAGTTTATTCTACATATTTTCCACCTCCATGGTCTATCGCTCCATATTGTCTTGGATAGTGGCATCCAGTTTACCTCTCATTTCTGGTGGGACACATTCAAGCTGCTAGATGTCATTTTGGATTTCTCTTCAGTCTACCATCCTCAATCCAATGGCCAGGTAGAACGGGTCAATCAGGTCCTGACTAACTTCCTGCAGCACTTCGTCAATGCCCACCACAGTGACTGGACCGAACTCCTGCCTTGGGCCGAATTCTCATGCAACAACCATGTGAGTGAATCATCTGCCAAATCTCTTTTTTTGTGTATCGTCAACAACCCAATATTCCATTCCCTGTTTCCACTACCTCCAATATTCCGGCTGCTTAATGTCTCGTCAGGAGTTTTTCTTAAATCTTGGAGGATACCAATTCCGCCTTATTGAATTCCTCTAAATGGATGAAAAGACTCACTGACAAGTGACGTCTGGATCCGCCTCTGATTTGCCCTAGGAAAAAGGTCTGGCTGTCACCTAGATATGTTCGTATCAAGGTACCCTCCTATACACTGGGTCCTCGCATCATTGGTCCGTTAGAGGTTCTAGAACAAATTAATCCTATGGCCTATAAACTCAAACTCCCTGCCTATTTATGGATTCCCAACTTTTTTCACATGTCTCTCATTAAGCCAGTAATCCTTAGTTCCTTCTTCAAAAATCCAGGTACCACTCCTACTCCAGTCAGCTCTGAGGATGTTTTTGAGGTAGAGAACATGCTCGCTACCAAGAGGGAAAGAGGAAAAAACTTTTTCTGTGGGTTGGAAGGGATTTGGTCTTGAGGAGAGTTCATGTGAGCCCAGGGAAAACATATCTGCACTCTGCCTCCCTCTCCCGGCAGAGATGCCGACTCGCTCATCACGGCAGCCCCACACACCCTCTACTGTCTCCTGCTGCTATTGCCTGGGGTCTGTGGACTGCTCGCAGATCCCTAGGCACTGTGCTTAAGGCAATCAGTCCCGCTCTCTTAAAGGGCCAATGCGCTCTGTCCTAAAGTGTCCCGAGCCAATAACTGTGAGACACTTATCATTTAAGGCACCTCCACCTGATGGGAGGTGACTAAGCAACGTGTTAGTTTAGCCTTACATTCTTGGTACTACTCAGTTCCCCATTACATGTATTCCTCTATACCTATCCAGTATATCATGACTGCTGTGTCTACCTGTGTAACAGTCATATCTTCCGGAGCACCTGTCTGTACACCAGCCATGCCCACCAGCATCTGCCTGCCTGTCTTTCAGCTGTGCCTGCCTGCCTCCTGCCTGAATGTCTATCACCCGTGCCCGCCTGTCTGCCAGCCATGTCTGCCTTGTCTATCAGCCATGCCCGCCTGCCTGTCTGTACACCAGCCATGAGAGCCAGTACTTGGGGGTCAGACAGTCCTGGCCATTCTTGCCTCCTGTCCCTTGGCGGTCAGCTGCCATCCACCTGAAGTCAGTCTTGATATAGCATCTGGTCTCGCCTCCCTTGTCCCTCATCAGATCGCAGTATCGTCAGCCACCGTGCATCAGAGGTTGGACTTGGTGAAGCACCTAGTCTCGCACCTGCATGCTCTCCTTAGATCACAACACAGTGGTTCCACCACCCAGTCTGTAACACATCACATGGTATAACACAGCCATTCAAAAGGGACTATCATAGCCAGTATAAACGCCGAGGCAGAAAATGCAGCAGCCATTTTATGTTGAATCTGGATAGTGAAAGGAAATCATAGCTCATAGCCATAGAGATAGTCATAAAACACTGAAGATACTGCACAGAAACTACAGTTAGGTCCATAAATATTTGGACAGAGACAACATTTATCTAATTTTGGTTCTAGACATTACCACAATGAATTTGAAACAAAACAAATCAGATGCAGTTGAAGTTCAGACTTTCAGCTTTCATTTGAGGGTATCCACATTAAAATTGGATGAAGGGTTTTAGGAGTTTCAGCTCCTTAACATGTGCCACCCTGTTTTTAAAGGGACCAAAAGTAATTGGACAATTGACTCCAAGGCTATTTCATGGACAGGTGTGGGCAATCCCTTCATTATATCATTCTCAATTAATCAGATAAAAGGGCTGGTGTTGATTTGAGGTGTGGTGTTTGCATTTGGAAGGTTTAGCTGTGAAGGAAACATGCGGTCAAGGGGCTCTCCATGCAGGTGAAACAAGCTATCCTTAAGCTGCAAAAAAACAGAAAAAACCATCTGAGAAATTGCTACAACTTTAGGAGTGGCAAAATCTACAGTTTGGTACATTCTGAGAAAGAAAGAAAGCACTGGTGAACTCATCAATGCAAAAAGACCTGGGCGCCCACGGAAGACAACAGTGGTGTATGATCGCAGAATACTCTCCATGGTGAAGAGGAACCCCTTCACAACAGCCAACCAAGTGAACAACACTCTCCAGGAGGTAGGCGTATCAATATCCAAATCTACCATAAAACGAAGACTGCATGAAATTAAATACAGAGGGTTCACTGCACGGTGCAAGCCACTCATAAGCATCAAGAATAAAAAGGCTAGGCTGGACTTTACTAAAAAACATCTAAAAAAGCCAGCACAGTTCTGGAAGAACATTCTTTGGACAGATGAAACCAAGATCAACCTCTACTAGAATGATGGAAAGAGAAAAGTATGGCGAAGGCGTGGTACAGCTCATGATCCAAAGCATACCACATCATCTGTAAAACATGGCGGAAGCAGTGTGATGGCTTGGGCATGCATGGCTGCCAGTGGCACTGGGTCACTAGTGTTTATTGATGATGTGACACAGGACAGAAACAGCCGAATGAATTCTGAGGTATTCAGAGCCATACTGTGTGCTCAGATCCAGCCAAATGCAGCCAAACTGATTGGTCGTCGTTTCTTACTACAGATGGACAATGACCCAAAACATAAAGCCAAAGCAACCCAGGAGTTTATTAAAGCAAAGAAGTGGAATATTCTTGAATGGCCAAGTCAGTCACCTGATCTGAACCCAACCAATTGAACATGCATTTCACTTGTTAAAGACTAAACTTCAGACAGAAAGGCCCACAAACAAACAACAACTGAAAACCCACCGCGGTGAAGGCCTGGCAGAGCATCAAAGGAAGGAAACACAGTGTCTGGTGATGTCCATGAGTTCAAGACTTCAGGCAGTCATTGCTAACAAAGGGTTTTCAACCAAGTACTAGAAATGATCATTTTATTTACAATTATTTAATCTGTCCAATTACTTTTGGTCCCTTTAAAAACAGGGTGGCACATGTTAAGGAGCTGAAACTCCTAAACCCTTCATCCAATTTTAATGTGGATACCCTCAAATGAAAGCTGAAAGTCTGAACTTCAACTGCATCTGATTTGTTTTGTTTCAAATTCATTGTGGTAATGTCTAGAACCAAAATTAGATAAATGTTGTCTCTGTCCAAATATTTATGGACCTAACTGTATGTGACAGCACTGCAATGAAGAAGATAAGACTGGAAGAAAAAGAGAATAATACAGATTTATTTTTTTGGGGAAATAGATAAGAGTGTGATTCACTGTGTCTGTGAGGCAGGGACACATTCCAGAAAACTCCTGTTTCATTAGTGTAAAATATAATTAAAGACTAAGCTTTAACTACGTTCATTTGATGTTGGAGAACATCCCTTTTGGACTATTGAGAATTTCTGATTTGCAGTGAATCGATTCACTACTAATTGAATTTTATGAAAAAATTTGGCAAAACTGGTGAATCCAAAATTTCTAAACATTCACTCAGGTCTAATGGAATCCTAGTTTTTGTAGCTACATGTACATTAATATGTTTGACATTATGATCAAAGTTTGAGCTCTGGGAAGTTTTATCTTTGAAGGCAACATGACGAACTCGGTTAACACTTTGTTTATACTCTACAATTGTCATATGTGCTGAGTTGGGCTTTCTGAATATCACGGAGCCTTGGAGGGTACTGCGCAAGCGCAGAGGACATAACAGCATCATGACATCATAAGCATAAATATAAGTTTTTTTGTTATTTTTTTAACCTTTTTATGGTTTAGAAAAATGGAGTGGGAAACTTTTATTTCCGTTGCAAAATAACACGGCAGGTTATATGTCCAACCGCTGCTTCATTTATTCTTTATGGTGCTGCTGGAAAAAGCTGAACACTCAGCAGCCCCATAGGGAATGCAAGGAGTGGTGGTCGAGCATGTGCAATGTCGATCCATTCTAATAGGGGTTAAATTTCACCGGGTCCCAGCGGTCAGACCCTCACTGATCAATATGTTATCCTGTGGATAGGTGATAACTTGTTTTAACCCTTTTAACATAAATAAAACTCACGTATCATTATACATCCAGTACATTCCGATACAAAGGCTCCACAGAAACTTGTCGATGCCGATCATTCATGTTGTCCGTCTATCGTTTGTATCCACTTTTGCAAAACATTGCCAATATTGCATTTCCGATCTAATCTTTGGTAATTATAGGATTAGTAGCTTCCACTTTTTACTTTACTGCAGGATGTATAACTATTTCCAGCCCTCTAGGTACTAATGTTACAAAATTTAGATCCTATCGAAATATCAACATTCATTTATGAAGCCATTATTACCTGCTTTGTTATCTCGAATTTCTACAATTATGCTGTTATGACATATGGTAAAAAAAAAGAGATTATAGCAAAATGCTGTTTATGGTGGACAGATTTCCCCTATATAGTAGAAGCACGAATTATATTAGATACGTTTTTTTAGCTGTGTATAAAACATTTTTATAGCTCTTAGGTCAGAAAAGTAATACTAGGCAGTTCTTACATTTGAGGAAGTCACTCTTGGCATCTGTCTATAAGAGTCTGTGTAACCTTTCAATACATGAGCGAGCTTGGTGTGTTTGTGAACATAGCCTAAAGTTGGCCAGAAACCTTAAATGCAGGAATGTTTCAACACATATGCTGATCTGAATGTGCATTATCAATGTTAACAGGGAAGTAAGTCACTAAAAGGTAACTCTGGTGGTGATTTATCTCTGGTACCATGACAACAAAAGGATTGGGTATGTTAAAATACAACAGCCTGGGCCTTTTTCCCCATGACATCTGCCATTGGCTAAAGGGTATGCCACACTAAACAACATCGCTAACGGGATCGCTAAAAAACGTCACTATTTAGCGATCCCGTTAGCGATGTTGTTGTGTGCGGCATGCAGCAACGACGTGGCCCCTGCTGTGATCTCTTCCGTCGTCCTGATCGTTCCGGACCCTATTCTGATCGTCGGCGTCCCGCTGGGTAAGTATATATCGCTGAGTGTGGCACCTTTTTTAGCGATTTAGCGGTACTTTTTGTACCGCTAAGTCCCTTAAGGAGATCGCTTAAAAACCCCGATAGGTCCTTAACGAAAACGCTTTAAAATTGGGGCACTACGTTTTTGTAAAGGGTCCCCCTAGCTATCTCATTAGTAAAGCGACGCTAACGAGATCGTTAGCGGGGTATTGTGTGGGGAGTACCTTAAGAATGGGGGGGCCTCAGCACATTAGAATTGTTTGGTTTATCACATTTAAATCGAAATTTTTCCCACAAATTTATGTATGGGCAAAAATCCAAAAACGATTTTTGAAATAAACCTTGGGGGCAACAATTTTTTGGGGGGCCTAAATTAAATTTATGTTAAAAGCAATTGTCCCCAAACCGGCTGGGCTCTCCTCAATCTGGTTAATAAACTTTCGGGTGTTTTTTCCTTTCTGGGGGTTTGCCGGTAGCCTGGTGTGCTCCCATGTGATCGCTGCCTGGGTCTACAGAATTTAAAGGGCCCACCAAGACAACCCCCTGGGCCCTTGGGGATTAAGACTTTTCCGGGATGGCTTTTTTTTTTTGCTTCCCCAATTTTTGTCTGCTTTCCTTTTTGCAGTTTTCCCGTACCTTTGCTAACCCTTTGAATTTTCCCGGAAAGTTTCCCCGCCTGCCTGCAGCTTCCGTTTCTGTTCTTGGGGCTAAAGGTCTCATAGACATTTCCCGTCTGCCTACGTTT
>JARQOD010000001.1:26898688-26980382 GCA_033576555.1 Oophaga sylvatica
AGAAAAGTATGGCGAAGGCGTGGTACAGCTCATGATCCAAAGCATACCACATCATCTGTAAAACATGGCGGAAGCAGTGTGATGGCTTGGGCATGCATGGCTGCCAGTGGCACTGGGTCACTAGTGTTTATTGATGATGTGACACAGGACAGAAACAGCCGAATGAATTCTGAGGTATTCAGAGCCATACTGTGTGCTCAGATCCAGCCAAATGCAGCCAAACTGATTGGTCGTCGTTTCATACTACAGATGGACAATGACCCAAAACATAAAGCCAAAGCAACCCAGGAGTTTATTAAAGCAAAGAAGTGGAATATTCTTGAATGGCCAAGTCAGTCACCTGATCTGAACCCAACCCAATTGAACATGCATTTCACTTGTTAAAGACTAAACTTCAGACAGAAAGGCCCACAAACAAACAACAACTGAAAACCACCGCGGTGAAGGCCTGGCAGAGCATCAAAAGAAGGAAACACAGTGTCTGGTGATGTCCATGAGTTCAAGACTTCAGGCAGTCATTGCTAACAAAGGGTTTTCAACCAAGTACTAGAAATGATCATTTTATTTACAATTATTTAATCTGTCCAATTACTTTTGGTCCCTTTAAAAACAGGGTGGCACATGTTAAGGAGCTGAAACTCCTAAACCCTTCATCCAATTTTAATGTGGATACCCTCAAATGAAAGCTGAAAGTCTGAACTTCAACTGCATCTGATTTGTTTTGTTTCAAATTCATTGTGGTAATGTCTAGAACCAAAATTAGATAAATGTTGTCTCTGTCCAAATATTTATGGACCTAACTGTATGTGACAGCACTGCAATGAAGAAGATTAGACTGGAAGAAAAAGAGAATAATACAGATTTATTTATTGGGGAAATAGATAAGAGAGTGATTCACTGTGTCTGTGAGGCAGGGACACATTCCAGAAAACTCCTGTTTCATTAGTGTAAAATATAATTAAAGACTAAGCTTTAACTACGTTCATTTGATGTTGGAGAACATCCCTTTTGGACTATTGAGAATTTCTGATTTGCAGTGAATCGATTCACTACTAATTGAATTTTATGAAAAAATTTGGCAAAACTGGTGAATCCGAATTTCTAAACATTCACTCAGGTCTAATGGAATCCATAGATTTGTAGCTACATGTACATTAATATGTTTGACATTATGATCAAAGTTTGAGCTCTGGGAAGTTTTATCTTTGAAGGCAACATGACGAACTCGGTTAACACTTTGTTTATACTCTACAATTGTCATATGTGCTGAGTTGGGCTTTCTGAATATCACGGAGCCTTGGAGGGTACTGCGCAAGCGCAGAGGACATAACAGCATCATGACATCATAAGCATAAATATAAGTTTTTTTTGTTATTTTTTAACCTTTTTATGGTTTAGAAAAATGGAGTGGGAAACTTTTATTTCCGTTGCAAAATAACACGGCAGGTTATATGTCCAACCGCTGCTTCATTTATTCTTTATGGTGCTGCTGGAAAAAGCTGAACACTCAGCAGCCCCATAGGGAATGCAAGGAGTGGTGGTCGAGCATGTGCAATGTCGATCCATTCTAATAGGGGTTAAATTTCACCGGGTCCCAGCGGTCAGACCCTCACTGATCAATATGTTATCCTGTGGATAGGTGATAACTTGTTTTAACCCTTTTAACATAAATAAAACTCACGTATCATTATACATCCAGTACATTCCGATACAAAGGCTCCACAGAAACTTGTCGATGCCGATCATTCATGTTGTCCGTCTATCGTTTGTATCCACTTTTGCAAAAAACATTGCCAAATATTGCATACCGATCTAATCTTTGGTAATTATAGGATTAGTAGCTTCCACTTTTACTTTACTGCAGGATGTATAACTATTTCCAGCCCTCTAGGTACTAATGTATACAAAATTTAGATCCTATCGAAATATCAACATTCATTTATGAAGCCATTATTACCTGCTTTGTTATCTCGAATTTCTACAATTATGCTGTTATGACATATGGTAAAAAAAAGAGATTATAGCAAAATGCTGTTTATGGTGGACAGATCCCATATATAGTAGAAGCACGAATTATATTAGATACGTTTTTTAGCTGTGTATAAAACATTTTTATAGCTCTTAGGTCAGAAAAGTAATACTAGGCAGTTCTTACATTTGAGGAAGTCACTCTTGGCATCTGTCTATAAGAGTCTGTGTAACCTTTCAATACATGAGCGAGCTTGGTGTGTTTGTGAACATAGCCTAAAGTTGGCCAGAAACCTTAAATGCAGGAATGTTTCAACACATATGCTGATCTGAATGTGCATTATCAATGTTAACAGGGAAGTAAGTCACTAAAAGGTAACTCTGGTGGTGATTTATCTCTGGTACCATGACAACAAAAGGATTGGGTATGTTAAAATACAACAGCCTGGGCCTTTTTCCCCATGACATCTGCCATTGGCTAAAGGGTATGCCACACTAAACAACATCGCTAACGGGATCGCTAAAAAATGTCACTATTTAGCGATCCCGTTAGCGATGTTGTTGTGTGCGGCATGCAGCAACGACGTGGCCCCTGCTGTGATCTCGTCCGTCGTCCTGATCGTTCCGGACCCTATTCTGATCGTCGGCGTCCCGCTGGGTAAGTATATATCGCTGAGTGTGGCACCTTTTTTAGCGATTTAGCGGTACTTTTGTACCGCTAAAGTCGTTAAGGAGATCGCTAACCGCGATAGCGTCCTTAACGACATCGCTAAATGTGGCCGACACTAGCGATATTGTAAGCGATCCCGCTAGCGATCTCATTAGTATGCGACGCTAACGAGATCGTTAGCGGGATCATGTAGTGTGGCAGTACCTTAAGAATGGGGAGGCCTCATGCACATTAGATCGTTGGTTGATCACATTTAAATCGAGTTTGGCCGACATTCATGTATGGGCACCTCAAAAGCGATTTTTGAAATAAACCATTGGATGCAACAATTTTTTGGGGACCTAAATTACTTGATGTTATGCACTTGTCCCAGATCCTGGCTGTGCTCTCCTCACTCTGGTCTAATAAACTCTGCTGTATTCCATGCTGGGCTTTGCAGGTAGCCTGGTGTGCTCCCATGTGATCAGCTGCCTGGGTCTACAGTATATAAGGCCTACCAAGACACACACCTGGGCCTTGGTATTAAGACTTTCCGGTATGACTTTCTATTTGCTCCAGAGTTCTGTCTGCTACCTTTTTGCAGTTTCCAGTACCTTTGCTACCTGTCTGAAGTATCCCGGACGTTTCCAGCCTGCCTGCAGCTTCCAGCATCTCTGCTTCTTGTCTACGGTCTCATAGACATCTCCAGTCTGCCTACGTCTTCCAGTATCTCTGCTAGCTGTTTGTGGTTTCCAGTACCTCTGCCACTTTCTGCGGTCTCCTGTACATCTGCTACTTGTTTCCCGCGTGTCTCAGCTGCCACTGCACCCATGTGCCCACCTGGACTTTGGGCTTCAAGAAGCCACCTCATCCAGTGAGCCTAAGACTTGAAGGCCGGAGCAAAGTGTTACGTTGCCGTCACTGGGCCCCATTTTTATTATACATAGGATGGCCTCCATGAAAAAACAAATTGCTGGGTGCGAATTTTATGGACAACAGAAAACGACAAGATATGCTAAAATGATGGCAAAGACAGTGTCACAGTTGAGGTGGCACTTTGCTAACTTTGACTCAGTAACAGTAAAAGGTGTCCTGCCATTATATTTATTTATGGGCCCCTGTCACAGGTAATCAAGTCAGAAATTTGTAAGTCAATGTGGCTGAAGATGGGGTACAATGCTGACCCCTTGAAGGTGGAGATATAATATACAACTTTGTCAGGACTTAATAATTGATGACCTGTCTTTAGTATAGTTAATTGAAATTCCTATGTTTGACCCTATTTAACCCAATCTTTCATAAAATGAGAAGGACCGGAGGTGCCAATCAAGTGGATCTCACTGAGACGCCGTACCAGGAGCTGATGTCTAACCAAACAAGCTGCTGTGCCTATGTTGGATATAAATGTGACATGCTACTCTCTGGACTCTCCATTGTTTTGACTGTCTGCGGTCCTGGGGGTCAGTCTTCTTCATCATCATCATCATCATCATCATCATCATCTATTCATGGCATACCCTATGGATAGGTCATAAATATCAAAGTACCGGAAAAACCATTTAAAGATGTTCCATAAACAACCACAAGTATGAATTATCCACAGGAAGGATGATAAAAGTCCAGCTGCTAAGATCCTCGCCTGTCCCGAGAACACAGAGACCAAAGTCCACTGTGTGAACGGATAATGTGCGACCAACACTTTTATAGACAGAATGGACCAATGTTTGCACATGCTCACTACCACCCAGCTCACACAAGGGCCACCCCGTTGTCATGATTGGCAGGAGTCCAAGAAATCATAAACTTATCACCTATCTTGAGGATAGTGTTTTATGGTTTCAAAAAAGCTATAGTAACATAAGTTTTGATGGGTGATGGTCCAAGTACTAGGACCTCCACCATGTTAATGACAAAGGGGCAGAAGCTTTTGGGAGAAGAGTCTCATGTATAATACTTTTTGGATCTTTTTGGAGTCCATGTAGTCCATGTAATGAGAAATACAGTACAGACCAAAAGTTTGGACACACCTTCTCGTTCAATGATTTTTCTGTATTTTCATGGCTATGAAAATTGTAGAATCACACTGAAGGCATCAAAACTATGAAGTAACACATGTGGAATTATACATTACACTTTACAAAAAAGTGTGAAACAACTGAAAATATGTCTTATATTCTAGGTTCTTCAAAGTAGCCACCTTTTGCTTTGATTACTGCTTTGCACGCAGAAAAGGTGAACAGATGGACTCTACATGCCTGGTTCCCACCGTGAAGCATGGAGGAGGAGGTGTGATGGTGTGGGGGTGCTTTGCTGGTCACACTGTTGGGGATTTATTCAAAATTGAAGGCATACTGAACCAGCATGGCTACCACAGCATCTTGCAGCAGCATGCTATTCCATCCGGTTTGCGTTTAGTTGGACCATCATTTATTTTTCAACAGGACAATGACCCCAAACACCTCCAGGCTGTGTAAGGGCTATTTGACCAAGAAGGAGAGTGTTGGGGTGCTACGCCAGATGACCTGGCCTCCACAGTCACCAGACCTGAACCCAATCGAGATGGTTTGGGGTGAGCTGGACCGCTCACCGCTTCAATTTTTAATAAATCCCCAACAGTGTCACCAGCAAAGCACCCCCACACCATCACACCACCTCCTCCATGCTTCACGGTGGGAACCAGGCATGTAGAGTCCATCCGTTCACCTCTTCTGCGTGCAAAGCAGTAATCAAAGCAAAAGGTGGCTACTTTGAAGAACCTAGAATATGACATATTTTCAGTTGTTTCACACTTTTTTGGAAAGTGTAATGTATAATTCCACATGTGTTAATTCATAGTTTTGATGCCTTCAGTGTGATTCTACAATTTTCATAGTCATGAAAATACAGAAAAATTTTTTAATGTGGTGTGTCCAAACTTTTGGGCTCACATAACCCATTCGTGTCCTTCTCAAAATACAGGCACGTATAGCCTTATATCATTTCTTCACTCAAGCAATCGGACTGAAGAAGGTCCAAGTTGACCGAAACGTCCCATGTAGTCCATGTAGACTGTCTATGTGTTCATGCAATGTTGTCCTTAAGTAGGTAAGTGAAAAAAAATATGATCCTAACCGAGGAGGAGAAGCACTCAAAAACATGTCAAATAGTAAGAAGATGAAGTTCCTGAGTTTTATCTGAAAAGTCAAAAACATGACCCCTTACTCCGACTTTTTACCATGAGAATGTTTTAGGCTGTGACGGTTAATTTATATATTCCTTATCTACATGCACAAATGGGCAAACTTCTATTTTTTGATGTGAAGGTTAATTTTAGATGTCCTTTTTTATACTTGGCCTTTAAGTGCTACATGATTTTGTTATATATATATATATATATATATATATATATATATATATATACAGGATTAGATTTTTATCTCATTCAGTCGGATTTTTAGGACTGTAATATTCGACAGCTTTACGATAATTCTCTCTACATCGGAATCCAACACTTTGTCTGTTAATGGTCCTGGCGGAGATTATGCTTCCCTACATTACCCTGGAGCCCGCCAGTCCTCAGCAGCGGGGGGCACTGACCCCTTGTTCCAGCGCATGTCACGCTCTGTAATATGTAACTTTAGATAATAATTACCAGTCCCATCTGGGAGTGATGTAGATCTCACGGCTTGCATACTAAAATAGAGGAGCCAGATAGTAGATAGACTAATGATGTAGCGTTAAATCTCCCTCCGGATCACTGAGCCATGTGAAAGATGGACGTGTCTAATATTTAGGGAGATGCAAATAATTGGTTGAAGTCAAGAGAGAAAACTGTAGATCTCTGGAGGGTTCCTCACTACGCAGCTTCATCCAAAGCCTTCTATGTGTTCGTAGGGGACATGCCAAGACAAAAGCTCCAGGAGATCTGGACGGTGAATATTTATTGCTGACATTTTCCCCAAAAATAATACTGTGCCTGAGAGTTAATCCTTTTAACTTGGGTTATAAAGAACAAATTTTGAGATGTGGCAGAGAAATAAATAACTTATGTAATAGTAGATAGGGGTTTGTGAAAATCTGCTGCAGCACGTGAAGTCTGTATTATTGTGATGTCACGTAATGTCACGTGGTACCTACAGGACTGTGCAAAAATATCGGGCAGGTGTGGAAAACAAATTCCTGCAGAGTAAGAAGGCTTTCCAAAATAGAAGTGTTAATAGTTTATTTCTATCAATTCTCAAAATGCAAAGTGAGTGAACAAACAAGAAATCGAAGTCACAGTAATATTTGGTGACTGCCCTTCTGCCTTCCAAACTGCTAGATACACGTACACAAAGTCAGAGATTTTGTAGGATTATATTCAAGTCTATCAATAACCGATTACTGCAAACAGTTGATATTGATCATAATTTTCATATCGGGGTTCAAACACAGTTACAAGTATTGCAAGCTTAAAACTGAGTGAGGAACAGCCAAGCCTAGCCTCTGCTAGAAAAGTGAGGTGGTGGAAGATAGCTTCATGTAACCGGTCATACACTATGGCAAGACTGATCACAGCAATTCGACACAAGGTAGTTCTTGTGCATCAGCAATATCTCTCCCAGGTAAAGATTTCAAGGCAGACTCAGGTTTCAAGACGTGCTCTACAAGTTCTTTTGAAGTACCGCCAATAAATGGGCAATGTTGAGGGCTGTAGATACAGTGGTCGGCCAAGGAAACAGTGCAGCAGATGAAAGACACATCATGCTTATTTCTCTTGGAAATCAGAAGATGTCCAGCAGTGCCATCAACTCAGAACAGGCATATAGCAGTGTAACATTATAGTATGGTGCAGCTATACGTGTTAATTTGTGCCAGTCCCATAGCCCAGGGGTCTATGGGGTTGTTGTATTAAGAAGATATCTATTCAGGTGTCTGATTTCGGGGACTGCTCTGGGTGGTCCATGCTGAGGAAGCCAAATACAAAATTTGCGGTATGGGGCCCAACACACTCTAGAAAAGCTACTGGTATTTATGATGTCATGTGCCCCATAAAGTAATGTTTATGATGTCATTTGCCTTGTGATGTTAATAAAAATGTCCAAAGATATCAAGTGATGTCTGAAATTATCAGTCATAAAATGTCATATAATGTCATGTGCCTTGTGATCAGGAAATCTATGACTTATATGATAAAATGTGTCTTGTGATTTCAAGAAATTATTATGGGGAAATCTATGATGTAAAAAACATCTCATATTTTCTATGATGCCAAGTTCCCTGTGATGTCTTGAAACATTGTGCGAATTCTATGATATCATGTGTCTTGTGAGGATATGAAATGACGTGTTTCTTGTGATGTCATCAAATGTGAAGCCATGGTTAATATTATGTGATCTGTGATGTCATGAAATATGATGTGATGTCTATGATGTCATATCCCTTGGATATTATGAAATATCATATGAATTTATCATATCACATAATCAGAGAGGTAATAAAATGACTATAATGTCATGTCAAATGTGATGTTATCAAGTGTCATGTCATGGTTTATGCCATGTCATTGTAGGGGAGAAGACTGGGCTGTGGGTGCTGACAGGGCACTAAGTCTTCTGTTGCAGGGGGGAAGGAGATTGAGGATGGAGCAGATCCTTGACCTGTGTAGAGGGGGCATGGGGAGCCCGAGAGGTATAAGAGGGTTTGCGCGGGAAAAGAGAGGGTCTTCCCGCCAGAGAGAGGAGTCAGTGGACTGCAGCTGAGCCACGTGTAGTGATAGGCCACGCAACAGCGATAAAGGCTGGGTGCAGCGAGGACTCTCAGACCTTGTCGGGTGTGCGGAGAAGTGCACGCCAGGTGAAGGTGAAGAATTACCATGAACGACTCTTGGCTGAGCAGCAGCAAAACGGACTAGGGGCTCAGCGGGTCAGACCGGTGACCGCTCGCTGCTGCCAGAAGGAGATCGACTTGTTAGGTGGGGAAACCGGAAGAACTCAACACTGGCCTCAGCCGATAGCCACCCAACCCAGGAGAAGAGGCAGACACCCGAGTCACACTAAGTGAAACTGAGATATATAAACTGCCACCTTGAGTTATCCTTTCCTTTTGCATCCCTTGGCATTCACCTGATTTATTCCCTATTACTCCCTGAGAGGAGGTCTATCACTGTAATAATTAAACCAGTAATTGTTTACCCCTGTTAACCCCTGCTCTGTGCCTCTGTGTCACTTCATCTATCCATATATATACTGTATATGTTTATATATTTATAAAGACTTATTGTAATGTGTCTGGGTTTGAACATGTGATTTGCAGTTGACTTCTCTGTCTGCCAAGCCACAGCAGCTAGACCTTTTGTCCACGTGTTTAGCTTCTGTAATCCTTGCTTTTGTCTTTTTATGATAATGTGTAGCCCTGGTGTGAAGGCACACGCAGTACCCGGAGGATGTGTGGAGAGATAGCAGTTTAATGCTCTATAACCATTCACTCCAACACACACTTAGACACACCCTTAGGGTATTTAGTCACTCGTCAGGGAGTGGTCAGGGTCATTCAGTGATTGATTCAGTCAGTGAGTCTAGCCTGGACCTGGAGGGAGGAGGTAGTCCAGCCGGAGTCTGTCAGCAGTTCAGAAAGTGGAGGCCAGTAAAGGTGAGCCAGATCACCTCAGCCTGGTCAGAGCTGTGCCCCACTAGAAAACGGACTGAGACACCTAATGAGAAGGAAGAGTTAGTTACAGATACTTCAGTCTCCTGTCTCAAGGACAGTGAAGGTTCAGAGACGTGCTCCTGCCTAGTGGAATACTGAGATTCTGTCAGCAAGCTCTGGAGAGAAGTAAGGAAGGATTGATTTATATGACTTTAGGAAGTGTGGAGTGCTTATGCTACAAGCGCGGACAAGGCGAAAGGCACAGTGGAAGGAATTTAGAAGTGCTTTAGGATTGGAGAAGTCCTGCACATTGTCACCGGTCACTGGGGACCGAAGCATCACTATAGCTTCACGCATAGTGGTAGAAAAAACAGAGGCTTACTGGACCTTAGGTAACAGAAAGCAGCCCTTGGAGTGTCGGTACGTAACTGGGGTCAGGGGGAGTGAGAACCTTGAGCCTGATCAGCAAGAATAGGAACTCAGCTCTCTCATAGGAAGGCTCCAACCACAAAACTGACCGGGCAGTACAGCTTTGAAATAGCTGGAGTTTATAGAGGGAACTACGCTTTATGCTGGTTGGACTCATCATTGTGAACGTAAAGGAGGCCCCTAACTTGTCCAGCTGCTACCTCAAAACACATTCTCCATTGGATCAGCCTCCCTGGGACCTGCCTTACCATCTTACAAGTAAAAGGTATGGAAAGACGCTGACGGTGTGAGACTGAGTTATTTAATTGCATGCCTGCACAACCCCACCATAACCATCGACCTGAGGGAAGAGTCCCACCTGTAGGGGACCCAACATCTAGCTGCCTCACCATCCCCTCAGAGATCTACAGCAGCGCTGGTACAAATTACCAGAGACTACAGGTGGCGTCACGAACTGTAAATATATCTATCCCCTGTAAATATTCCCTCAACATACGCCAGACCGCCAGGGCCACAGACCGAGCCACCGCTACCTGTGACATCCCCATAGACTTCCATGGGCTCGGCTCTGAGTACCCCATTGCCCTGGTAATCCACAATTGTGGTGGCGGGTCGACACAAAACTTTGGCGTCACGAACAGGATGCGAAACTCGCAAAATTGCGAGCCCTGTGTGCCTGTGGAGTTGTTTTTGTGAAAAAGGACTGTTTGCACTTTTGGCGCCAAAAATCGCCATCTTTGTCGCCATATTCGCGCCCTCAGGCGCTGGAGAAGAAGGTGGGCGTGGATTCGTGGGCGTGTGCCCCCCTGTGGCGCGAAGAAAATGCCTGCCCTCTCAAAGTGCTATTACAATATGCGATCCTGCCCTACAGCAAAGGAGGTCCGCCTCCTCTTCACCTTCCCTGCGAAGAGGAGGAGACGCAAACCCCGCCTCCACGGAAGAGACCGGACGTTTCGAGAAGAAGAAGAGAGACGGTTCTGGAACATCATGGAAGCAGGACGTGTGCGGCCGAGCAGGGAAGCGGTGGAAGGCAGGCCCCGCTCCCCAGCCAAGCTGCCACTGGAACCGGAACCATCGGTGGTCCTGCACCTGCAGCAAGCATTGCTGGAAATTAAAGAAGAGAATGCCAGACTGAAAAAGATGATTTTGCCACAACCTGGCATGGAGGAGATCGAGAGACGCCGGCGTACCCTGATGCAGCGGCGGCTGTGGGACGCGGTGTTCTCTCCTCTCGACGACCCCTCACGACTGGAACTTCCAAAACTTCTGCTGCCCAAGGCTAAGGAGCAACCGGAGGCTGCCCCCAAAAGGACCGACCCTGAACCTACCGAGGAAGCGGTGGAAGCGAGGGAGGTTGAGGAGGTACCGCCAGTTCCGGAACGCCCGCCCGGCCAGGAGGCCGCAGCAGATGATCGATCCCCGGCAGGGACACCGGAGGAAACCCAGCCGTCTGTGATGGAGCAGCGACAGCAGCAGGTTAGTGCGTCCCCAACTGAGCCATTGCGCACACCTGCTTCCTGCTCTGCATCACACCAGCATTGTGCATCGGCATCGCCCCCTGCGTACATCTCCGTATCGCAATCGGCGACCTACTCTACATCGCAACCTGCGATCCATTCCACATCGCAATCAGCAGTTTACACGACGACGCGCACAGCGACTATTTCTGCATCACGAGAGCAAGTGGCCATTACAGTAACGCAAACAGCGTCTCATAAAGCGAAAGCACCCGTTGCGCCCCTAGAGGTTCGTACGAGAACTGTGGCGACCCAGACTCTGATAGCAGCTCACGACTTGTTAGTCATGGGATCTAGGGACCATCGCATTGTTCCAGCCCCCGGGGTGGAAAATGTAGTTGAAGTAATTAAACAGTAAAAACCGGTAAGATCCAGACAGGGGTCTACCATATGTAACGTTGTAGAAAGTTTGAGAATTTTTGCCAGTTTTGCACTTTATTACCAAAAGTATCTATGTTTTTCTATAATGAGTAGAATACCCGGCTGGGTACCAGAGTAAAAGTTGAAAAATTTAATACATAGTTTTACATAAAATGCCCTGTTGGGTAAAGTAAGAGTTAAAGAAGAATGATGCATATTTGAAATGTGTATATATATACGTGTCTTTACCTTATTGTGTCTTATAATGGACTCAGAGGCTGAGGACTGAGCCAGCCCAGAACTTATCCTGTAAATAGTTGCGCTTCGGTGCACAATATTGGTTTTACATAAAACCACCACAACTACCTCTGAATAATAAAACCCGTGTGGTGTGGCACTGAGTGAGGTCTGCATTCATATGTCCTGCAGCCCACCCAGGACCCACGTTGAAGGTTTGGTGCGGGTCCTTCACAAGAATCTTGCCGTTTATTATATGAACATGTCTATTTAATATTTTGTATTTCTCTATATTTAATGTTTTGTTTGCAACGTTCAAGAAATCCTTACCTCCCGGATGGGACGAGTTAATGTTAATGTTTAATGCATAAACAAAAAATTGTCTCTTTGTATTTCACAGCCCGGGAGTGCTGTCTTTTGCCATGGGGGAATGTGTAGCCCTGGTGTGAAGGCACACGCAGTACCCTGGAGGATGTGTGGAGAGATAGCAGTTTAATGCTCTATAACCATTCACTCCAACACACACTTAGACACACCCTTAGGGTATTTAGTCACTCGTCAGGGAGTGGTCAGGGTCATTCAGTGATTGATTCAGTCAGTGAGTCTAGCCTGGACCTGGAGGGAGGAAGTAGTCCAGCCGGAGTCTGTCAGCAGTTCAGAAAGTGGAGGCCAGTAAAGGTGAGCCAGATCACCTCAGCCTGGTCAGAGCTGTGCCCCACTAGAAAACGGACTGAGACACCTAATGAGAAGGAAGAGTTAGTTACAGATACTTCAGTCTCCTGTCTCAAGGACAGTGAAGGTTCAGAGACGTGCTCCTGCCTAGTGGAATACTGAGATTCTGTCAGCAAGCTCTGGAGAGAAGTAAGGAAGGATTGATTTATATGACTTTAGGAAGTGTGGAGTGCTTATGCTACAAGCGCGGACAAGGCGAAAGGCACAGTGGAAGGAATTTAGAAGTGCTTTAGGATTGGAGAAGTCCTGCACATTGTCACCGGTCACTGGGGACCGAAGCATCACTATAGCTTCACGCATAGTGGTAGAAAAACCAGAGGCTTACTGGACCTTAGGTAACAGAAAGCAGCCCTTGGAGTGTCGGTACGTAACTGGGGTCAGGGGAGTGAGAACCTTGAGCCTGATCAGCAAGAATAGGAACTCAGCTCTCTCATAGGAAGGCTCCAACCACAAAACTGACCGGGCAGTACAGCTTTGAAATAGCTGGAGTTTATAGAGGGAACTACGCTTTATGCTGGTTGGACTCATCATTGTGAACGTAAAGGAGGCCCCTAACTTGTCCAGCTGCTACCTCAAAACACATTCTCCATTGGATCAGCCTCCCTGGGACCTGCCTTACCATCTTACAAGTAAAAGGTATGGAAAGACGCTGACGGTGTGAGACTGAGTTATTTAATTGCATGCCTGCACAACCCCACCATAACCATCGACCTGAGGGAAGAGTCCCACCTGTAGGGGACCCGACATCTAGCTGCCTCACCATCCCCTCAGAGATCTACAGCAGCGCTGGTACAAATTACCAGAGACTACAGGTGGCGTCACGAACTGTAAATATATCTATCCCCTGTAAATATTCCCTCAACATACGCCAGACCGCCAGGGCCACAGACCGAGCCACCGCTACCTGTGACATCCCCATAGACTTCCATGGGCTCGGCTCTGAGTACCCCATTGCCCTGGTAATCCACAATTGTGGTGGCGGGTCGACACAAAACTTTGGCGTCACGAACAGGATGCGAAACTCGCAAAATTGCGAGCCCTGTGTGCCTGTGGAGTTGTTTTTGTGAAAAAGGACTGTTTGCACTTTTGGCGCCAAAAATCGCCATCTTTGTCGCCATATTCGCGCCCTCAGGCGCTGGAGAAGAAGGTGGGCGTGGATTCGTGGGCGTGTGCCCCCCTGTGGCGCGAAGAAAATGCCTGCCCTCTCAAAGTGCTATTACAATATGCGATCCTGCCCTACAGCAAAGGAGGTCCGCCTCCTCTTCACCTTCCCTGCGAAGAGGAGGAGACGCAAACCCCGCCTCCACGGAAGAGACCGGACGTTTCGAGAAGAAGAAGAGAGACGGTTCTGGAACATCATGGAAGCAGGACGTGTGCGGCCGAGCAGGGAAGCGGTGGAAGGCAGGCCCCGCTCCCCAGCCAAGCTGCCACTGGAACCGGAACCATCGGTGGTCCTGCACCTGCAGCAAGCATTGCTGGAAATTAAAGAAGAGAATGCCAGACTGAAAAAGATGATTTTGCCACAACCTGGCATGGAGGAGATCGAGAGACGCCGGCGTACCCTGATGCAGCGGCGGCTGTGGGACGCGGTGTTCTCTCCTCTCGACGACCCCTCACGACTGGAACTTCCAAAACTTCTGCTGCCCAAGGCTAAGGAGCAACCGGAGGCTGCCCCCAAAAGGACCGACCCTGAACCTACCGAGGAAGCGGTGGAAGCGAGGGAGGTTGAGGAGGTACCGCCAGTTCCGGAACGCCCGCCCGGCCAGGAGGCCGCAGCAGATGATCGATCCCCGGCAGGGACACCGGAGGAAACCCAGCCGTCTGTGATGGAGCAGCGACAGCAGCAGGTTAGTGCGTCCCCAACTGAGCCATTGCGCACACCTGCTTCCTGCTCTGCATCACACCAGCATTGTGCATCGGCATCGCCCCCTGCGTACATCTCCGTATCGCAATCGGCGACCTACTCTACATCGCAACCTGCGATCCATTCCACATCGCAATCAGCAGTTTACACGACGACGCGCACAGCGACTATTTCTGCATCACGAGAGCAAGTGGCCATTACAGTAACGCAAACAGCGTCTCATAAAGCGAAAGCACCCGTTGCGCCCCTAGAGGTTCGTACGAGAACTGTGGCGACCCAGACTCTGATAGCAGCTCACGACTTGTTAGTCATGGGATCTAGGGACCATCGCATTGTTCCAGCCCCCGGGGTGGAAAATGTAGTTGAAGTAATTAAACAGTAAAAACCGGTAAGATCCAGACAGGGGTCTACCATATGTAACGTTGTAGAAAGTTTGAGAATTTTTGCCAGTTTTGCACTTTATTACCAAAAGTATCTATGTTTTTCTATAATGAGTAGAATACCCGGCTGGGTACCAGAGTAAAAGTTGAAAAATGTAATACATAGTTTTACATAAAATGCCCTGTTGGGTAAAGTAAGAGTTAAAGAAGAATGATGCATATTTGAAATGTGTATATATATACGTGTCTTTACCTTATTGTGTCTTATAATGGACTCAGAGGCTGAGGACTGAGCCAGCCCAGAACTTATCCTGTAAATAGTTGCGCTTCGGTGCACAATATTGGTTTTACATAAAACCACCACAACTACCTCTGAATAATAAAACCCGTGTGGTGTGGCACTGAGTGAGGTCTGCATTCATATGTCCTGCAGCCCACCCAGGACCCACGTTGAAGGTTTGGTGCGGGTCCTTCACAAGAATCTTGCCGTTTATTATATGAACATGTCTATTTAATATTTTGTATTTCTCTATATTTAATGTTTTGTTTGCAACGTTCAAGAAATCCTTACCTCCCGGATGGGACGAGTTAATGTTAATGTTTAATGCATAAACAAAAAATTGTCTCTTTGTATTTCACAGCCCGGGAGTGCTGTCTTTTGCCATGGGGGAATGTGTAGCCCTGGTGTGAAGGCACACGCAGTACCCTGGAGGATGTGTGGAGAGATAGCAGTTTAATGCTCTATAACCATTCACTCCAACACACACTTAGACACACCCTTAGGGTATTTAGTCACTCGTCAGGGAGTGGTCAGGGTCATTCAGTGATTGATTCAGTCAGTGAGTCTAGCCTGGACCTGGAGGGAGGAAGTAGTCCAGCCGGAGTCTGTCAGCAGTTCAGAAAGTGGAGGCCAGTAAAGGTGAGCCAGATCACCTCAGCCTGGTCAGAGCTGTGCCCCACTAGAAAACGAACTGAGACACCTAATGAGAAGGAAGAGTTAGTTACAGATACTTCAGTCTCCTGTCTCAAGGACAGTGAAGGTTCAGAGACGTGCTCCTGCCTAGTGGAATACTGAGATTCTGTCAGCAAGCTCTGGAGAGAAGTAAGGAAGGATTGATTTATATGACTTTAGGAAGTGTGGAGTGCTTATGCTACAAGCGCGGACAAGGCGAAAGGCACAGTGGAAGGAATTTAGAAGTGCTTTAGGATTGGAGAAGTCCTGCACATTGTCACCGGTCACTGGGGACCGAAGCATCACTATAGCTTCACGCATAGTGGTAGAAAAACCAGAGGCTTACTGGACCTTAGGTAACAGAAAGCAGCCCTTGGAGTGTCGGTACGTAACTGGGGTCAGGGGGAGTGAGAACCTTGAGCCTGATCAGCAAGAATAGGAACTCAGCTCTCTCATAGGAAGGCTCCAACCACAAAACTGACCGGGCAGTACAGCTTTGAAATAGCTGGAGTTTATAGAGGGAACTACGCTTTATGCTGGTTGGACTCATCATTGTGAACGTAAAGGAGGCCCCTAACTTGTCCAGCTGCTACCTCAAAACACATTCTCCATTGGATCAGCCTCCCTGGGACCTGCCTTACCATCTTACAAGTAAAAGGTATGGAAAGACGCTGACGGTGTGAGACTGAGTTATTTAATTGCATGCCTGCACAACCCCACCATAACCATCGACCTGAGGGAAGAGTCCCACCTGTAGGGGACCCGACATCTAGCTGCCTCACCATCCCCTCAGAGATCTACAGCAGCGCTGGTACAAATTACCAGAGACTACAGGTGGCGTCACGAACTGTAAATATATCTATCCCCTGTAAATATTCCCTCAACATATGCCAGACCGCCAGGGCCACAGACCGAGCCACCGCTACCTGTGACATCCCCATAGACTTCCATGGGCTCGGCTCTGAGTACCCCATTGCCCTGGTAATCCACAATTGTGGTGGCGGGTCGACACAATAACAGGTGTTTTCATTTGCACATTTGTCTGTCCTATCACCTTTCGGGTTCCACTTCATATGCTTTCCCCCTGCTGTTATTTCCTGCTGCTTATAGTCTCATTTGGATGTAGTTTAAGCTAGTCAGTGAAAGACAAGCTAGGTTTTATTTCTCTGCTGTTTATGTTCTTTACCCTGCACCTATCTTGTTTATTTTTAGCAAGTAGCTGGCTTATTTTCTAACTGTATGTACTTAATCCTATATTTTGTATTTTGTGGTTTGTTTTACTCACTCTGGGATCTCTTTCTATTTCAGCACACTTTCCCTTCTGTAGGTAATTTGCACTCTGCTCTGCCCTCAGTTACTTTAGGAGAAACATGAAGAGCTTGACTACCTTTCAGGCAGCATAGGTCTGAGTTACAATCTGTGAATAGGGCTATCTCTGCTCATGCAGGATCCACTAGGGACTGCAGGGTTAAGATCTCTAGTCTGTACAGGGTCAGTTGCAGTTTTTAGTGTGCTACCTATTTTCCCTAGTGAGTTTCTACAGAATCATAACACCCATATATATATATATATATATATATATATATAAAGGGGCTCTGTTATGTCATGTCTTTGATGGTATAGGCACTTCAATGTCATGAAATATCATATCATATTTTTAATATTGTGCTTTGTGAAGCCATAAAATGTAAAATGTCATGGGATGTCTATGATGTCACGTTCCTTGTGATAACATCAAACGTGTCATGTGACCTATGATGTCATAATACGTCATGTCACGTGAAGGCTATTGGGAAAGAAATTCTCCAGCTGGTCTATTCAACAATCTATCTCCTTCGTTCCGCCATATGCAGATGTAAAAGGAACTTCTTATTATTGTCTCCAAAACTGTTTTAGATGAGCAAAGGAAGTCAAAATAACCGTATAAGCCAAAGTCATTTTGTTTCACATTAAAACCTATTGTCTTCATCGTGAAAGACTCTTTTTAATGTCACTGGAGCTCACCATGACTTAGCAAAAGGTACAATCTCACATTTATGGAAGAGGAAATTTTAATGCGATTTCTACAGTAAACAATGAAATTGAGACCGTTATAACAGATACTTGACACATGATTATCGTATTGTATAGGTTGTTTTGAAGCTCCTGCCATTCTTTCCTCTCAGGTTCAATTTTCTGACCTGCTACATCAGCCTGGGTGATTGAATATCACAGTCGTAAAAGTTCTGCAATTATACTTGTCCACAAACGTCTGGAAGAATTTTTGAAATGTCAGCCCCCCTTGGTCCATAGTGACCTGACTACCACTGAAATGTTGGCAATTAAGCGCCATCCTGGAATCTGCCAGAAAATGTCTGTGCAAATTTAGCTTTTACAGATGTAAAAGTGAAAAGAATCATAATATTACATATTTATGCCAAATATACTTAACAACCGAGCAAGAGCTTATTACAGCTGCAATCTAGTAAAAGAGGGTAAGATGGTCATTGTTCATGTTAACAAACTTTGCGATCAGGTTAATTTTATTTTTCATATTGATAGATCGGGCGATTCTGAACGCGGCAATAACAAATATGTGTATGCTTGATTTTTTTTTATTGTTTTATTTTGAATGGGGTGAAAGGGGGTGATTTGAACTTTTATATTGTTCTAATATTTTTAGAAACATTTTTTTTTACTTTTTGCATGCTTCAATAGTCTCCATGGCAGACTAGAAGCTGGCATAACTCGGCTGTGCTGCATTCAGGCGATAATCAGATTGCCTGTATGTAGCAGAATTGCTCACTTGCTATGAGCGCCGACCACCGGGCGGCGCTCGTAGCAATCCGGCAGTGACAACCATAGAGGTCTGCTGGAGATGTCTCGTTGTCATGCCAACCCATCGGCGACCCGCGGTCATGTGACACAGGCGCCAATGGGCAGGATTTCCGGTGTGCTTGCCGGAAGCTTGTGTTAAATGCCGCTGTCAGAGTTTGACAGCGGCATTTAACTAGTTAACAGCCGTGGGTAGATCACGATTACATCTGTGGCTGTTAGAGGTACATGTCAGCTATTCAAAACAGCTGACGTGCCAAAAAAGATGTGGGCTCAGCGCCGGAGCCCACATCAAAGGGAGGGAGTCCAACATCGGCATACTATAACGCCCGATGTCGGAAAGGGGTTAATGTCTTTGGAGATGCCTCCAAGAGATCAGATTACAGCTGTTTGTTATCAATCTAGAAGCTCTCAGATTGAATTGCAGTTGCCTATTACAGTCTACATAGACGCTATCAAAGATATCAGATTGCAGCTACCTATTTTAGGCATTGGAGAAGAGATCAGAATACACCTGTCTATTAAAGTCTATGGAAAATTTATCAGAAAAATCTAATTACAGCTGCCTATTAAAGTCTATGGAGTGGGTCAAAGTGAGAAGCAGAATATAAGAGAAAGGCATTATCAAGGGACGACACTGGAGGGTCATGCAGATTGCCACCGCTGCCACCAATTGTCAAAGATCACGGCACGGGGGGGTCATAACTGAATCACCCATGCTGTTATATTTTTGTCACGAACAGCCCTCTGCTGCCCCTTATTGTCCAGACAATTACGCAATTGACCGACAATTAATGGAGGAGGCTGCGGCTGTTTCCATTCAGGTCGGTTATTGGGAAACTAACAGTGAGCGTATGGTATATACACCTCTGATTCCAACACATGGAATATGTGTGCCCCAAATACGGTCACTGCTAGCTCCACGATAACCCAAAAACTACTTGCTGTCACCACCATTCGTTTTTATACAGACTGACTGGACATCTGGTTCTGGTAGCATATTATTATTATTATTATTATACATTTATATAGCGCCATTTATTCCATGGCGCTTTACATATGAAAAGGGAAAAATATAGACAGATACAATAAACATGTGCTAGACAAGGGACACACAAGTACAGAAGGAGAGAGGACCCTGCCCGCGAGGGCTCACAGTCTACAGGGATGGGGGAGAATACACTAGGAGAGGGTAGAGCTGGTCGTGCGATGGTTCAGTAGACTGAGGATCATTGCAGGTTGTAGGCTTGTCGGAACAGGTGGGTCTTCAGGTTTTTCTTGAAGGTCTCCGTTGTTGGTGAAAGTCTGATGTTTTGCGGCAGGGAGTTCCAGAGTATGGGGGAAGCCCGGGAGAAGTCTTGTATGCGGTTGTGGGAAGAAGAGATGAGGGGGGAGTCGAGAAGGAGATCTTGAGAGGATCGAAGGTTGCGTGTAGGTAGGTAGCGGGAGACCATGTCACAGATGTATGGAGGAGAAAGGTTGTGGATGGCTTTGTATGCCATGGTTAAGGTTTTGAACTGGAGCCTCTGGGCAATAGGAAGCCAGTGAAGGGCCTGGCATAGTGGGGAGGCTGGGGAATAGCGGGAAGACAGGTGGATTAGTCGTGCAGCAGAGTGTAGGATGGACTGGAGTGGTGCCAGAGTGCTAGAGGGGAGGCCAGACAGTAGGAGGTTGCAGTAGTCGAGGCGGGAGATGATAAGGGCGTGCACTAGTGTTTTTGTGGTTTCATGGTTGAGGAATGAGCGTATCCGGGAAATATTTTTGAGTTTGAGGCGGCAGGAGGTGGCGAGGGCTTGGATATGTGGTTTGAAAGAGAGGGCAGAGTCGATGATCACCCCAAGGCACCGAGCATGTGGGACTGGGGAAAGCGAGCAGCCATTGACATTGATGGATAGGCCTGGTGGAGGGGTAGAATGAGGTGGGGGAAAGATGATGAATTCTGTTTTGTCCATGTTCAGTTTGAGAAAGCGAGCAGAAAAGAAGGCTGAGATAGCAGACAGACACTGTGGGATTTTGGTCAGTAGGGAGGTGAGGTCAGGTCCAGATAGGTAGATCTGCGTGTCATCGGCATAGAGGTGATACTGCAAGCCATGGGATTGTATGAGCTGTCCCAGGCCGAAGGTGTAGATGGAGAAGAGTAGGGGTCCTAGGACTGAGCCTTGGGGAACACCGACAGACAGGGGGCGAGGTGAGGAGGTGGTGTGTGAGAGGGAGACACTAAAAGTTCGGTCTGTTAGGTATGATGAGATCCAGGATAGGGCCAAGTCTGTGATGCCAAGAGATGAGAGAATCTGTAGGAGGAGGGAATGGTCTACGGTGTCAAAGGCAGAAGATAGGTCCAGGAGAAGGAGGACAGAGTAGTGTCGCTTGCTCTTGGCGGTTAGTAGGTCGTTGGTGACTTTAGTTAGGGCAGTTTCAGTTGAGTGATGCGGTCGAAAGCCTGATTGTAACCGGTCAAAGAGGGAGCAGGAGGAAAGGTGGGAGGACAGTTCAAGATATACATGCTGTTCCAGTAGTTTTGAGGCGAAGGGGAGAAGAGATATCGGGCGATAGCTAGACGCTGAGGATGGGTCGAGGGAGGGCTTTTTGAGGATCGGGGTGATTGAGGCATGTTTGAAGGATGAAGGAAAGACACCATTTGTAAGTGAAAGGTTGAAGAGGTGTGTGAGAGTAGGGATGAAGACTGTGGCAAGGTTAGGGATGAGGTGGGACGGGAGTGGGTCAAGCGCGCAAGTGGTGAGGTGTGATCTTGACAGGAGAGTGGAGAGCTGATCTTCTGTCATGGTGGTGAAGCTGGTTTTGGAAGAACAGGGCTGAGTGGCTAAGAGGGGCATTGGGGGCTGCGGGCCAAAGCCTTCTCTGATAGTATCAATCTTTTGCTTAAAGAAGGAGGCAAAGTCTTCGGCAGAAATGAGAGGAGAGGGAGGAGGTGCTGTGGGATGGAGTAGAGAATTGAAAGTGTTGAAGAGCTGTTTAGGGTTGTGAGACAGGGAGGATATGAGAGATGCAAAGTAAGTTTGTTTTGCGGCAGAGAGCGTGGACTTGAAGCTGGCAAGGGACTGCTTGTATGCGTTGAAGTGCTCGATGGAGTGGGTTCATATGGCTTCTGGGTGATGTTTACAGAACAAAAGGAACAGAACTATTACATTTTATATTTAATCCAGAATGATAAGAAGTGTTTATAAAAAATATACAAAAGATTTTACAAAGGGGTCAAACAATCCAGCATATACAGTTACATAAAATAAAAATGGACTAACAGAGAACTTACTATGTTGGACATGGAGATGGCTCAGCTAGTGGATGGATCCGGCTGAAAACATCTGGATAACGGGATCAAGCCTACACTATGTCTGGCTTCATGGTGTTCCTGTCTCCCTGCATGCAGGGATGCCGGATTACTCACAGCTCCAGCCCTCGGCGCATTTTCCAGCATGCTCCTGTAACTTCCTGGGAGTCATCCTGTATAAAAGACTCTCTCTCCCTTAGGGAGTCGCCAAGCAATGAGTTGAATCATTAGTAAGTAAGGTGTACCACTAGTAAGTTGTGATGTCTCTTGCTCCTGGTGCAGCAAGTGTCCTGAACCTGTATCCCTGGTCCCGGTATGGCCAGTCCTGTTTACAAAGTCCCTTGGTCCCGGAGCAACCAGTCCTGTTCCTGAAATAACCTAATCGAAGAGCAACCGGTATCTGAATGTCATCCCCTAGTCATGGAGCAACCATGCCTGAACCTCGTCTCCTGGTCCATGAGCGGCCAGGCCTGAACATTGTCCCCTGATCCCTGTGCGGCCAAACCCTTATCCAGTATCCTAGACCAGCATGTCTGAATCAACCACTAATCCGCCATGTCAGTAACTGTTCTGTAGAGGTGCCAGAACTTACTAGTCCAAACGGAGACCAAGCCCTATTCTGTGTCAACGAACCTGATCCTTGGGGTCAGCAGCTGCCGTAGGAGGCTACCTGCAGCCCAGTCTGTCTCCATCATCAAGAGCTCCAGTAAACACCAGGTAGCCGCTCAGCTATGACCCTTCCTGGGCATGCATGGCTCTGTGGCTCAGTGTTTTCACAAATCCATGTGTGCCACCGTTGAGTGTAACATAATGATATGTGGTTTCCTCAGCACTGAAGACAGATCATAATTCACCTTGACCTTTTATCAGTACCTAAGTTACAGCCACACACCTTCCCTTGATGACCTCATGTGGGCCGGGTTGAAAATGTATGTACCAGTAAGGGGGTGAAGGAGTATTCCTGTCTTGCCCTGCCCCCCTTAAGTGCTCTTAAATATTTTGGTAGTACTGCTACATGGAACATGTATTACCACACATAGTAAAGGTATTGCCACATTCCCTACTGTGTTACCATTTTATGAATAATAATTGTATATGTGCTGTGTTCTTTTAGTACAACATATGTGATATGTACAGTTTAGGGAAAGTTAGGTGCTTTCTTTTGGGAACACTAAAGGAGGGCACCTTAGAATATAGTTCTTATATATTGGGTAAGTGTAATTCTGTTGTGGGCCACTAGATGGAGTCATACTAGTGGACATTGTTAGGTATAGCTTATAGGATGTTCCATAGAGGGTTAAGTGTAGGAGAGGTTGCCGGATAGTATTGAGAAGTTCCTAGGTAGTTAGGTCAGACAGGGCCAGTGTGCCCAAGTGTCCACAAGGGCTATAGGCCCAGACAACCAGTGCTGCAGCCCACGTTACCCACGGCTACTGTATATCCTATCAGTGGGCCTGTACAGAGAAGGAAGATGTGACATCTTACCGCTTGGGCCAATGCTTTTAGGGCAGAAGTTGGCTGGACTAAGGAGATGGAAGGAATTGGAACTTCAACGGGATCAGTACAGACGGGCCGGATGCTTCACCGGGGCCACCAAATGTAGTGATTGATGAATTCATGGCCGGGTGCGAAACAGGCTGAAGGAAATGTCATTATAGCGAGGTCAGGCCTGGAAGGAACTGGGAAGCAGTCTAGTACGGTCCGGTCCGGGCGTGTGCTGCACAGAAGTGACAGCAAAGCAGGGAAAGATAAGGAAACAAGTGAAACCCATCCTATGATGTGCCAACTGTGGAGGTAACATGTGAAGAGTTAAGTAAAGAGAATGTTCAAGTTATTCTGGAGTCGGACTGTGTCTCCATTACTGAGGGTTGCCTGAAAGAGGGACAGTCGTCACCTAGGAAGTACCCGGGGAAAGCTGATCTTGGAGATGCAGGTACGCTAAAGAAAAGAGTACAGTTTTCTGTAGGGAAGGACTGGACATAGATGTTGCAGTAATTCAGGTCACAACTACAGTCCTGTCCCTCCTTTACATACCATCACTATCAGATCTATACAAACCCTGATATTCATAAATTTCCACTGGTGCCCCTGTTTCTGGTTGGAGGAGTAACTTTACCCCTGAAGGGGACAAAAGTTCCATATCAATTCAGGATGTATTTCCTAGTGCCAACACCGCTGGTAGTGGACAACCCCTTTAAATGATAAAATTTAGGCTGGCTTTTGTCTCCACAAGAGGGAGCTAACTGGATAAGAATTGATATAATGACCATTGAACTCAGTAATAAGTCTGTTTGCACTGAGATCACTCTAGTGGTTCTAGAAATAATGTTATCATGTAGTAAGTTATTTCTCATGAGATGCCCAGAGAGGGGCTTCCAAGCAACAGCGTACTATCAGATTTCTCGAGGGGCAACAGATGGTTTCACAGTTTTGTTTCTATAAAAGCTGATAAAACCCTATAATAAAGCATGTTATTATTACAAACTGCATTTGACAGATGCCTTTGAGACCAGCCCGGAGTAATGTACTATTCTGCCAATCACACCTTTGGGTGGGCTACATAATTTTTTATGAATTTTTTATTTCAATCTGGCAAATGTATTGGAAATACTAAAAGAGAAATTCAGTAGCTTTTCACAGATTTTAATATAACCTTTCCTCTTACACACATTCTGGCAGAGGATACAATATTTGCTTTTGTTAGACTGGCAGGATTAGCGGCAGACAGTATTGGCATTTGCCCTTGGCATGGGGGAGAACTGTACGAACACAGGAGCATTCATTCACATTGCATCGGTCATAGTTGGTATAGCTTTACACTAAAAGTTCAATTTATATCTCATTATCAATACTTTGTGTCCATTATTATTATTATGCACCACTAAATAACACAAATGAGTGTTCCATGCAATTTTTAAAGGATTGTTCACTACTAGAAAACCCATTCATAACAGCTAATCTGTGCATCTTAAAATAATAAAAAAACATATACTTTCCACCCGGACTAGTGCTGTACCGCCAATATCAGCAAGATATATTCTGGCAGTCACGTGACCGCTGCAGATAATCAAGCTGCTGCAGATGTTCAGTATTTGGAGAGGAGTCAACTTTGATGGAATTATAAAGCTGTGACTGATTGGCGACTGGCACAAAGCATTGTGGTGCCCTAGGTGGATGAGACAAATTACTGTCACCATAACTCCGCTTGAATGGATCAGATTGTCAGGTAACAGCCATCCCCATTGCACCACCCCCAAAAGCTCTGCGAGTCTACTATTCCACACCCCCGAGCAGCCCAGTTATTGGCTGCAGTTGTTACATGCTTCCTAATGTCCCTAAATAGTACACTGTCTAAATAATTATGCCTAAAGAGGGGGCTACAGATGAAAGTGGGGATCTGACTAACAAATGCTGGGCCCTGAAGCTTTAATATATCTAGACCCCAATTACAGCAGCTTAGCGGCAATGTTCTCACTGGTTCGAGGGGGCTCTTGGTAAAATAACAACTGGCTACCCGAACAGGCAGGAAGCAGTTATGTAAGAGTTCTGAACCAAAATAGTTAAAATAGCCGCTGACCTATCAGTGGCTGACAGCTGACGTGGGCACGCATGGTATAGGTGTATGACGTCACTGACTTGTGCCACCCTTTTCACACCACCAATGAAGCAAGGAGAAGACGCTGCTGGACCGTGTACACTTAAGAAGATTTTTTTTTATTTGTTTTTCTTACAGTAGAGTGCAATATGAGGGACATATGAGGACCAGGATAAGGGACATATGGGGAACTGGATATGGGACATAAAGGGACCTGGATAAGTGACATATGAGGATCTGGATATGAGTCATAAGTGGACCTGGATATGGGACATATGGGGACCTGAGTGAGGGACATATGAGCACCATGATGAGGGACAGAGGGACATATGAGTACCATGATGAGGGACAGAGGGACATATGAGTACCATGATGAAGGACATATGAGTACCTGGATGAGGAACATTTGGTATGGGGACCAGGATGAGGGACATATAGGGACCTGGATGAGGGACATATGGGGACTTAAATGAGCAAATACAGTTTCACACATCAAAACCACTAAGACTGATAGCTGAGGGCATTTTACCATGTGAGCTGTGCCCCTTTAAAAGTAGGGGAGCATTCGCACACTAGGTGTTCCGCCGGAACACAGTGCGACATGTGCAGGAAAGGAGGAGGATCATGAGGATGCTGCTGAGGACATGGCGGTGAGTATGTCGTTGTCCCCACATGGAGGGAAGAAAGGAACCATGAGTGAGTAGTGGCCACAGTGGTTTTAATTAATGATCAGTATTGTAGTATTTGGTCACTATGTGGTGGTAATATGTGGTCTGGTTATTGTGTGGTGGTATTTGTCCCTTGTATGTTGGAATTATTTGGTGACTATGTGTTGGTAATATATGGTCTGGTCATGGTATGGTGGTACTTGTTCTATGTGTATGTGATATTATTCGGTCACTATGTGTTGGAAATATGTAGTACAGTCATGGTGTGGTGGTATTTGTTCGTTGTTTGTGGTATTTTGGTCCCTGTATGGTGATAATATGTAGTTTGGTCATGGTGTGGCGGTATTTGTTCCTTGTATGCAGTATTTGATCAATATATGATGGTAATATGGGGTCTGGTCATGATGTGGTGGTATTTGTTCCTTGCACGTTGTGTTATTCGGTCACTTTATGGTAGTAATATGTTGTCTGGTCATGGTGTGGTGGTATTTGTTCCTTGCATGTGTTATTATTTGTTCTGTATATGGTGATAATATGTGGTTTGGTCATGGTGTGGCTGTATTTCGCACATATTTGTCTGTGACTACTGAGTCCAGAGAATAGGTGCAGCAAACAGTTGAGTTGACAGATGGACAGATATTTACTATTCATTTTAAAAACTTGTAGAAAATTGTTTAAAACTATTCACTATAGTAAGAAGTGACTGACAATGACTGGAACAATGTGGACTGGACAGGAGGAAATGAGACTATAAATGGAGGCAGAGGTGAGGTAAGAAGGGGAAAGCGCTCTTACTTTTAGCTCCTGTTACTTGGATTTTGTGCGGTTGATGAAAGTGCGTGAAAATGGATGTGGTTAAAAAAATGGGTGCGACTTTAAAATGGATGTGGTTTCTTAACACAAACAATAAACCTGTTTAAAATTAGAATCCCCCCCTGGCCTATATGAATGAAATTTCGCACGAACACATGGTTCTCTAATTTTACAAACCCTTATAGATATTGAAATAATACAGGTTCACTCCAGTATTTTTAAACATATTGACCACTTTCTAATCTAAATTAATAAAAGTCATGTTTTACTGCATCCCTTAAATAGGGTCTATTTACCTTTTGGGTTTTTTGACTCCCATGTTAACCATTTCCTCACATCCGATATTATTTTTCTGGGTCTGGAGAGACCTCAGAACATAATAAATGTATTTTTACAGCAATTGATACAGATCAATTTTATTAGGACAGAATCAAATGAATCTGCATGAAATAAATTTTGGGAAGTTCGCTCATTTCTAAATACTAGTATTGCCAATAGCACTTGTGGTGTCTCTGTTACAGATTATGAATTGGACCACAAAAACTTCTTGTCACGATCCAAAGAAGATCAGGCTTTGATAAATCCATGTTTTTTTTTTAAATAAAACAAGTCGCCCACTCACAGCTGATTGTCATCCCATTGATTGAAAACACCAGACTCTAATTTCACTTTCAAAATATCTGCTAATGCTATAGGTCCTATAGATTCACATACTTTTGTCTAATATTTTGGATTTATTTTATTTGACTTTTTTTTATCTACTTTTAGGACATGTCGGAATTATGTTTTATGGCAAATATATGTGGAAATATGGAAAATTCTGAAGGCTTCACAAACTTTTGAGTACAACTGTACATACTCCATGATATTTCAAGGGATAGAAAAGTCTTTCTGTTTTTTGCTCATGAAGTTGGGTCAAAAGTAGGAGACCCCACTCTATAGGCTAATAGGGCATATGAAAAGGAGTTATCATCTTGAGACAATCCTTTTTCGGTACAGCCTACCAGATTGACAAAGTCGAAAAAGGTAGACATTTTACCATGTTCTCGTTTCCCATAGCGAACAATAACAGCGCAGCTTTGGTGTCGTATTCTGTTGTTGAAATATAAAAGAAGTTCAAATTTTGGGGGTCATCTCCACAAATCCTTTTAAAAAAAGGTTACAATTGACCGTAGAAGGTGAAAATTATTGACCATATATGGGAAACTGAAAACAAAATTTTTTAATATTTTTTATTACAGATGGGAAAGGTGATATGGCTGTTACTTATCTGTCTCAGCTCCAAGGGCAGGCACTGCTCCTGTCCTCTATGGCCATTACCCTTTGCGGTGGACCATGCCTAGTTTCTCAAATTGCTACGCAAACTGCTGTGGCATCATCACCCTAGGCTTTGTGAGGCCAACTCAGACAACTGAGTGTCAGTGAGCATCAGGGGCGGACATATCATTGATGCAACCTGTGTGGACTTACAAGGGCCAAAGAGGTAAGGGGGTCCATTTCCTCCTCCAAAGCTAGTGGCATTGTGCATTATGAAGAACTATGGGGCTGAATTAGGCCATTATACTGTTCTTGCACATGGGCCCTTTTTGTCTGTGTCCACCAGCAGTAAGTATAGTAATCAGTTATCATGTGCTTAGAGTTTGCCTCACCTTCCTGTTCTCTCAACTGGTCATCATCTCTTCATGAAACTCATGTTTGTTTCTCTACTATCTGCATTAACTTCTTGGCTCAGACCTGCTGCTTAACCCTTTTTCTGCTGTAAGCATGACAAATTCTTTACTAACGCTGTTCACATTACAAGCACAGCTGCAATAGTGTATCTTGCCTGTTCATCATCTGTCTGCTGATAGCATACTGCTCTGCCTTTTATAATTTGTTTCCTGAAACCTCTAAATCGACTACAAATCTAAAGTTCCTGTGAATGTCAACACACCTGTCTCTAGGTCATCTGGTGTTTTCTGGTCTGCTTTTCTGCCTGCCATCCTGCACATCCTTCTGTCCTGGTTCTTGGTGATCCACGTGCCATCCGGATGGTTCTGTCCGCTATACCATTGCATTCGGTCCATGTTTACTCACCCCGACTTATGGCTTAAAAAATTCATCTCACCAGATTATTTCATAACAATGGAGTGAATCGTACCCTCAATTTGGTAGTGGTGACAATATCATGGGGGGAATGTGGACAAAATTTCTCACCAACTTTTGCAAGTTTAGATGGTCTACAGGGGTTTTCCAGGATTTAGATACTGATAACCTATTCTTAAGAGAGATCATCAATATTAGCTGTTACCAAGTCCCATAAAGTGATATTTGCGTTGGATACAAGAACAAAAGCTGAAGGACCTTCCTGTTTGACAATAGGGTATGTGGGACACCGGTGATGTTAACCGTTATAACTGATGTGAGTGTGAACAATGCACTAGCTGGGCATTTATGAATGCCTAAGATCCTTCTTCAGGAATGAGTCTCAACTGCTACTGAGTGGTGAAAGATAATAAATAATATTGCATTTTAAGGCTGTCAAATTCCAAATCGATCTGTTGTTGATGACCCCTTGCATGCTCGCCCTCCTGTAGGGTTAAGCAATTTATTAGACTATTGTCTGTCGGCATACCAGTGCAACCAGTGATGTAGGGCAGTGGAATTTCTTACATTCTTTACCACTGATATTTTGCATTGACGTAACTGATTCTTTGTCTTTTGGGGTATGTGCACACGATGACTTTTACGGGCGGATTCTGCTCTTAACCCCTTCACCCCCAAGGGTGGTTTGCACGTTAATGACCGGGCCAATTCTTACAATTCTGACCACTGTCTCTTTATGAGGTTATAACTCTGGAACGCTTCAACGGATATTTGCGATTCTGAGATTGTTTTCTCGTGACATATTGTACTTCACGTTAGAAGTAAAATTTCTTTGATATAACTTGCGTTTATTTTTGAAAAAAACGCAAATATGGCGAAAATTTTTAAAATTTTGCAATTTTCAAACTTTGAATTTTTATTCCCTTAAAACAGAGAAATATGTCACACAAAATAGTTAAGAAATAACATTTTCCACATGTCTACTTTACATCAGCACAATTTTGGAACCAAAATTTTTTTTTGTTAGGAAGTTATAAGGGTTAAAAGTTGACCAGCGATTTCTCATTTTTACAACAAAATTTACAAAGCCATTTTTTTTAGGGACCACCTCACATTTGAAGTCACTTTGAGGGGTCTATATGGCAGAAAATACCCAAAAGTGACACCATTCTAAAAACTGCACCCCTCAAGGTACTCAAAACAACATTCAAGAAGTTTATTAACCCTTCAGGTGCTTCACAGGAACTAAAGCAACGTGGAAGGAAAAAATGAATATTTAACTTTTTAGCCACAAAAATGATCTTTTACAAATGTTTTTTTTATTTTCACAAGGGTAAAAGGAGAAAATGGACAGATAAAGTTGTTGTTCAATTTCTCCTGAGTACGCCAATATCTCATATGTGGGGGGAAACCACTGTTTGGGTACACGGCAGAGCTTGTAAGGGAAGGAGCGCCGTTTGACTTTTTCAAACTGAAATTTGCTGGAATTGAGATTGGACGCCATGTCGCGTTTGGAGAACCTCTGATGCGCCTAAACAGTGGAAACCCCCACAAGTGACACCATTTTGGAAACTAGACCCCCTAAGGTACTTATCTAGATCTGTTGTGAGCACTTTGAACCCCCAAGTGTTTCACAAAAGTTTATAATGCCTGGGTGTGAAAAAAAAAAAAAACAATTTTCCACAAAAATGATTTTTTAGTCCCAAATTTTTGAATTTTCCCAAGGAAATTTGACCCCAAAAGTTGTTGTCCAATTTGTCCTGAGTACGCTGATACCCCATATGTGGGGGGGGAAACTGTTTGGGCGCACGGCAGGGCTTGGAAAGGAAGTAGTAATATTTTGGAATGCAGACGTTGATGGGGGTCATGTTCCGTTTGCAGTGCCCCAGATGAGCCTAAACAGTGGAAACCCCCCACAAGTGACCCATTTTGGAAACTAGACCCCCTAAGGAACTTATCTAGATCTTTGGTGAGCACTTTGAACCCCCAAGTGCTTCAGACAAGTTTATAATGCCCGGGCATGAAAATAAAAAATCCTATTTTTTTCCCACAAAAATTATCTTTTAGTCACTAATTTTTTATTTTCCCAAGGGTAACAGGAGAAATTGGACCATATAAGTTGTTGTCCAATTTGTCCTGAGTACGCTGATACCCCATATGTGGGGGGGAACCACTGTTTGGGCGCACGGCAGAGCTCGGAAGGGAAGGAGCACCATTTGACCTTTTCCAACCAAAATTGGCTGGAATTGAGATTGGGTACAATGTTGCATTTGGAGAGCCCCTGATGTGCCTAAACAGTGGAAACCCCCCACAAATGACCCCATTTGGGAAACTAGACCCCCTAAGGAACTTATCTAGATCTTTAGTGAGCAATTTGAACCCCCAAGTGCTTCACACAAGTTTATAACGTAGAGCCGTAAAATTTAAAAATCATATTTTTTCCACAAAAATGATCTTTTCACCCCAATTTTTATTTTTCCAAGGGTAACAAGACTCCAAAAGTTATTGTGCAATTTGTCCTGAGTGCGCTGATACCCCATATGTGGGAGTAAACCACTGTTTGGGTGCATGGCAGAGTTTGGAAGGGAAGGAGCGCCGTCTGACTTTTTCAACGCAGAATTGGCTGGATGCCATGTCGTGTTTGGAGAGCTCCTGATCTGCCTAAACAGTGGAAACCCCCATAAATGACATCATTTTGGAAATTAGACCCCTCAAGGAACTTATCTAGATGTGTGGTGAGAACTTTGAACCCCCAGGTATTTCACTAAAGTTTATAGCGTACAGCCGTAAAATAAAAAATCTTTTTTTTTTTTTACAAAAATGATTTTTTCGCCCCCAATATTTTATTTTCACAAGGGTAACAGAAGAAATTGGAACCCAAAAGTTGTTGTACAATTTGTCCTGAGTACGCTGATACCCAATATGTGGGCGAAAACTACTGTATGGGCACACGTTCGGGGCTCGGAAGGGAAGTAGTGACGTTTTGGATTGCAGACTTTGATGGAATGGTCTGGGGGCGTCATGTCGCATTTGGAGAGCCCCTGATGCACCTAAACAGTGGAAACCCCCCACAAGTGACCCCATTTTGGCAAATAGACCCCACAAGGAACTTATCTAGATGTGTGGTGAGCACTTTGAACCCCGAAGTGCTTCACAGAAGTTTATAACGTACAGCCGTAAAAATAAAAAATCTTTTTTTTTTTTTACAAAAATGATTTTTTCGCCCCCAATATTTTATTTTCACAAGGGTAACAGGAGAAATTAGACCCCAAAAGTTGTTGTCCAATTTGTCCTGAGTACGCTGATACCCAATATGTGGGAGAAAACTACTGTATGGGCGCACGTCAGGGCTCGGAAGGGAAGTAATGACGTTTTGGATTGCAGACTTTGATGGAATGGTCTGGGGGCGTCATGTCGCATTTGGAGAGCCCCTGATGCGCCTAAACAGTGGAAACCCCCCACAAGTGACCCCATTTTGGAAAATAGACCCCACAAGGAACTTATCTAGATGTGTGGTGAGCACTTTGAACCCCAAAGTGCTTCACAGAAGTTTATAACGCACAGCCGTAAAAATAAAAAATCTTTTTTTTTTTTATGCAAAAATGATTTTTTCGCCCCAATATTTTATTTTCACATGGGTAACAGGAGAAATTGTGCCCCAAAAGTTGTTGTCCAATTTGTCCTGAGTACGCTGATACCCAATATGTGGGAGAAAACTATTGTATGGGTACACGTTGGGGCTCGGAAGGGAAGTAGTGACGTTTTGGATTGCAGACTTTGATGGAATGGTCTGGGGGCGTCATGTCGCATTTGGAGAGCCCCTGATGCACCTAAACAGTGGAAATCCCCAACAAGTGACCCCATTTTGGAAAATAGACCCCACAAGGAACTTATCTAGATGTGTGATGAGCTGTTATGATTTGGTAGCTGAGGAGAGCAGGCAAAAAAAGGCAATACACCAGAGAGGTTGGAATCTACTGGATTGCAGTACCCTGACTAACCACCACAACTAAAGGCAGGCGTGGAGCGTACCTACGTTGGTCCTAGACGCCTCGTCACAGCCTGAGAAGCTAACTACACCTAAAGATAGAAAGAGAAAAACTATCTGCCCCAGAGCAGATCCCCAAAGAACATAGGAAGCCCCCAAACATGTAATGGCGGTTAGACAAGAGGAAATACAGACACAGACAGAAAATAGTATGAGCAAACGTTGGGGCCCAATCTTCCTAGAAAGAACAGGATAGGAAGGACACTTACTGCAATCCAAAAAACCCTAAAAAAAATACCAACTCACTAATTGCAAAAACACCTGAGATCACACGACCTCTACCACCTAAATTAGTTCTCTGGTGTAACAAAACTGAGCAGCAGCCACTGAAAAAACTGGAAAAGGCAAATGAACAAATAACAGTGGCTCAGAAAAGCTGAGAGGAGCACAAGCCCCGAAGGTGACCTGGCTGACCACCACAGAAGTGCAGGACAAAATGCAAAAAGCAAGCACAAAAATAAAAGCAGAAAATATCTTATCTGTTAGCAGAAGATGCAGGCAAGACACAGCAGGCTTCCAAGTGAACCAGGAACCAAAGTTGAGACAAGAACAATTGATCACCGGCAACCCTGATGGGAGGGAACCTCCCTTATATAAGACCAGTCTGTAACACCTGATTGCCAATCTTCACAATCTTCATTGAATAGTTCAGTACTGTTTGTAACCACCAGAGGGAGCTTCTGCTCAGAATTCATTCCAACACATTCACAACGTACCCCCCTTGAGGAGGGGTCACCGAACCCTCATTTGGGCAACCAGGTCGGTCAGGATGAGCTCTGTGATACGCACGGATCAGTCTCCTAGCATGGATGTCCGAAGCAAACACCCAAGAATTGTCCTCCTAACCATAACCTCTCCACTTAACCAAATACTGAAGTTTCCGTCTAGAAAACGAGAATCCAAATATTTTCTCAACCACATACTCCAGATTGCCCTCAACCAAAACAGGGTCAGGAGGCGCAGCTATAGGAACCACTGGCTCGACAAACCTTTTCAATAAGGACTTGTGGAACACGTTATGGATCTTAAATGTCCCTGGAAGAAGTAAACAAAAGGAAACAGGATTAAGAATCTCCATGATCTTATAAGGTCCAATGAACCTGGGTTTAAACTTAGGAGATGCAACTCTCATAGGGATATTTCTTGAGGACAACCAGACCAAGTCTCCCACTTCAAACCGAGGACCATCAGTCCTATGCCGGTTGGCAAACCGCTGGGCCCTCTCCTGAGAGAGGGACAACCTCTCCACTCCCTGGTCCCAAATCTGCTGCATACGCTCCACAACAGAGTCAACACCTGGACAGACAGAAAATAGTATGAGAAAACGTTGGGGCCCAATCTTCCTAGAAAGAACAGGATAGGAAGGACACTTACTGCAATCCAAAAAACCCTAAAAAAATACCAACTCACTAATTGCAAAAACACCTGAGATCACACGACCTCTACCACCTAAATTAGTTCTCTGGTGTAACAAAACTGAGCAGCAGCCACTGAAAAAACTGGAAAAGGCAAATGAACAAATAACAGTGGCTCAGAAAAGCTGAGAGGAGCACAAGCCCCCGAAGGGGACCTGGCTGACCTCCACAGAAGTGCAGGACAAAATGCAAAAAGCAAGCACAAAAATAAAAGCAGAAAATATCTTATCTGTTAGCAGAAGATGCAGGCAAGACACAGCAGGCTTCCAAGTGAACCAGGAACCAAAGTTGAGACAAGAACAATTGATCACCGGCAACCCTGATGGGAGGGAACCTCCCTTATATAAGACCAGCTCTGTAACACCTGATTGCCAATCTTCACAATCTTTATTGAATAGTTCAGTACTGTTTGTAACCACGAGAGGGAGCTTCTGCTCAGAATTCATTTCCAACACATTCACAACAGTACCCCCCCTTTAGGAGGGGTCACCGAACCCTCATTTGGGCAACCAGGTCGGTCAGGATGAGCTCTGTGATACGCACGGATCAGTCTCCTAGCATGGATGTCCGAAGCAAACACCCAAGAATTGTCCTCCTGACCATAACCTCTCCACTTAACCAAATACTGAAGTTTCCGTCTAGAAAAACGAGAATCCAATTTTTCTCAACCACATACTCCAGATTGCCCTCAACCAAAACAGGGTCAGGAGGCGCAGCCATAGGAACCACTGGCTCGACAAACCTCTTCAATAAGGACTTGTGGAACACGTTATGGATCTTAAATGTCCCTGGAAGAAGTAAACGAAAGGAAACAGGATTAAGAATCTCCATGATCTTATAAGGTCCAATGAACCTGGGTTTAAACTTAGGAGATGGAACTCTCATAGGGATATTTCTTGAGGACAACCAGACCAAGTCCCCCACTTCAAACCGAGGACCATCAGTCCTATGCCGGTTGGCAAACCGCTGGGCCCTCTCCTGAGAGAGGGACAACCTCTCCACTCCCTGGTCCCAAATCTGCTGCATACGCTCCACAACAGAGTCAACACCTGGACAGACAGAAAATAGTATGAGCAAACGTTGGGGCCCAATCTTCCTAGAAAGAACAGGATAGGAAGGACACTTACTGCAATCCAAAAAACCCTAAAAAAATACCAACTCACTAATTGCAAAAACACCTGAGATCACACGACCTCTACCACCTAAATTAGTTCTCTGGTGTAACAAAACTGAGCAGCAGCCACTGAAAAAACTGGAAAAGGCAAATGAACAAATAACAGTGGCTCAGAAAAGCTGAGAGGAGCACAAGCCCCCGAAGGTGACCTGGCTGACCACCACAGCAGTGCAGGACAAAATGCAAAAAGCAAGCACAAAAATAAAAGCAGAAAATATCTTATCTGTTAGCAGAAGATGCAGGCAAGACACAGCAGGCTTCCAAGTGAACCAGGAACCAAAGTTGAGACAAGAACAATTGATCACCGGCAACCCTGATGGGAGGGAACCTCCCTTATATAAGACCAGTCTGTAACACCTGATTGCCAATCTTCACAATCTTCATTGAATAGTTCAGTACTGTTTGTAACCACCAGAGGGAGCTTCTGCTCAGAATTCATTTCCAACACATTCACAACAGTACCCCCCCTTGAGGAGGGTCACCGAACCCTCATTTGGCAACCAGGTCGGTCAGGATGAGCTCTGTGATACGCACGATCAGTCTCCTAGCATGGATGTCCGAAGCAAACACCCAAGAATTGTCCTCCTAACCATAACCTCTCCACTTAACCAAATACTGAAGTTTCCGTCTAGAAAAACGAGAATCCAATATTTTCTCAACCACATACTCCAGATTGCCCTCAACCAAAACAGGGTCAGGAGGCGCAGCTATAGGAACCACTGGCTCGACAAACCTTTTCAATAAGGACTTGTGGAACACGTTATGGATCTTAAATGTCCCTGGAAGAAGTAAACAAAAGGAAACAGGATTAAGAATCTCCATGATCTTATAAGGTCCAATGAACCTGGGTTTAAACTTAGGAGATGCAACTCTCATAGGGATATTTCTTGAGGACAACCAGACCAAGTCTCCCACTTCAAACCGAGGACCATCAGTCCTATGCCGGTTGGCAAACCGCTGGGCCCTCTCCTGAGAGAGGACAACCTCTCCACTCCCTGGTCCCAAATCTGCTGCATACGCTCCACAACAGAGTCAACACCTGGACAGACAGAAAATAGTATGAGAAAACGTTGGGGCCCAATCTTCCTAGAAAGAACAGGATAGGAAGGACACTTACTGCAATCCAAAAAACCCTAAAAAAATACCAACTCACTAATTGCAAAAACACCTGAGATCACACGACCTCTACCACCTAAATTAGTTCTCTGGTGTAACAAAACTGAGCAGCAGCCACTGAAAAAACTGGAAAAGGCAAATGAACAAATAACAGTGGCTCAGAAAAGCTGAGAGGAGCACAAGCCCCCGAAGGGGACCTGGCTGACCTCCACAGAAGTGCAGGACAAAATGCAAAAAGCAAGCACAAAAATAAAAGCAGAAAATATCTTATCTGTTAGCAGAAGATGCAGGCAAGACACAGCAGGCTTCCAAGTGAACCAGGAACCAAAGTTGAGACAAGAACAATTGATCACCGGCAACCCTGATGGGAGGGAACCTCCCTTATATAAGACCAGTCTGTAACACCTGATTGCCAATCTTCACAATCTTTATTGAATAGTTCAGTACTGTTTGTAACCACGAGAGGGAGCTTCTGCTCAGAATTCATTTCAACACATTCACAACAGTACCCCCCCTTTAGGAGGGGTCACCGAACCCTCATTTGGGCAACCAGGTCGGTCAGGATGAGCTCTGTGATACGCACGGATCAGTCTCCTAGCATGGATGTCCGAAGCAAACACCCAAGAATTGTCCTCCTGACCATAACCTCTCCACTTAACCAAATACTGAAGTTTCCGTCTAGAAAAACGAGAATCCAATATTTTCTCAACCACATACTCCAGATTGCCCTCAACCAAAACAGGGTCAGGAGGCGCAGCCATAGGAACCACTGGCTCGACAAACCTCTTCAATAAGGACTTGTGGAACACGTTATGGATCTTAAATGTCCCTGGAAGAAGTAAACGAAAGGAAACAGGATTAAGAATCTCCATGATCTTATAAGGTCCAATGAACCTGGGTTTAAACTTAGGAGATGGAACTCTCATAGGGATATTTCTTGAGGACAACCAGACCAAGTCCCCCACTTCAAACCGAGGACCATCAGTCCTATGCCGGTTGGCAAACCGCTGGGCCCTCTCCTGAGAGAGGGACAACCTCTCCACTCCCTGGTCCCAAATCTGCTGCATACGCTCCACAACAGAGTCAACACCTGGACAGACAGAAAATAGTATGAGCAAACGTTGGGGCCCAATCTTCCTAGAAAGAACAGGATAGGAAGGACACTTACTGCAATCCAAAAACCCTAAAAAAATACCAACTCACTAATTGCAAAAACACCTGAGATCACACGACCTCTACCACCTAAATTAGTTCTCTGGTGTAACAAAACTGAGCAGCAGCCACTGAAAAAACTGGAAAAGGCAAATGAACAAATAACAGTGGCTCAGAAAAGCTGAGAGGAGCACAAGCCCCCGAAGGGGACCTGGCTGTCCTCCACAGAAGTGCAGGACAAAATGCAAAAAGCAAGCACAAAAATAAAAGCAGAAAATATCTTATCTGTTAGCAGAAGATGCAGGCAAGACACAGCAGGCTTCCAAGTGAACCAGGAACCAAAGTTGAGACAAGAACAATTGATCACCGGCAACCCTGATGGGAGGGAACCTCCCTTATATAAGACCAGTCTGTAACACCTGATTGCCAATCTTCACAATCTTCATTGAATAGTTCAGTACTGTTTGTAACCACCAGAGGGAGCTTCTGCTCAGAATTCATTTCCAACACATTCACAACAATGAGCGCTATGAAGCCCCAAGTGCTTCACAGAAGTTTATAATGTACAGCCGTAAAAACAAAAAAAATCATTTTTTTTTACAAAAATGATATTTTCGCCCCCAGTTTTTTATTTTCCCAAGGGTAACAGAAGAAATAGGACAAATTGCACAATAACTCTTGGGGTCCAGAGTACGCTGATACCCCATATGTGGGATAAACTACTGTTTGGAAGCATGGCCGAGCTCAGAAGTGAAGGAGCACCGTTTGACTTTTTCAACGCAGAATTGGCTGGAATTGAGATCAGACGCCATGTCACATTTGGAGAGCCCCTGATGTGCCTAAACAGCGGAAACCCCCCAATTCTAACTCCAACCCTAACCCCAACACACCCCTAACCCTAGTCCCAACCCTAACCACAAACCTAACCCTAACAGACCCCTAATCCCAACCCTAACCCTAATCCTAACTTTAGCGCCAACCCTAACCCTAACTTTAGCCGCAACCCTAACCCTAACCCTAATGGGAAAATGGAAATAAATACATATTTTTTATTTTATTATTTTTCCCTAACTAAGAGGGTGATAAAGGGGGGTCTGATTTACTATTTATAGTGGGTTTTTATGATTGGCAGCTGTCACACTAAAAGACGCTTTTTATTGCAAAAAATAGTTTTTTGCATCGCCACATTTTGAGAGCTATAATTTTTGCATATTTTAGCCCACAGAGTCATGTGAGGTCTTATTTTTTGCGGTACGAGTTGACGTTTTTATTGGTACCATTTTTGAGCATGTGACATTTTTTGATCGCTTTTTATTTCGATTTTTGGGAGGTTAGAATGAACAAAAATCAGCAATTCATGAATTTCTTTTGGGGGAGGCGTTTTTATCGTTCCGCGTGTGGTAAAATTGATACAGCAGTTTTATTCTTCGGGTCTGTACGATTACGGCGATACCTCATTTATATCATTTTTTTATGTTTTGGCGCTTTTATAGAATAAAAACAATTTTATATAAAAAATTATTATTTTTGCATCGCTTTATTCTGCGAGCTATAACTTTTTATTTTTTCGCTGATGATGCTGTATGGCAGCTCGTTTTTTGCAGGACAAGATGACGTTTTCAGCGGTACCAAGTTTATTTATATCGGTCTTTTTGATCGCGTGTTATTCCACTTTTTGTTCGGCGGTATGATGATAAAGCATTGATTTTTTGCTTTGTTTTTTTTTTTTTTTTAAGGGGTTCCCTGAAGGGATTAACTAGTGGAACAGTTTTATAGGGGGGTCGTTACGGACGCGGCGATACCAAATATGTGTACTTTTATTGTTTTGTTTTTTTTATTTACAGGAAGAAATGAATTTATTGGGGAATATATATATTTTTTTTTATTTATTTTGAATTTTTTTTTAAAACATGTTTATTTTTATTTTTTTAACTTTTTTACTTTGTCCCAGGGTGGGACAACACTGTATTTTATCAGATCGCTGGTGTGACAGTGTGCACAGCACTCTGTCACACCAGCGATCGCACAGGCAGTGCTGCAGGCTTCTCAGTGCCTGCTCTCAGCAGGCACTGAGGAAGCCGCCTCCCTCCAGGACCCCGGCGCCATCTTGGATCCGGGTCCTGGGAGGGAGGAAGCCCTCAGAACAGCGCGATCACATCGCGCTTGTCTGAGGGTCTCAGGGGGGCGCTCAGGGAGCCCCCTCCCTGCGCGATGCTTCCCTGTGCCCCCAGTACACCGTGATCATGTTTGATCGCGGTGTGCCAGGGGTTAATGTGCCGGGAGCGGTCCGTGAGTGCTCCTGACACACAGTCACGGGTGTCAGCTGTGATAATCAGCTGACACCCGGCGGCGATTAGCTTCGCTCCCTCCGGGAGCGCAGCTGATCGTCTATGACGTACTATCCCGTCCATGGTCAGATTGGCACGGGTTTCATGGACGGGATAGTACGTCTGATGTCAGAGAGGGGTTAAACCCATCTGAAAAAGCACAAATAAAAAAAATGAACATATGCATTTCGAGACAAAAATTATTTGCTGTTTGCATGTTCAGGCGTTTGAGCAGTTTTTAACCACTTCAAGTTTCCAAAGAAGTGGTCCGACAATTCTTCAGGTGTTTTTGTAAGGAGATAGACTGGACCTGCTTACCGGGTCCGGAACTAGAAGGGCTGCATCCTCTGTTCCCAGGGGGAAACCTGAGTGGGTCGGACCTCCCTCTGCTGCGTGAGGGAAACCAGAGAGATACGGAGTTTCCTGCAGTCCCAGGAGGGTGGGCAGAACCAGAAAAGGGCACACAGCATCAGGGGCATAAAAGGGGAAAGCGTGCCAAAAAAGGTCAGTCTGGCATCGGCGCAGAGTAGTGCGCAGGACAGCACAGAGAGCAGCACGCAGAGCAGTGAGGAGCATGCTCTGCTTCCCCCATCGGATGCCGGCATTGCGGCAGGGTCCGACCATTTAGAATGGGACCGCTGCCAGGAGGGAAGCCGGCTGCAGAACAGAGCAGAGCAGCAGCAGAACAGAGCAGAGCCACTGCAGGACAGAGTAAAGCCGGTTGTGCCGCAGCCATAAAAAGAGATGTGCTTTGTCCGGGGAGTACCAGCGCCTCACAGACCAGTGACCATCATTTCCCGCTGCCAGAAGCCAGGGACAGAGAGTGAGAGGGACGGGCAGTGTGTGCCGCTGACTTCCAGTAAGCGAGATGCAGAGCAGTCTGTGTCTGTGAGTACTACACACATGCCCCATACTAGTGACCGAGTACAGGACAGACCCTTGTACCCTGACTGTGCCGTTAAACAACTTCTGAGCCACGTGGGGTCTGTACCAGATTGTGACCAGTATTACCACCAGCCACTTTGGGCCCACTTGACCAAGACTGTCAGGAGAGTTATGCAGGAGCCAAGTCGGTCTTAGACAGCACAGTAGCCCGTAATCTTGTAGGAAACTACACATATATATATATATATATGAACAAGGGGCAGTGTAAAGTACCGGAGACCGACCACTGTCACCAGAAGATGGGGGTATTGTTGTTCTATTGAACCCCATTAAAGGACACTGCATCGACCGTTGTGGCGCTATTGAGTTCGCAGTAGGAGCTGCAGTTTTTGGACTTTCTTATACGTTTGCTACTCAACTGCCGATAATTGTACCGTTGTTTTTCTCCTTGCAAAACCTTTTGCCATTTATACGGTTCCACCTTTTAACTCTCTGAGTGGAGTATTCCCCTGTAAATAAACATGTTAACCCTTGCTCTGTTGCCCGCGTACCGTCACTGCACCACTTGTCTCTTACACTTGGCGCAGTCGGCAGCACGCAGTCTACGGGCGCAGGGGTGGCAGACCAAATGGTTGGGGGAGCTCCAAGGGCCAGTATACCTCTGGGGACAATTTTGAGTAATCTTCCCAAGTTCACAGGGAGCAACATTCTATTATGGAGCTGGACTGAGCAGGTCAGGGAAATGATGAGAATGTAACCCATGACTCCTGCATTAGTGGCGGAGGTTGCCCTGATGGCTCTAGATCAGTGGTTCTCAACCTTTCTAATGCCGTGACCCCGCAATACAGTTCCTCATGTTGCGGTGACCCCCAAACCAAAAAATAATTACAGTCCTCCATACAATATTATGGGCACCACATAGTCCTCCATACAGTATTATGGGCCAAATATAATGCTCCATAAAGAATACTGGTCCCCATATAATGCTCCATACAAAATATGGAGCTCTCCTCTGCACTGTGCTGCGTTCTGCACTGTTACGGCTCAGGAAAGGGCACTGTGGAAAGACTCCCCATTATCATCATCATTGCCTCCCCATTATCATCATCATCGCCTCCCCATCATCATTGCCTCCCCATCATCATTATCATTGCCTCCTAATCATCATCATCATTGTCTGCCCATCATCATTGCCTGCCCATCATCATTGGCTCCCCATCATCATCGCCTCCCCATCATCATCATTGCCTTCCCACCATCACTGCCTCCCCCCATCACCATCACACATACAGCACCACACACAGACAGCACCGCAGCACTCTCTCACATACACACACGCAGGCAGACACACACACACTGATACACACAGACACATAAACCTCACATCTCACCTGTCCGGCGCCCGCGCTCTCTGCCACAGCCGGCCGCTGAATGATGACGTCATCCAGCGGCGCTGCTGTGACAGGAAGCGCGGGCGCCCTGCAGGCGCCCCCTGGAGCCCGGAGCATGGAGGCACGGGGAGAGGTAAGTATTGCGCCGCCTGCTCAGGCCGGGTCCCCCCTCTCCCCGCACAGTGGACTCACCGACCCGCCGCTCAGATCCGTAGGGTCCCGGGCCGCTGCACTGTGACTCCGTGGGAGGAGGAATTGCTGCTGCTGCCACGCCGCCCCACACACGTGCTGCCTGGGGCGGACCGCCCCACACACGTGCTGCCTGGGGCGGACCGCCCCTCGCCCGCCCACGCTACGCCCGCACCCACCCACGCTACGCCCCTGCTACGCCACTGGGCTAAAGCCATCGGAAATATGCTGTATATATGGCTCCGCTCCCATCCTCCCATCCTGTATATATGGCTCCGCTCCCCCTCCCATCCTGTATACATGGCTCCGCTCCCATCCTCCCATCCTGTATATATGGCTCCGCTCCCCCTCCCATCCTGTATACATGGCTCCGCTCCCATCCTCCCATCCTGTATACATAGCTCCGCTCCCCCCTCCCATCCTGTATATATGACTCCGCTCCCCCCTCGCATCCTGTATACATGGCTCCGCTCCCCCTCCCATCCTGTATACATGGCTCCGCTCCCACCCTCCCATCCTATATACATGGCTCCGCTCCCATCCTCCCATCCTGTATACATGGCTCCACTCCCCCCTCCCATCCTGTATATATGGCTCCGCTCCCATCCTCCCATCCTATATACATGGCTCTGCTCCCACCCTCCCATCCTATATACATGGCTCCGCTCCCACCCTCCCATCCTGTATATATGGCTCCGCTCCCATCCTCCCATCCTTGTATATATGGCTCCGCTCCACCCTCCCATCCTATATACATGGCTCCGCTCCCATCCTGTATATATGGCTCCGCTCCCCCCTCCCATCCTGTATATATGGCTCCGCTCCCCCTCCATCCTGTATACATGGCTCCGCTCCCATCCTCCCCTCCTGTATATATGGCTCCGCTCCCCCTCCCATCCTGTATACATGGCTCCGCTCCCATCCTCCCATCCTGTATACATGGCTCCGCTCCCCCCTCCCATCCTGTATATATGGCTCCGCTCCCCCCTCCCATCCTGTATATGAGTCGCACGTACCAGGGCTTTGGGGTACTCGGCACCGAGCCCGTTCACTTTACTGGGGAATGTCACAGGCAGCGCGGCTCGGTCCGTGGCCCTGGGCGCTCACTAAAAGGGGGATATTTACAGGGGATTGTAGAAAGTTCGTGATGCCACCTGTGGTTTCTGATCAGGGTGACCAGCGCTGCAGGGTGAATCCTCTGAGGGTTGGGGCAGCAAGGTGTTAAGTCTCCCACAGGCGAGACTGGTCCCTCGAGGTATATGGCGGTGCAGGGGTGAAGGAGCAATAATGCAGACACACACAAGACAGTCTCTTTCTGTACCTTTACTGGTGATGAAGTTGCAGGCACGTCCCGGGAGGCCGTCAGGGTGGAGGATGCACGTCCAGTAATCACTGAGTAGTGTAGGGCCTCCTTACGTCTATATGTGTGTGAGTTTCTAACTTGCATGAAACAAAGTTTATCTCCGTTCTCTTTGCTACGCCCGGCTGATCTTGTGGTGGAGCCTTTTTTTGGACAGAACTAAGTCTCTATCTGCAGCGTCCTGCTAGACTCCTGTTCTTCCTGACCCCGGTTACGTATCAGCACTGTTGGGCCCCTCTGTGACCTGAAGTCCAGCAGGATCTCCGGTTTCTCCCACTAGCCATGAAGGTACTAGCAAGCTCGGACCCGGTGTCCGGTGGTGCAGAGTGGAGGTAAGCCATCATTGCTATTCATCCTCAGTCACTCTCTCTTTCTCTTTTCCCACTTGCCTGTCGTCCTACTCACACCTTTAACATAAGCACAAGCAGCAGTAGATGTCAGCTTCCTTCTCTTCACCGCTCTCCAAGCGTCGGCACGCTCGCTCTCTAACAATACCTCAGTTGACTCGGTGTTACAAATACTGCAGTTCCCTTTCCTTCTCTTCTTTCTTAGGCTCTGTCCGAAGTAGCTATCAGGACCTTCCGTCAGACTGATCTATGCACACTCAGTCCTTCAAAACAGCATTTCACATATCACTATCACATTACCCAACTGGGTATACTACTTCAGCATGTAAACATTATCATCATATAACATTCTCAATAAAGTGCAATTCTTCTTTATAACTTTGTACAGTTCAGTAAACCCTGTCTGGGTCCTACTGGTCTTCTTTAAACATAGTGGCACCTTCCACACCTGGGGCTGGAAGCATGCGGTGCGCTCTGGAACGCATGACTAAGAGATCGTGTCCTGCTACCAGTGTCTGAATAGCCACAGTCCTCTTTTCAATTTTACGATTTGCTGGAGGCCTTACAGGTGCCTCTTCTAAGTACAGATTTGGCTCAATAGGGATCGCTGTAGTAGTCGCTGTGCTCTGCAGCGTTTCCAATTGTGACGCAGATACACGTAGTGGCTCAGTTGGGGACGCACTAATAATCGCTGCGCTCTGTTGCGTTGCAGAATAGGACGCAGGATAAGATGCAGAATAGGACGCAGAATAAGATGCAGGTGCGCGGCCGGACGCTGATGTGGCTGGGGCTTGGGACGCTGAGACACGGGTACGTTTCCGGCTTCAGGGACGGGGTCGCTGACTCGGGAGACATTCAGGGCATACCACCCCTTAAGACCCCAGTGCCGCGTGTAGGTGACAACATCCCCAATAAGCAGATCCCTTCCCGGGTGCCCCTCTGGCAAGTGAGACCCCACATCCCTGCGATTAACAAAGACCTCCTGGTACAGGCCTGGTTTGTGGATGAACCCCCAGCCTCCCTGGAGTTTGAAGTCTCTAATGGCCCCCTGGCGCCGCGGTTCCCGGAGCGTACCTTTGTCTCGCCTGACGTTCTCCTTGTCAGCAAGATCTTTCTCCCGGTACCTCTGGCGAAGCTGCTGCGCCTCTCGCTGCTCCCACTGCTGTCGCTGCTCCTGCTCCCGGCGTCGCCACTCGTTCTCCCTCTGGGCGGCGTATTCCACGTCGTCCAGGAGCTCCATTTCCTCCCAGTCGATCTCCATTGCTGTCGGCTGGGTTTCATCCGTCGTCGTCCCTTCCGGGGGACTGCATTCCGCTGCTGCCGCTGGTTCCAGGCCTGGCTGGCATTCGGGTCCGGGCAGGGCCTCCTCAGCCTCCTTCCCTCCCGCCGCGTCCTCGGCGGAGTCAGGATCAGCTCTTTCGGGGCCGGCCTCCGGTTCTTCATCAGCCGCTGGGTCCAGTGGTGGCGCAGGTGGCATTTGCGCATCTCGAGGGGAGAGCAGTGGGTCCCACAGCAGCCGCTGTTTCAGGGCATGCCAGCTTCGCTCCATCGCCTACATCTCTGCGCGGTGTCGGGCCATATCCCTCAGCGCCGCATCCACCTCCTCCACTTTCTGCATTCTCTGGTCATCCGCCCGACCTGGGGACGGTTCAGGCACAGGCTGCAACTCTTCAGAGGAACGGGGTCTGCGCACCGCCATTCCTCCACATAGTGACTCCTGTCCTTCCGCCATCTCACTCCAGGCTAGACTGTAGTTCCCATCTGGAACGATCTGGTCTTTTCCGTGGAGGCGGGACTTTCACTTTCTCTTCCTAGCATAGAGGATGAAGAGGAGGCGGATCTCCCTTGCAGTGGGGCAGGCTCGGACATTATAATAGCACTTAGACAGGGCGCCCATTACTTTCGCGCCACAGGGGGGGGCACGCCTACGAATGCACGCCCTTCTTCTTTACCAGCGCCTCAGGGCGCGAACATGGCGGCAAAATGGCGGAAAATGGCACCAAAAGTCACAAAAACTGCACACAGTCTTTTTGCACAAAACAGTCCACTTAGGCACACAGGACTCACATATAGTAAGCTTCGGATCCTGTTCGTGACGCCAAGTTAGATGAGTCGCACGTACAGGGCTTGGGGTACTCGGCACCGAGCCCGTTCACTTCACTGGGGGATGTCACGGGTAGCGCAGCTCGGTCCGTTGCCCTGGGCGCTCACTAAAAGGGGATATTTACAGGGATTGTATAAAGTTCGTGACGCCACCTGTGGTTTCTGATCAGGGTGACCAGCGCTGCAGGGTGAATCCTCTGAGGGTTGGGGCAGCAAGGTGTTAAGTCTCCCACAGGCGAGACTGGTCCCTCGAGGTATATGGCGGTGCAGGGGTGAAGGAGCAATAATGCAGACACACACGACAGTCTCTTTCTGTACCTTTACTGGTGATGAAGTTGCAGGCACGTCCCGGGAGGCCGTCAGGGTGGAGGATGCACGTCCAGTAATCATGAGTAGGTGTAGGGCCTCCTTACGTCTATATGTGTGTGAGTTTCTAACTTGCATGAAACAAAGTTTAACTCCGTTCTCTTTGCTACGCCCGGCTGATCTTGTGGTGGAGCCTTTTTTGGACAGAACTAAGTCTCTATCTGCAGCGTCCTGCTAGACTCCTGTTCTTCCTGACCCCGGTTACGTATCAGCACTGTTGGGCCCCTCTGTGACCTGAAGTCCAGCAGGGTCTCCGGTTTCTCCCACTAGCCATGAAGGTACTAGCAAGCTCAGACCCGGTGTCCTGTGGTGCAGAGTGGAGGTAAGCCATTGCTATTCATCCTCAGTCACTCTCTCTTTCTCTTTTCCCACTTGCCTGTCGTCCTACTCACACCTTTAACATAAGCACAAGCAGCAGTAGATGTCAGCTTCCTTCTCTTCACCGCTCTCCAAGCGTCGGCACGCTCGCTCTCTAACAATACCTCAGTTGACTCGGTGTTACAAATACTGCAGTTCCCTTTCCTTCTCTTCTTTCTTAGGCTCTGTCCGAAGTAGCTATCAGGACCTTCCGTCAGACTGATCTATGCACACTCTGAGAGTCACTTTCCACTTCCCTAGGGAACTATCAGTCAGCACGTTCTGAGGTAACTTTCCTCTCAGCTCGTCAACAGGCTCTGACACAGACTAGTGTAATCTGAGCTCTGACAGGAATCCTCTCACTCCGGTGTTCTGAGGAGATCTGATCTGTCTGAGGTACAACCAACAACTAGCTAACGTTCAGCTAGAATGTCTAGAATGAGCTGTCTGGCTAGAATGCCTAATGCTGTGTCTCTCCACACCCTTATATAATCTAAAGGGCTCCCTCTGGTGGTACCAGGAAAATGTGAAGTGTGAATGAATATCGGGTGATTGTGAATTACCTTTCATGCATCCTCCAGGGTACATGTGGCACCAAGCGCAGCTGGGCTACACATCTACATGGCTCCACTCCCCCTCCCATCCTGTATACATGGCTCCGCTCCCACCCTCCCATCCTATATACATGGCTCCGCTCCCATCCTCCCATCCTGTATACATGGCTCCGCTCCACCCTCCCATCCTATATACATGGCTCCGCTCCCATCCTGTATACATGGCTCCGCTCCCCCCTCCCATCCTGTATATATGGCTCCGCTCCCATCCTCCCATCCTATATACATGGCTCTGCTCCCACCCTCCCATCCTATATACATGGCTCCGCTCCCATCCTCCCATCCTGTATATATGGCTCCGCTCCCCCCTCCCATCCTGTATACATGGCTCCGCTCCCACCCTCCCATCCTGTATATATGACTCCGCTCCCATCCTCCCATCCTTGTATATATGGCTCCGCTCCACCCTCCCATCCTGTATATATGGCTCCTGCTCCCATCCTCCCATCCTGTATATATGGCTCCGCTCCCCCCTCCCATCCTGTATATATGGCTCCGCTTCACCCTCCCATCCTGTATAAATGGCTCCGCTCCCATCCTCCCATCCTTGTATATATGGCTCCGCTCCCCCCTCCCATCCTATATACATGGCTCCGCTCCCATCCTCCCATCCTGTATACATGGCTCCGCTCCCACCCTCCCATCCTATATACATGGCTCCGCTCCCATCCTCCCATCCTGTATATATGGCTCCGCTCCCCCTCCCATCCTGTATACATGGCTCTGCTCCCCTGTCCTCCCCCCATCATACTTACCCTCCTCGCTCCGTCGCTGCAGGTCCCTGCATCCCTGTCGGCCGCGGCAGCTTCCTCCTGTGCACAGCGGTGACATAATAACGCTCATTAAGGACATGAATATGGACTCCACGCCTATGGGAGTGGCGTCACGTGCATATTCATTACCTTAATGAGTGGTACTACGTCACCGCACTGCCAGGAGGAAGCTGCGGCGGCCCACAGGGACACAGCGATGGAAGGTAAGTATGGATGTCTTCTTGAAGCCGGTGGCTGCAGCTGTCACTACAGTGCTGCAGCCGCTGGCTCCTTTAAGCGACCCGTGTTTTGGTCATTCGACCCCCGCGGGGGTCGCGACCCACAGGTTGAGAACCGCTGCTCTAAATGGAGAGGCCAGGGATTCCGTTACGACCTCCCCATGAGCGAGACACCTTTGACAAAGTACTGCAAATACTTGAAGATACACATGGAGACCCCTACGGATGTAGGGGAGTTACGCACGCGCTTATTTAGGTGTATTCAAAGGGAGGGGGAGATTGTGATGCAGTACATGAATGCGCTACAGGAGCTACACATGACAATTCTTAAGAAAGACAGCATAGGCATAGGACCCCCCAACATAGTGCTGCGAGACCAGTTGGTGACGGGCCTGAGAGATGCGCAGCTTGGGCAGGCATTGCGTGAGCATCTGCGAGCTAACAAGCGCATGACTTTTGCAGAAATTGGGGCAGAGGCGCGCATTGGCGAGCAGGAGCAGGGGGTTGAAGCCTTGACAGGGATAGACCGGTGTTGCAGGGTACCCAGCCCAAATGAGGAAGAACCGAAGTGGTCCAACGAATTACGGCAAGGAATGCAGAAGTTATGGGAAAAAGTTGGAAAGCTGGAGGAAGCTCTTACGGCTGTCTTAGAGTCCCGTGCCATCCCCGAAGGTGACTCGCAGCAAAACCTAAAGGAAGTTAGGGGAGAGGTGCGGAGCATCAGAGGTATCCCAGCAGTTGTCTCGAAGTTTGCTTACCGGTCTTGGAGTGAAGAACAAATGCAGAGAGGATACGCTTCCTGCAGAGGCCGACAATCCAGACTGAGGCACTCATCAGACAAACGCAGACGAGGGTGTTGGACATGTGGAAGAAGGGGACACCTGTCCAGAAGTTGCCTTACCCAAGACAGATGACGGGGAATGTTTGCTCATCCGTCCAAAAGTCCTGTCAGTGTCACGCTGTCTAGCAGATGTATAAATATATAATGTCAGTAATCTATCAAGTGGGACAACATACTATCTAACATATAAGTAGGTAACATTAACATGTATATATAGCATAGTATTACCTGACATAATATCCTGTGAGTCAATACTGAATCCTTTTCACGCTGTCTCTGGCTAGAGGTGAACCGGGGTCTATGCTGACCCTAAACTGGGGTCCTGACTAGTCCCTCTACCTGGAGGTACTGTTAATGGTACAGAGGTCCAGGCCACCAGCGTAAACCCTGTCTCCTACTAATCCCTGACCACTGTAATCTAGTCCTTAGAAGGACCCTGATTACCACCAAAGGGAATGGACAGGTAAAGGTTAACAAACAGTATAGACAAACGAGACAGACAGGGGATAAAGTAAATACTGTCTTTCATACAACATATAAACACAGAGGGAACACCAAAGGTCTAGGAGATAAACTATAAGCAAGGAGGGGATGAACAACAAAAGAGCTCTTAGCTTAAGTCTTCTCAGAACCGATCCTATCTGCAGTCTGTATGAATGCTTTCACAGGCATCTAACACCCAGACTGGCAGGGATATAAAGGAAGCTAATTAGAACATAATCAAAAGCAGCCGGGCGAGGCTGGACCTACTCTTAGCAAAGAGCTAGGTAAAATTAACTCTCTCATTACCAAACACAAAGTAACAGCAACTCAGCTGCGAGAAGTCAGAATGTGCAATCGCGACGATCCTCGTGGCGATGCACCCATGACAGTACCCCCCCTTCTACGAGGGGCCTCCGGACCCTCAGGGCCAGGTCTGCCCGGGTAAGTTGTGTGGAAGGTCCGAACCAATCGATCTGCGTTAACCTCCGACGCAGGGACCCACGTCCTCTCCTCAGGACCATACCCCCTCCAATGAACCAGGTACTGAAGGGACCGACGATTCAGACGTGAGTCAATGATCTTCAACACCTGAAACTCCAAGCTACCATTGACCACCACCGGAGGAGGAGGCAGAGGCGACGGTATAACTGGCGCCACGTACCTTTTAAGCAACGATTTGTGGAACACATTGTGGATTTTAAACATAGGAGGGAGGTCCAGACGAAATGCCACAGGATTAACTATAGAACTGATCCTATATGGACCGATGAACCTGGGACCCAGTTTCCAGGAGGGAACCTTGAGTTTTATATTCTTGGTAGACAACCACACCAGATCGTTCACACCTAGGTCCGGACCAAACACTCTCCTCCTATCAGACCTCCGCTTGTAACGGTTCCCCATAGCACTCAGACCATTCAGCACTCCTCTCCAAACTGAAGCAAGTGACGACGAGAATTGTTCCTCCTCAGGAACCCCAGATGGACGGGTTTGTGGGGTCTTAGAGCGAGCACAACCTCCACAGGACGTGACAAATTTTATTACCTCTTTATTTAAGTTAGGCCACCAAAACCGGCGAGAAAGGAGATCCACAGTTGCTTTACTCCCTGGATGTCCTGCCAAAGCAGAACCATGATGTGCCTCGATAACTTTTTGTCTTAACTGATTAGGAACAAACAGTCTCCCTGGAGGTCCTACAGGAGTGTCCCCCTGAGCCTCCAACACCTCCTCCTCAAGCTCAGAGCACACAGCCGACACCACCACTCCCTCCTGCATGATAGGAACCGGGCCATCCGTCTTTCCGGCCCCTGGGACACTATGAGATAAGGCATCAGGAAGCAATTTTATTGAGCAGTCATACGTGCGATGAGGAGGTAACTCTTGACACCCCTCCTCTGAGAACATCTCCCCAAAGTCCTCCAGAAAAGGAGGCAAAGTCTTAGGCACGACCGCACCGATGACCGTGTTCATGCAGTTATTCTTGCAAAATTCACCCCACTGGCTTATCTTTCTGGATTGCCAATCAATCACTGGGTTATGTTTAGTCAACCAAGGAAGTCCCAACACAATAGGAGTAGGAAGACCCTCCAACACATAACAAGACAACCGTTCTTTATGTATTGCCCCTACTCGAAGGTCTATGCTATGAACAGCTTGTACAAAGCTACCTTGACCGAGAGGTCTGGCATCAATAGAAAGTATAGGGATCGGTTTGGCCAATACACTCAGTTGCATACCTTGCACCTGGGCAAACCGAGCATCCACCATATTAGCCCCAGACCCACTATCAAGAAGAACAGAAATCCTCTCAACTCTCGCACCAACCACCACCTCAGCAGGCACGAGAAATTGAGACGGACCCGGGGACGAAATACCTACTCCCAGATTGTCGTCCACCACACAACCTGGGATTAACAGTTTTTCGGTGACTCCTTTGCTCAATGAGGCACGGGAGGGACACCCCCCAACAAAATGCCCCTCTCTCCCGCAGAAGAAACACCTTCTTGTCTTGCGGCGCACCGCTGATTCCCTCCTACAAATTGATGTCCCTCCCAACTGCATAGGTTCCTCAGAACAGACCAGGGGAATCTCAACATCAGGGACTTTAGTAGTGGATGGAGTCATAACAGGGGCGGAGTTACCTCACACCTCCCCCGAAAGCCGTCTATCAATACGAATGGCAAGAGCCATAGCAGCCTCCAGTGACGGAGGAGAATCATACTGAGCCAAAACATCTTTTACTTTGTCAGATAACCCTTGACAAAACTGGCTCCTAAGAGCTGGGTCATTCCACTGAGTATCTGTGGCCCATCTACGGAACTCAGAAGAAAATTCCTCCGCCGGACGATCTCCCTGCTGTATCCTACGTAATTTCGTTTCAGCAAGGGAGACCCGATCCGGGTCATCATACACCAAACCCAGGGCAGCAAAAAATTGATCTACTGACTGGAGGGCCGGGGAGCCCGGGGGAAGAGAGAACGCCCAGGATTGAGGGTCCCCTTGTAAGAGCGAGATGACAATTCCCACCCTCTGCTCTTCACTCCCCGATGACCGAGGCCGCAGCCGAAAGTACAATTTACATGCCTCCCGGAAGGTAAAAAATTTGTCCCGCCCACCAGTGAACCTGTCCGGGAGAGCAACCTTAGGTTCAGATCTGGTTTGCTCCGGGGGGGACAAAACCTTGGACTTAATATCCATAAGCTCCATGGACAACCTCTGCAACTGCCGGGCAAGCTGGGCTACTGGATCCATGGTAGCTGAGGAGAATTTTTAGTATGGCCGGTGAAAATGTCACGCTGTCTAGCAGATGTATAAATATATAATGTCAGTAATCTATCAAGTGGGACAACATACTATCTAACATATAAGTAGGTAACATTAACATGTATATATAGCATAGTATTACCTGACATAATATCCTGTGAGTCAATACTGAATCCTTTTCACGCTGTCTCTGGCTAGAGGTGAACCGGGGTCTATGCTGACCCTAAACTGGGGTCCTGACTAGTCCCTCTACCTGGAGGTACTGTTAATGGTACAGAGGTCCAGGCCACCAGCGTAAACCCTGTCTCCTACTAATCCCTGACCACTGTAATCTAGTCCTTAGAAGGACCCTGATTACCACCAAAGGGAATGGACAGGTAAAGGTTAACAAACAGTATAGACAAACGAGACAGACAGGGGATAAAGTAAATACTGTCTTTCATACAACATATAAACACAGAGGGAACACCAAAGGTCTAGGAGATAAACTATAAGCAAGGAGGGGATGAACAACAAAAGAGCTCTTAGCTTAAGTCTTCTCAGAACCGATCCTATCTGCAGTCTGTATGAATGCTTTCACCGGCATCTAACACCCAGACTGGCAGGGATATAAAGGAAGCTAATTAGAACATAATCAAAAGCAGCCGGGCGAGGCTGTGCCTAGTCTTAGCAAAGAGCTAGGTAAAATTAACTCTCTCATTACCAAACACAAAGTAACAGCAACTCAGCTGCGAGAAGTCAGAATGTGCAATCGCGACGATCCTTGTGGCAATGCACCCATGACAGTCAGTTGGAGAGAACCTCGTCCCTGGGAGGAGTGGCATGGCGAAAAGAGAGGAGCCGCACCCAGTCAGAGCCATGACCGCGGACGCCGAGAAAAGATGGAGAAGGTGTCGACTGTCTACGGTGAGATGGCTGCATTGGTCAGGCTCGTCGAGGCAAGTCTGGTGGAGCTACAACTTTGATCTGAAGGTACTGTCTGTGAGACTCAGCCTGAAGAAAAGAAAGAGCCAGATGTCCCTGAAACTCCCACTCCCACAGTTCCTGTTTGTGAGAAGGAAGAATCACTTGACTTGTCCTCTGAAGTGGACAGTTTGCCAGCCGTCAGCTCAGGGGACCCTGATCCAATGGAAGACCTACAGGGTGCCCCTGAGATTCTCCCACCAGAAACGGTGGACTATGAAGAGGAAGAACCACAGGCTTCGCTCTCTGAAGTTGAAAGTTCGCCGCTCGACAGCCCCAGAGATTTTGAGCGGTTGGAAGAGACAAAGCAGCTGGGTGAGGCAGAGAGTGTGGCTGAAAAGCAATGGGAAGTGATGCCCGCAGGACCCAGGGAGGACGACGAAGGGTCCGGTTTACATGATCTTACTTCATCCAATCTCAGTCCTGACGGGAGTGCGCCTGTCAAAGAGAGGGGGTGCTTTGAAGAAGAGTTGCCAGTACTTAGTCCACAGACTGAGGAGTCCAACCAAGAAGCCTCTAAGGTTTCCGAAGAAGACAAGGAAAGGGACGAACCGTTTGCTGGCAGCAAAGCTAAGAAAAGGAAAAAGAAGAAGAAGAAAGGTGTGAAAGTCACTGATGTTGCAGAAAAATTGGATGAGACAGAAGATGTGACTAGAGTCCCTACCACTTCACTCGAAAGTTGGAGTGACCTCTACAAGCCCTACTGGGAGAAGATGGAGTCAGAGAGGCAGGGGGAGTTGCAAAAAATGTGGGCATCTATCGGCCCTCAGAAGACTATATTGGAGTACGACGAAGCCTCGCCAGTGGAATGGCGAGTTAAAAGAGAGGGGGAGTGTAAGGAAATAGACCGGACATCTGCTTCCTGCATGCTGGGTCCAGAACTAGAAGGGCTGCATCCTCTTTTTCAGGGGGGAAGCCTGAGTGGGGCGGACCTCCCTCTGCTGCATGAGGGAAACCAAAGAGATATGGAGCTTCCTGCAGTCCCAGAAGGGTGGGTGGAACCAGAAAAGGGCATGCAGCATCAGGGGCATAAAAGTGGAAAGCGCACCAAAAAGGTCAGTCTGGCACCGACGCAGAGTAGTGTGCAGGACAGCACAGAGAGCAGTGCGCAGAGCAGTGAGGAGCGCGCTCTGCTTCCCCCATAGGGTGCCGGCAGTGCGGCAGGGTCCAACCATTTAGAGCGGGACCGCTGCCAGGAGGGAAGCCAGCTGCAGAACAGAGCAGAGCGGCAGCAGAACAGAGCAGAGCCGCTGCAGGACAGAGCAGAGCCACTGCAGGACAGAGCATAGCTGGTCGTGCCGCAGCCATAAAGAGAGAAGTGCTTTGTCCGGGGAGTACCAGCGCCTCACAGACCAGTGACCATCATTTCCCGCCGCCAGCAGCTGGGGACAGAGAGCGAGAGGGACGGGCAGTGTGTGCCAGTGACTTCCAGTAAGCGAGATGCAGAGTAGTCTGTGTCCGTGAGTACTACACACGTGCCCCATACTAGTGACCGAGTACAGGACAGACCCTTGTACCCTGACTGTGCCGTTAAACAACTTCTGAGCCACATGGGGTCCGTACAAGATCGTGACCCGTATTACCGCCAGCCACTTTGGGCCCGCTTGAATGAGACTGTCCGGAGAGTTATGCAGGAGCTAAGCCGGTCTTAGAGAGCACAGTAGCCCGTAATCTTTTAGGAAACTTCACTCTATGGACAAGGGGCAGTGGAAGGTACCGGAAACCGACCACTGTCACCAGAAGACGGGGGTATTGTTGTTCTATTGAACCCCATTAAAGGACACTGCATCGGTTATTACTGGCGCCATTGAGTTCGCAGCAGGAGCTGCAGTTTTGGACCTTCTTATACGTTTGCTACTCAACTGCCGATAATTGCACCGTTGTATTTCACCTTGCAAAACCTATTGCCATTTATACTGTTCCACCTTTTACCTCACTGCGTGTATTCCCCTGTAAATAAACCTGTTAACCCTTGCTCTGTTGCCTGCGTACTGTCACTGCACCCCGCATCTCTTACACTTTCTGGTCTAGGAAAGATGTGTATCTTCGTACACTTTCTTTTACTTTCTGGTCTAAAAATGCTCTATTTCTTATAATAGGAGTTAATAGAAAGGCTCAAAAGACAGCCCCAAAGACTCCCGCATCTTTCTGGCATTTTGGCAAATGGTTTATTCAATGCTGAGTGGGGCAAAAAATGTCTAGAAAATACTGGCATAAAAGATATCCCCCAAATGCTGAAAAAACACTAACCCCCCCCAACTAGGATCAAAAGCGCGTTAAGGAAATGACAAAAAAAATCCCCTAAACAAGATGCTTCTGCAAAGATTTTATAGCTTAAAACTGTGAATTGGAAGTGAAAGATCAACAGAGGAGGAAAAAAAAAACAGATTTCTCTCATAACTAAGGGTACTTTCACACATCCGTTTTTTCCAATCCAGCACAATCCATCCAAGTTTGAAAAGATGGATCCTGTGCAGATTGTGAAAAAGAGACGCGACGGATCAGGCGTTTAGACGGATCCGTCTTGAACTTTTGAACCCGTGAAATGCACTCTGAGCATGCCTAGAACGAGGAGAGAGAGAGAATCACGTGTGCATCATGATGGTGGTGTCGCGCCAGGCTGGCTAATCAGAAGAGGAGCTGCAGATAGTGTTTAGTGAGAAGAAGTTTGCAGGGCACCCATCCAGCGACCACAAATTTCTGATATGGCGATCGATCTGCACCATCTCTACCAGTCATGCATCTTCCTCTCAAGTCTGTGCTAAGCACATCACACTAATAGTTTTCTTTGGATTTGGAGAATGTATATGTCCTGATGGTTAAGGGATGAAAAGTTGGGCATTTGAGCTCACATGCACCCCAGTTCTGTAGGCAATGTTGTGGAACCACTACTGTATTCTTCAAGGGGTTGTCCTATTAGGATGACTCCTGTCCATGTTCTCTCTTAGGTCGTGTGTATATCATAGAATTGGAACATACAAGATCACAATTTGATTCGGAAGACCTATTGTGGGATCCACGTGTTACATCTGGAACACCGAAAGTTTAATATGGGGAAACATACCCATCCGAATGAAACTTTATAGGATAGGGTACTGGAATTATTTCTATTAAATAGAATGGATGACTTGACACCACCATGTAGGACCCAATGTATCCAAGTAATACTATATTTTCCCGGCAGTGGTATGGCGGGAGTGTTGTCTCCCAATCCAGAGGCTAGACATTATCCAGATGTGGATTTCTAACTCTCCTTACTACACCTGTACACCCTTGGTCTTAATGGATCAATCTACGGGAGAGTTTGGGTGTTGCATCTGAAATACTCATAGCTAAGGACAATTTATATGTATTAATGATCGTTGAATGAGCGTGACAGAGTAGCCGTCCTTGTATTACACCAGTTTCTTCACCATAATGCACAGATGCAAAGGAGAAAAAAAAAACGTTATTTGGTGAATCTACTGTTTTAGCTCATCAGAAAATCCCGTGAATCCAGACAGGGCTCAATTAATTCTTGCAGCTGTGAATATAACCTTGAATCTCAATAACTTCTCAGAAGATAAGAGTCTACACATTACACCATGAAAGATCTATTAAAGGACAACATAATTAAAGAGAACCTGTCAGCAGGATTTAGCCCTATAAACTAACGGCCATAATGGTACTGTGATGCTGATTAATCTGATGAATACTCACCTTATGAAGTTTTCATAAAATGACGTCTTCTGTGCTTCGGGGTGGGACATGGTGGCAGGGTCTTCTTCTGGTTCTCCACTCCCCATCCTCTGCTTCTTGTATAGGTCACTGATTAGTCCATGGAAAACATCGAACTGCATTTAGATGACATCTGACAGAATGGAGAAAATGGAGAAATGTATTTTTTCCATCTCCTACTCTTCCGAGAAAATCAGATCTGATGGACTGACAGAATGGAGAAAATGAAGAAATGTATTTTTTCCATCTTTTCCTCCTCCGAGAAAATCAGATCACTCTTTGATCAAACTCTGATCAGAGTGTGATTAGCATAATCGGATCAATTCTCTCGGATGTGAGAAAATACACTGGTGTGACCCCAGCCTAAACAGAGGTTATGCTGCCAGAAAACACAAACACTTGCATAATTCATGGAGACAGATGATGAATTGTTCTGCCCCTGTACATCTTCTGTTGGGTAGAGTGAACGGGCCATTAAATAAGAGCAAATCAACTTTTTTGAATAGTTGATCAGCGCTCGTTTATGGGCTGAAATCAGCCTATGTACTTGGGTCTGTAATGGGTAATTATAATTATCATAGTGACATGTCAAAATCAATGACGGTCTGAATCTTGATACCCACAGCCATCGCTGAAGCAAAGGGCTTGAAGCCATGTGCACCTTTGGCTGTGATCGACTCCTCAAGGGGCTCCTCAAAGAGTTTTGGTTGCCTGTAGCCTTCTATAAACTTGTACATCATTACCTTTGTGTACCCAAAGAAGACTTGAAGGGGCATAACAATCTTCTTAGTTCTTCATACATTTCGTTTTAATCAAAATTTTTGACTTGTTAAAAGTCCTACAAAATACTCCTTCTACAGAAGGAAATCACCTTGCGTGATGTTCTCAAAAATCATAGCCAACCCTAAAGATCAAAGGTGTCAATACTTTTTCTGATTTGCTCCTCCAATACATACAGAGGGCAAATCTGAGCCATTGTTATCCTAGACACATACCTCTACAGATATTTCCTCAGATTTTTGCTCCAACAAGTTCCAGCCTGTATGTAATTCCTTCACTGCTTGATGTACAGTTGTAAATAATTGATCCAAGTAGTCCAAAACTGACCGATGCCTCTACGATTCCCCATGAATTTTAACATTTTCTTTATGACCTGATGTCATTACTTGTTTTCTTCCTTTTCATAGAAAATTCTACATCTCTGTACTGATTTAATCTTTCTGGAGGTCTTAGCATGTTTTTCTTTACTTAAAATATCAGAAAAGTAACACTAAAGTTAGAAAAGATGCGAGTAAACAGTACGAAATATGTTAGATATGTTTCCCAACAGTATTTGTCAGGATTGTCTCCATGTTCCTGAAGGAAACTGTCTTGAAGAGTAAAAAAGGGTAACATTTTCCTGATCTGAAAAAAGAAGTGTTTGAGGGATGAATCGGCCTACTGCAGTCCGGACCTTTCACAAATAGAAAACATTTGGCCCATTATGAAATTAAGAAATCAGCAAAGACCCCAAAGTGTTGAGCAGAGAGAATCCTACATCAGACAGGAACGGGACAACATTCCTATTCTGAAACTCCAGTAATTGGTCTCCTCACTTTCCAGACATTTACAAGGTGTTCTAAAAAGAAGAAGAGATGCTACCCAATGGTGGACATTGCCCGGGCACAACTAAAGCTTTTGCAATTGGTCTCCCCACTTCTCAGACATTTACAAACTGTTATAAAAATAAGAAGAGATGCTACCCAATGGTGGACATGGCCCGGGCACAACTAAAACTCTATCAGTTGGTCTCCTCACTACCCAGACATTTACAGACTGTTATAAAAAGAAGAGGAGATGCTACCCAATGGTGAACATGGCCCAGGCACAATGTTTTTTGAGATGAGTTGCTGCCATCGATTTTTAAATTTTTATTTTTTTTTCAAATGAAATGGAAAAATGTCCAACGTTCACCTTCTGTTCTATAATCTATGCTCTGTTGTGAATAAAGTATGGTGAGAAGAGAGTTCCAAATCATTGCCTTTTGGTTTTCTTTACATTTTACAGAATGTCCCAACTTTTTTGGGCTTGGGGTTGTAGTTACGCTCAACCCAAGGTATCCTGTAGGGGATGATAGAAATTTCAATATGAAACTTAAAATTTCAGCAGCACTATAGAACCATTCCATATTCTTCTTCAGTCCAGTTTGGTAAATATTCCAAATAACCATAAGTCAACCTGTGGAATAATATAAACCTTGTTCTAATGAGATTCTCAAGAATGGAAGCTATTGAAATCTAATATATTTTGGCCTGTAATGTAAGCCTCATATAACTGAAGGGTGATATATATATCACTTCAGTAACTGCAGGGAATTTGCTTGTAAACCTGGAGTCATAAAGGGCAACTGCGGAATACATTCCAGGGTGACTTTCCATGTTATTCAATGGTTGGTTGTGTTTGACCCGCACCACAATTGTGGGTTACCAGGGCAATGGGGTACTCGGAGCCGAGCCTGTAGATTTCTATAGGGAATGTCACTGGTAGCGTGGCTCGGTCCGTGGCCCTGGCGGTCAGGGTATGATGGGGGGAATTATTTACAGGGGATTAGTAGATAACAGTTCGTGACGCCACCTGTAGTTTTCTAGTCACTAAGACCAGCGCTGCTGTAGATCTCTGAGGGGATGTTGTGGCAGCTAGATGACGGGTCCCCCACAGGTGGGACTGGTCCCTCAAAGTCTATGGTTATAATGATGTAGGGTGCAGATAAATAAATCAGTCTCACACCATCCAGCGTCTTTCCATACCTTTTACTTGTCAGATGTTTAGGCAGGTCCCGGGGAGCTGGTCGGGGTGGAGACTGCACGTCCAGGTAACAGCAGAGCAGGTTAGAGGCCTCCTTTACTTCCAATATTATGAGTCCAACTAGCATAGAGCTAAGTTCACTCCGAATTCTCCAGCTTACTCCTTAGCTGTACTGCCCGGTCAGTTTTGTGGTGGAGCCTTCTATGTGGTGGGAACAGAGTCCTTCTATGCTAGGCCTAGCTAAAAGTCCTTGTTCCTCCTGACCCCGATTACGTACCGACACTTCAAGGGCTGCTTTCTGCGACCTAAGGTCCAGTAAGACTCTGGTTGTCCCGTTACTATGAGTGAATCAATAGCAACTCCTCGGTCCCCAGTGACCGGATAATTAGTGTAGGCAATTCACTACCTAAGGCACTGCTCCGTCCTCTCCACTGTGCCCTTCGCCCTGCTTTCCACTCTCAACACAGGCACTGCACACTTTCTAAGGTAGTACAAGTCAATCCTTTCTTCAAAGCTGTCTCTGTCTTCAGGTTAAGGAACAGCTCTGACTAGGCTAAGGTGAACTGGCTCACCCTTACTAGCCTCCACTTTATGAACTGCTGACAGGAACCAACTGAGTGACTGTCTTTCACTTCACTTCCTGGAAGACTTCCCACTACTCCACGAATCCAGACTAGACTGGCTTGTCTCTGCTGCATGTCACAAGCTTATATACCCTGAGGGTGTGTCTAAAGTGTGAATGGATGATGTGAGCTTTAACTGTTACCTTTCTGTGCAGACTCCAGGATAATGTGTGCCTTACATACCAGGGCTACACATCCCCCCTTGGTAAAATACAGCACTCCCGGGCTGTGAAATACAAAAAGAAAAAGAAAAAAGACATTTTGTTTTGCATTTAAACAATTAACAGGAAACTCATCCCATCCGGGAGGTACGAAATCTTAAACGTTACAATATGTACAGTCAGAAAATACAAAAGTATCAGAACATCAAGACACTCAATAAATATTCATAGTATTCTTGTGAAGGACCCGCACCAAACCTTCAACGTGGGTCCTGGGTGGGCTGCAGGACATTTGACTGCAGACCTCGCTCAGTGCCACACCACACGGGTTTTATGTTCAGAGGTAAGTCAAGGCTTCGTGTGAAACCGAGACAAGGCACAAAGTGCAACTATTTACAGGATACAGTTTTTGGGCTGGCTCAGTCCTCAGCCACGCAGTCCATTATAAGACATTCTCAAGTAATTCACATTATATCACAATACTCTAAATTCCTTCAAATGCAATAAACTTCTTTATACAACTTTATACAATTGGTCATAAATAATAACCCTTTTCTGAGTCATAATAAACTAGTTTGTTAGGACTACTGTTGATAACGAATAGGTAGCTTCCCTTTCGTTGTTCGTTCCGATCTACGTGGAGTAGCATCAGGTATATTGGTCTCTGATCTATCTGTTCTGCGTAACGACAAACTATAATACTGTCTCAATCTTTCTATGGATCTGGCAAGCGTACTGAGGGCTGGGCGGTGTGAGTCAGCTTCACCAGGGGATCCCATAGCATGGGGCACTGCTTCTGGTGATTCTACTTCTTGAGATTCTGCAGGCTGGGGTTCTGCTGGAATAGGTACCTCTAGAACTGGTTCTGTTGGCACAATGGGCATGACTGGAGGTGGAGCTTCCTCTTGTGGCTGATAAAACTGCAACACAGGAATGATTACCGCATCTCCCAGTCTGGGCCAATCCGCAGGTAAGTCTCCCAGATCCGTGTGTATGACCTCCTCTTCACTTTCTTCTCGATTGACGACAGGGTTCTTTTCACAAAGCTTTAATGGCTCTGTACACAATTTTAAATGGTCTCTAGACACAGTGGCGGTCGTTCTTCCTCCATCCTTACTGATGATACAGACTTTTCTGTTATCATATTTGGAATCTTGTACGACATAGGGCTCTTGTTCCCACTGGTTGTCCAACTTGTGCATCTTTCGTTTCCTTTTTAACACCATTTCTCCAGGCATCAAAGGCTTAGCGGGAGCATTCTTGTTGTAAACATTTTCCTGCTTTTCCCGAGCTTTATTAAGACTTTCTTCTACGCAGGCTTGCACTCTTCTGTATTGCTCTTGCCGATTTGTATCCCAATTTCCAACGGTGTCATCTGCCTCTGGTTCCACCACACCAAGTTCCAAGTCCATTGGCAGTCTTCCAGGCCTTGCTCTCATAAGGTAAGCTGGTGTGCAGTTGGTAGAACTCACTGGTATGTGGTTGTACAAGTCAACCAGGTCAGGTAACAATTCTGGCCACCGATTTCTTTCTTCCAGCGGTATGGATTTTAGCAAGTCAACGACAATGTGGTTCATTTTCTCGCAAAGGCCGTTGGTTTGGGGGTGGTATGGCGTCGTTCTAATTTTCTTACACCCATACAAGTGACAAAATTCCTTAAACAGATCCGCTTCAAAAGCAGGGCCTTGATCAGTCAGTACCTGCTCTGGATACCCATGTGGTCTGCAGAAGCTTGCCTGGAAGGTCCTTGCTGCCGTCACTGCTGTCTGATCCTTGACGGGGATGACCACCAAAAATCTCGAATAATGATCCACCATGGTCAGGGCATATGAGTATCCAGACCTGCTGGGCGACAATTTGACGTGGTCCAAGGCCACGATCTCCAAGGGACGAGTCGTCCGGATAGGCTGCAGGGGTGCCTTCTGACTACCGTAGTCCTTTCGTCTGAGACCACAGGGTCCACAGTTCCGACACCACATCTCGATGGAGCTGCGCATTCCTACCCAGTAGAACCGGCACCTCAACAGGGTCTCCAGCTTTCTCCAGCCAAAGTGTCCTGCTTGATCGTGGTACGCTTCCAACACCATTTGAACGTCTGCCTTGGGGACCACTATCTGCCATACCATCTCATGGGTCCTGGGGTTGACGTATCTCCTGCACAACTTCTCACGGTAATAGAACAACCGGCTTCTCTCATTCCACAGGAGCTTTGCTGACATAGGTGCATCCTTTTCCAAGGAGGAACCTTCCTGTCTTAACAACTCCTTGATACGGCTGACCACTGGATCGCTGTCCTGGGTCTCTTTCCAGCTGTGATGGGGTAAGGGATTTAATGTTGCACCATACTGCTTTCTGTGGACATGCTGCTCATGGATTATCCCATTTCGATGGAACGCAGGTAGCTCAATTTCTTCCAGGTCGTCCGATTCTTCTTCCGTGTCAGATTCATGCGGCATTCGGGACAATGCGTCGGCGTTAGCATTCTTACGGCCTGCCCGGTACTTGATGGTAAACTGGTAATTTGACAACCGAGCCATCCAACGCTGCTCCATGGCTCCCAGCTTGGCTGTTTCCAGGTGCGTTAACGGGTTGTTGTCTGTGTACGCCGTGAACTTGTTGGAGGCAAGGTAGTGCTTAAATCTTTCAGTAATGGCCCAGACCAGCGCCCAAAACTCCAGCTTGAAGCTGCTGTAATTTTCCGGATTCCTCTCAGTTGGCCTGAGTTTTCTGCTGGCGTAAGCGATGACTTTTTCTTGGCCATTCTGCTTCTGACTGAGAACTGCTCCTAAACCTTCATTACTGGCATCGGTGTACAGCAGGAACGGTTGGCTGTAATCAGGATAGGTCAAGATTTCATCACCTGTAAGGATCTCTTTCATCTTTTGGAATGCTTCAGCCTGTTCCTTACCCCAATTGAAGGGAGGGTTTCTGCTCTTTAGGGATTGTCCTACTAGGAGGTCCTGTAGAGGCGCTGCCTTCTTCGTGTAATCTTTCACGAACCTCCTGTAGTAACCCGTTAGTCCCAGGAACTGTCGCACTTCCTTGAGGTTCTTCGGCTCCGGCCATTTCTGGATGGCGGTGACTTTCTCTGGGTCCGGCGCTACTCCCTCTGAACTGACGATGTGCCCCAAGTATTGTACCTTCTGTTTGAGTAGATGGCATTTTGAGGGTTTCAACTTCATCCCGTACCTGGACAGGGACTCGAATACTTCTGCCAGGTGCTTCAGGTGATCCTCATATGTCTTGGAATGCACGATGACGTCGTCTAGGTATAGCAGCACGGTTTCAAAATTGAGATGACCCAGGCAGTTCTCCATCACTCTCTGAAATGTTCCCGGGGCACTACTGAGCCCAAACGGCATTCTGTCGAACTCACAGAGCCCCATTGGGGTGGTGAAAGCCGTTTTCTCACGATCCTCCTCAGCCACAGCCACTTGCCAGTACCCACTAGTCAGATCAAGGGTAGAAAAGTAGTTAGCCGTTTTCAGAGCAGCTAAGGACTCCTCAATTCGTGGTAATGGATAAGCATCTTTATGTGTTATGCGATTCACTTGCCTGTAATCCACACACATTCTCATACTACCATCTTTCTTTTTAACCAGAACTAGAGGGGCTGCCCAGGGGCTACAACTATCCCTTATCACCCCGGCTTCCTTCATATCATGTAACATTTCCTTAGCTTTCTGATAATGGGCTGGAGGTATAGGCCTGTACCGCTCTTTGATGGAAGGATGACCACCTGTAGGGATATGATGCTGTACTCCCTTAATGGCCCCAAAGTCGAGGGGGTGTTTACTAAACACTTGTGCGTACTCTTGTACCACCCGTAATACCCCTTGTTTCTGGTGGGCGGGAGTGGTGTCTGTCCCGACATGGAGTTGCTGACACCAATCCGCCACCTGAATTGCCGGGTCATTATCCTCCGCTAGTTGGCGGGAGTCTAAGGACTCAGTCGGGAGAATAGAATTATTGTCGACGGCATGTAATTTAGCAACTGTTGCATAACGGGGTAAATTTACTTCATCATCTCCCCAGTTGAGAAGCCGTACCGGTACTCTCCCATTTATCACTTCCACTACCCCCCTCGCTGTCATGAGTGTGGGTCTATGTTCTGAGCAATGGGGTTCTACTACTGCTTGGTAGTTTTGTCCTCTCAGACCTATGGCTGCCCTACACCATATTATCATTTCACTCATTGGGGGTATCACAATAGGATTCGAGTCGGTGACCCGTACATTACCAATTTCGCCGTCTGTAAGCTTCGCTTGCTGCTGACACATCAGGGCCCGGATCTCTCTCTGGATCACTCCCTTCTGCCTTGGTCGGGCGATCTCAGCGAGCTGTTGGAGTAGAAACACAACTTCTCCCAGACAGTTACTGATAATGTTAGTACCCAAAATTATATTTAAACCGTTCTCTTCATTTACAGTCTTTACTACTAGAAGCCCCTGGTCTTTCAACTCCTCTCTGCCCACTTTCACATCCACACTTTTGGTCCCGAGTACTTCCACAGGGAGACCATTAGAAGCATACACGGTAAAGTCAGGGCTCGGGGGTTGAAGACTATCCATAGACCAGAACTTTGTATATAGGGCATCAGGTATTATGGTCACCTGAGACCCAGTATCTAGCAACGCCGGAACTGCAATCCCATCCAGAATGATGGACAGGTAGGGTCGTCCACCCACGAACCTGCGGTTCCAATCTAAGGGGCCTGACGAGTCTCCACCTGGGTGTTGGCCCTCGGACCCAGGTTCTGCCCGTTTAAAGGACACTGTGTCGACATATGACCTTTCCGGTTGCAGCGGTAACAGATGATCTCCCGGCGAGGAGGGTGCTGGTCAGGGGTTGCTCCTGGGGGTGGCGTTGTCCTCTTCCGGTGGGGCGACGTCCTCCTTCTCCTCCGGTTCATCCATGGGACATCCTCCGGGCAGTCGGCTAATAAGATCTTTCCTTCTTCCTCTTTCCGCAGCTGCAGGGCATTCATCACAGCAGCCAGATTTTTAGTCAACTGGCGCACTTCTGAGCGCAGACAGTCCAATTCACTAGGAGGCGTCACCTGCGTTGTGGCTTCTGCCGCTAGCGGGGAAAAGGTGGGTACTGCCGGTTCCAGAGTGACTTTACCCTGGTGATGTTGGGTTGCCACTTCAGGTTTGCCCAGGGGTCGCAGTCCTTTTATTGCCATGTCCTTTAGGGCATCAAAGGTGGCATCTGGATGATCTAAAGACCACCAATTTACAGTTCTGCGTTCCGATTGGGACCTCAGTCCTTGCACAAATTGTTCTTTCAGCATCTTATTTTCATCAATGACACTTATGGTATTAACCTGCTTGAGGGCTCTCAGGGCCCCTTGTAGTCGGCAGGCATAGTCCCTTATGCTGTCACTTGGTTGCTGTGAACAGTTGTAGAATGCCATCCGGAGATCTGTTTCGGTGCGATCTTCAAAAATGGCCTGTAACTTTAAGAGGATCGCAGGCACTAACTCCTGGTCCGTGGTAGCCCAAGTCTCCACTTCTCTCTCAGCAGCGCCAGTTAGCTGCCCTATTAATACTGCAGTTTTTTGCCTCTCAGACATAGAGTACATTTCCAGGACACTGCATATCTTCCGTTTGAATCCTGCTAAAGTGCCTGGCTCGCCGCTGTACTGGGGAAGCCATTTTGCCCCAGGCATATATGGGAGCGTTAGTGGCATGAGCGGGACCACCGGGGCGGGTGCTGGGCCTGCGCCCCCATCCGGCGCTACAACGCCACGCGGTGCGGGGTCGGGGCCTCCGGCTGGGGCCGCACTGTCGGCCGGTTGTTGCGACATATTAGTGCCCCCTTGGTTAATCGGGGCCTACCGTTTCCAGAAGCTGCCGCTCCACAAGCACAGCGATGGGGACAGGACCTTCGTCGCAGGCGCTCTGATGTCAGAGCGTTCACTTCTTGTCGCAGGACCTGCCGCTGAGTCAGAGCCGGGGGCGTGTCCGAGACTCTGCGCGCTTTTCAGGTACGCCCACCTTCTTCTCCAGCGCCTCAGGGCGCGAATATGGCGGCAAATATGGCGGTATTTGGCGCCAAAAGCACAGACAGTCTTTTTCACCAAAACACTTCACAGGCACACAGGGCTCGCAATGCTGCAAGTTTCGGATCCTGTTCGTGACGCCAAGTTTTCGTTGTGACCCGCACCACAATTGTGGGTTACCAGGGCAATGGGGTACTCGGAGCCGAGCCTGTAGATTTCTATAGGGAATGTCACTGGTAGCGTGGCTCGGTCCGTGGCCCTGGCGGTCAGGCGTATGATGGGGGGAATTATTTACAGGGGATTAGTAGATAACAGTTCGTGACGCCACCTGTAGTTTTCTAGTCACTAAGACCAGCGCTGCTGTAGATCTCTGAGGGGATGTTGTGGCAGCTAGATGACGGGTCCCCCACAGGTGGGACTGGTCCCTCAAAGTCTATGGTTATAATGATGTAGGGTGCAGATAAATAAATCAGTCTCACACCATCCAGCGTCTTTCCATACCTTTTACTTGTCAGATGTTTAGGCAGGTCCCGGGGAGCTGGTCGGGGTGGAGACTGCACGTCCAGGTAACAGCAGAGCAGGTTAGAGGCCTCCTTTACTTCCAATATTATGAGTCCAACTAGCATAGAGCTAAGTTCACTCCGAATTCTCCAGCTTACTCCTTAGCTGTACTGCCCGGTCAGTTTTGTGGTGGAGCCTTCTATGTGGTGGGAACAGAGTCCTTCTATGCTAGGCCTAGCTAAAAGTCCTTGTTCCTCCTGACCCCGATTACGTACCGACACTTCAAGGGCTGCTTTCTGCGACCTAAGGTCCAGTAAGACTCTGGTTGTCCCGTTACTATGAGTGAATCAATAGCAACTCCTCGGTCCCCAGTGACCGGATAATTAGTGTAGGCAATTCACTACCTAAGGCACTGCTCCGTCCTCTCCACTGTGCCCTTCGCCCTGCTTTCCACTCTCAACACAGGCACTGCACACTTTCTAAGGTAGTACAAGTCAATCCTTTCTTCAAAGCTGTCTCTGTCTTCAGGTTAAGGAACAGCTCTGACTAGGCTAAGGTGAACTGGCTCACCCTTACTAGCCTCCACTTTATGAACTGCTGACAGGAACCAACTGAGTGACTGTCTTTCACTTCACTTCCTGGAAGACTTCCCACTACTCCACGAATCCAGACTAGACTGGCTTGTCTCTGCTGCATGTCACAAGCTTATATACCCTGAGGGTGTGTCTAAAGTGTGAATGGATGATGTGAGCTTTAACTGTTACCTTTCTGTGCAGACTCCAGGATAATGTGTGCCTTACATACCAGGGCTACACAGTTGTGTTGTTGTTGGATTCCTCCTTTGGCTTGTATCCTCATGGTGCCAGGGACAGAAATGCTGGAAAGTCTATTCAACGGGCCATTTATCTCTCAGCAGTTGCAGAATAGCTGGATATACTGAAGATGTGCTTCTACCTGTCAACACATGTACATCCTTTTTTCCCCATATTTGTATTTGAAACGTGTTAATGTCCTTTTTCCTTCCGGGCGACAGATAATTTGCATGTGTGCAAAGAAGACCAAAAGTAATCTGCATGTTCCCCTTAATTTATCAAATCAAGTGATGAAAATATATATACTGTATACAGTACAGACCAAAAGTTTGGACACACCTTCTCATTCAAAGATTTTTCTGTATTTTCATGACTATGAAAATTGTAGAATCACACTGAAGGCATCAAAACTATGAATTAACACATGTGGAATTATACATTACACTTTACAAAAAAGTGTGAAACAACTGAAAATATGTCTTATATTCTAGGTTCTTCAAAGTAGCCACCTTTTGCTTTGATTACTGCTTTGCACGCAGAGAGGTGAACGGATGGACTCTACATGCCTGGTTCCCACCGTGAAGCATGGAGGAGGTGGTGTGATGGTGTGGGGGTGCTTTGCTGGAGACATTGTTGGGATTTATTCAAAATTGAAGCGGTGAGCGGTCCAGCTCACCCCAAACCATCTCGATTGAGTTCAGGTCTGGTGACTGTGGAGGCCAGGTCATCTGGCGTAGCACCCCAACACTCTCCTTCTTGGTCAAATAGCCCTTACACAGTCTGGAGGTGTGTTTGGTGTCATTGTCCTGTTGAAAAATAAATGATGGTCCAACTAAACGCAAACCGGATGGAATAGCATGCTGCTGCAAGATGCTGTGATAGCCTTGCTGGTTCAGTATGCCTTCAATTTTGAATAAATCCCCAACAGTGTCACCAGCAAAGCACCCCCACATCATCACACCACCTCCTCCATGCTTCACGGTGGGAACCAGGCATGTAGAGTCCATCCGTTCACCTTTTCTGCGTGCAAAGCAGTAATCAAAGCAAAAGGTGGCTACTTTGAAGAACCTAGAATATAAGACATATTTTCAGTTGTTTCACACTTTTTTGTAAAGTGTAATGTATAATTCCACATGTGTTAATTCATAGTTTTGATGCCTTCAGTGTGATTCTACAATTTTCATAGTCATGAAAATACAGAAGAATCTGTGAATGAGAAGGTGTGTCCAAACTTTTGGTCTGTACTGTATATAATATACACTGTTTGCATAATTATTAGGCCAGTTGTATTTGAGACGATTCTTTTTTATTATTGAACAACAACTATGTTCTCAATGAACACAAAAGACTCATAAATATCAAAGCTTCATATTTTTGGAAGTTGTAGTGTTTTTTTTTTAGATTTGGCTATCTTAGGAGGACATCTGTTTGTGCAGGTAACTATTACTGTGCAGAATTATTAGGCAACTTAATAAAAACCAAATATATACCCATCTCACTTGTTTATTTTCACCAGGTAAACCAATATAACAACACAAAATTTAGAAATAAACATTTCTGACATTCAAATAAAAATAAAAATCAGTGACCAACATAGCCACCTTTCTTTCCGATGACACTCAGACGCCTCCATCCATAGATTCTGTCAGTTGCTTGATCTGTTTACGATCCACATTGCGTGCAGCAGCCACCACAGCCTCCAGACACTGCTCCGAGAGGTGGACTGTTTTCCCTCCCTGTAGATCTCACATTTTATGAGGGACCACAGGTTCTCTATGGGGTTCAGATCAGGTGAACAAGGGGGACATGTCATTATTTTTTCTTCTTTTAGACCTTTACTGGCCAGCCACGCTGTGGAGTATTTGGATGCATGTGATGTAGCATTGTCCTGCATGAAAATCATGTTTTTCTTGAACAATACCGACTTCTTCCTGTACCACTGCTTGAAGAAGGTGTCTTCCAGAAACTGGCAGTAGGTCTGGGAGTTGAGCTTCACTCCATCCTCAACTCGAAAAGGTGCTTTTTGAAACTCCAGTAACGTTGCAGCTCTGAAATATGGCAAAACTGGTGGCAAATGGCATCTTGGCAGCTTCACGCTTGATTTCCCTCAATTCATGGGTAGTTATTTTGCGCCTTTTTTTATCAACACGCTTCTTGCGACCCTGTTGGCTATTTGCCATGAAACACTTGATTGTTCGGTGATCACGCTTCAAAAGTTTGGCAATTTCAAGACTGCTGCATCCCTTTGCAAGACAACCCACAATTTTTGACTTTTCAAAGTCCGTCAAATCTCTCTTCTGACCCATTTTGCCAAAGGAAAGGAAGTTGCCTAATAATTAAGCACACCTTATATAGGGTGTTGATGTCATTAGACCAGACCCCTCATTACAGAGATGCAAATCACCTGATTTACAGAATTGGCAGTTGGCTTTCAAGCCTATACAGCTTGGAGCAGGACAACACGTATAAAAAGGATGATGTGATCAAAATACTCATTTGCCTAATAATTCTGCACACAGTGTATATTTATAAAAAAAATATATAATGAATATTATACACATATATATATACCATTTGCAGCAGGTTTGGAAAGTATTCAGACCCCTTTAAATTCTTTACTCTTTGTTTCATTGCAGCCATTTGATAAATGCAAAAAAGTTCATTTTTTTTAATCATTAATGTACACTCTGCACCCCATCGTGACTGATAAAAACCAGAAATGTAGAAATTTTTGCAAATTTATTAAAAAAAGAAACACTGAAATAACACATGGTCATAAGTATTCAGACCCTTTGCTTAGACACTCATATTTACATCACATGCTGTCCATTTCCTTGTGATCCTCCTTGAGATGGTTCTACTTCTTCATTGGAGTCCAGGTGTGTTTAATTAAACTGATAGGACTTGATTTGTAAAGGCACACACCTGTCTATATCAGACCTCACAGCTCACAGTGCGTGTCAGACCAAATGAGAATCATCATGAGGTCAAAGGAACTAGCCAAGGAGCTCAGAGACAGAATTGTGGCAAGGCACAGATCTGGCCACGGTTACAAAAGAATTTCTGCAGTACTCAATGTTCCTAATAGCACAGTGTCCTCCATAATCCTTAAATGGAAGAAGTTTGGGACCACCAGAAGTCTTCCTAGACCTGGCCGTCCAGCCAATCTGAGCAATCATGGGAGAAGAGCCTTAGTGAGAGAGGTAAAGAAGAGCCCCAAGATCACTGTGGCTGAGCTCCACAGATGCAGTAGGGAGATGGGAAAAAGTGCCACAAAGCCAAATATCACTGCAGCCCTCCACCAGTCGGGCCTTTATGGCAGAGTGGCACAACGGAAGCCTCTCCTCAGTACAAGATATATGAAAGCTAGCATACGGTTTGCTAAAAAACACATGAAGGATTCCCAGACTATGAGAAATAAGATTCTCTGGTCTGATAAGACGAAGATAGAACTTTTTGGTGATAATTCTAAGCGGTATGTGTAGAGAAAACCAGGCACTGCTCATAACCAGTCCAACATAATCCCAACAGTGAAACATGGTGGTGGCAGCATCATGCTATAGGGGTGTTTTTCAGCTGCAGGGACAGGACGACTGGTTGCAATTGAAGGAAACATGAATGTGGCCAAGTACAGAGATATCCTGGATGAAAACCTCTTCCAGAGTGCTCTGGACCTCAGACTTGGCCGAAGGTTCACCTTCCAACATGACAATGACCCCAAGCACACAGCTAAAATAACACAGGAGTGGCTTCAGAACAACTCTGTGGCCATTCTTGACTGGCCCAGCATAAACCCTGACCTATACCCAATTGAGCCTCTCTGGAGAAACCTGAAAATGGCTGTCCACCAACGTTCACCATCCAACCTGACGGAACTGGAGAGGATCTGCAAGGAAGAATGGCAGAGGATCCCCAAATCCAGGTGTGAAAAACTTGTTGCATCATTCCCAAGAAGACTCATGGCTGTAGTAGCTCAGAAGGTGCTTCTACTCAATACTGATCAAAGGGTATGAATATTTATGACCATGTGATATTTCAGTTTTTTTTTTTAATAAATTAATTTACAAACATTTCTACATTTCTGTTTTTTTTCAGTAAAGATGGGGTGCAGAGTGTACATTAATGAGAAAAAAATGAACTTTTTTGCATTTACCAAATGGCTCCAATGAAACAAAGAGTGAAAAATTTAAAGAGGTCTGAATATTTTCCGAACCCAATGTATATTATTGGATACAGTGAAAGTGTGTAGCCCAGCTGCGCTTGGAATCACATTTCCCAGGAGGATGCACCAAAGGTAACACCCACAAGTGACCTGATATTCATTCACAGCTTCACCAATCCCTAGAGCCACCAGAGGGAGCCTTTGTGAGAGTATATATATAAGGATGGTGAAGCCACAGCAGACAGATTTGATTAGCTGGGAGAGTAGAGAAGTTGTTAGTTCTCTTGGAGTGTTGGAGAGTCAGCTCCTAGAAGTGTGCACAGATCAGTAGACGGAAGGTCCTGATAGCTGCTTCAGAAAGAGCATTAGAAAGAAAGAAGGAAAGAGAACAACAGTTAGTGAAAGAACCTGAAGACTGCAGCTTTGAGGTTAGTTCAATGTGTGGAGGCTAGTACAAGTGGAGAAAGATAGCCACTTCAGCCTGGTCAGAACTAAGTCAACTGAGTGCAGTTTCAGTGAGCAAGCGTGCCGACGCTTTGAGAGCGGTGAAGAGAGAGAAGAATCAGCTATCTACTGCTAGTGTGCTTATGTTAAGGGTCGAAGTAGGACGAAAGGCGAGTGGAAGAGAAGAAGAGCGTAATGGAGGTTGAAACAGCATTGATAGCTTACCTCTACTCTGAATACCGGACACCGGGTCCGAGCTTGCTAGCATCTGCACGACTAGTAGGAGATACCGGAGACCATGCTGGACTACAGGTCGCAGGGGTCCAGGAGTGCTGATACGTAACGGGGGTCAGGAAGACGGGGGTCTAGCAGGACGCTGCATACAGAGACACTGTTCTATCCAAGAGAAGGCTCCACCACAAAGTCAGCCGGGCGTATAAGTGAAGACAGAGTTAGACTTCGTTTCATACAGGTCAGAAACTCGCACTACAGGAGTAAGGAGGCCCTACACCTACTCAGTGGGAATACTGGACCTGCATCCTCCACCCTGCCAGCATCCTGGGACGTGCCTGCAACGACACCAGTAAAGGTACAGAAAGAGACTTTTGTGTGTGTGTCTGCATTATTGCTCCTGCGGCTGAAAGCCCCCTTCTCCGTCTTGCACCCCAACACCGCCATCTACCCTGAGGGACCCAGTCTGGCCTGTGGAAGACTTAACACCTTGCTGCCCAGTAACAACCCCTCAGCGGATCCACACAGCAGCGCTGGTCACCCTGACCAGGCACCACAGGTGGCGTCACGAACATCTTACAACTACTTTAATCCCCTGTAAATATCCCCCTTTTTAGTGAGCGCCCAGGGCCACGGACCGAGCTGTGCTACCCGTGACATCCCCCATTGAAGTGAATGGGCTCGGTGCAGAGTACCCCACAGGCCCTGGCGGGCGACTCATCTTCTGGCGTCACGAACAGGATCCGAAGCTCGCTATAAGTGAGTCCTGTGTGCCTGAATGGACTGTTTTTGTGCAAAAAGACTGTGGTTACTATTTTTGTGATTTGCCGCCATTTTGCCGCCATGTTCGCGCCCTGAGGTGCTGGTGAAGAAGGAGGGCGTGCATTCGTGGGCGTACCCCCTCCTGTGGCGCGAAAATTATGGCCGCCTTGTCTAAGTGTTACTACAACGTCAGATCATGCCCCACTGCAAAGGAGATCCGCCTCCTCTTCATCCTCAGTGCAAGGAAGAGAAAGCGAAAGTCCCGCCTCCACGGAAAAGACCAGAGTGTTCCGGATGGAAAGCAGAGTCTGGCCTGGAGAGAGATGGCTGAAGGACAGGAGTCGCTGTGTGGGGGAATGGTGGTGCGCAGACCCTGTTCCCCTGAAGAGGCGCAGCCTGTACCCGAACCGTCCCCAGGTCGGAAAAGCGATGGAGAACCCTATTGCGTGGAGGAGGTGGACGCGGCGCTGTGGGATCTGGCCTGGCACCGCGCAGAGATGGAGGCGATGGAGCGGAGCTGGCGCGCCCTGAAACTGCGGCTGCAGTGGTACCGACTGCTCTCCCCCCAGATGCGCAACTGCTACCTGCGCCACCACTAGAACCAGTGGCAGAGAGGGAACCGGAGGCCGGAACCAAAAGAGCTGTACCTGGCCCCGCCGAGGACGCAGCGGGAGGAGAGGAGGCTGCGGAGGCCTTGCCCGGACCGGAACGCCAGCCAGGCCTGAAACTAGAGGCCGCACCGGTGACGAAAGAATGCAGTCCCCCGGTAGGAACGATGGAGGAGATCCTGCCCGGAGCTGTGGAAATCGACTGGGAGGAAATGGAGCTCCTGGACGACGTGGAGTACGCCGCCCAGAAGGAGAATGAGTGGAGACGCCGAGAACAGGAGGAGCGGCAGCAGCGGGAGCAGCGTGAGGCGCAGCGGCTCCGCCAGAGGTACCGGGAGAGAGATCTTGCAGACAAGAAGAACGTCCAGCGAGACAGAGGTATGCTCCGGGAACCGCGGCGCCAGGGGGCGATAAGGGACTTTAAACTCCAGGGAGGCTGGGGGTTCATCCATGAGCCCGGGCTTTACCAGGAAGTCTTTGTGAACCGCAGGGATGTCTAGTCTTACCTGCCTGAAGGGCACCCGGACAGGGACCTGCTGATAGGAGATGTTGTAACCTACACCCGGCATTGGGGTCTTAAGGGGTGGTATGCCCTGAACGTCTCCAGGGTCAGCGCCCCGGTCCCAGAAGCAGGAAATGCGTCTCGCATCTCAGGGTCCCAGGCCCCAGCCACACCAGCGCCCGTCCGCGCACCTGCGTCACACTCTGAAATGCTGCAGAGCGCAGCGACTGCTAGCGCGTCCCCTGCTGAGTCATGCTTGAGCACGCAGCAGAGACCAAGCTTAAGTGAGGCACCTGTCAGGCCTCCAGGCAATCGTATGGAAAGAAAAAGAACTGTAGCTACCCAGACCCCGGTAGCGGGACATGACTTGATGGTGTTGCGGTTTAAGACCCACAGTGTGCTTCCAGCCCCAGGTATGGAAGATGCTGCTATGTTTAAAGATTCATCTGATGAAGACCAGTAGGACTCGGACAGGGTTTACTGAACTGTTGAAAAGTTAATAGTTGCTGCATCCGGACGGGTGCTGGCCTGCTGTTTATGTGAAAAGAAGTTTTGAAAATGTTTACATAGCTATAATGTCTAGTATAACCCAGTAGGGTACTGTGTTTTTGATAATGTCTATGATTATGGGCTGCGTGGCTGAGGACTTTGCCAGCCCAAAACTGTGTTGTAAATAGTTGGCACTTTGTGCCCCATCTTGGTTTTACGTGAAACCACTTCTACCTCAAGAAGACAAAACCCGTTTGGTGTGGCCGAAAGTGAGGTTTGCAAAAGAGAAGTCTTGCAGCCCTCCCAAGACCACCATGGGAGGTTTTGAGCGGGTCCTCCACAAGTATACTGTTTACTTGAAAAGTACTTTGCACTACCTTTTATATTAAAAGTGTATTTATTGTTGTAACGTTAAAGAGTCCTCACCTCCCGTAAGGGAAGAGTTAATGTTGTTGTTAATTTAAAAATTATTTCTTTCAGCCCGGGAGTGCTGATGTTAACTAGGGGGATGTGTAGCCCAGCTGCGCTTGGAATCACATTTCCCAGGAAGATGCACCAAAGGTAACACCCACAAGTGACCTGATATTCATTCACAGCTTCACCAATCCCTAGAGCCACCAGAGGGAGCCTTTGTGAGAGTATATATATAAGGATGGTGAAGCCACAGCAGACAGATTTGATTAGCTGGGAGAGTAGAGAAGTTGTTAGTTCTCTTGGAGTGTTGGAGAGTCAGCTCCTAGAAGTGTGCACAGATCAATAGACAGAAGGTCCTGATAGCTGCTTCAGAAAGAGCATTAGAAAGAAAGAAGGAAAGAGAACAACAGTTAGTGAAAGAACCTGAAGACAGTAGCTTTGAGCTTAGTTCAATGTGTGGAGGCTAGTACAAGTGGAGAAAGATAGCCACTTCAGCCTGGTCAGAACTGAGTCAACTGAGTGCAGTTTCAGTGAGCAAGCGTGCCGACGCTTTGAGAGCGGTGAAGAGAGAGAAGAATCAGCTATCTACTGCTAGTGTGCTTATGTTAAGGGTCGGAGTAGGACAAAAGGCGAGTGGAAGAGAAGAAGAGAGTAACGGAGGTTGAAACAGCATTGATAGCTTACCTCTACTCTGAATACCGGACACCGGGTCCGAGCTTGCTAGCATCTACACGACTAGTAGGAGATACCGGAGACCCTGCTGGACTACAGGTCGCAGGGGCCCAGGAGTGCTGATACGTAACCGGGGTCAGGAAGACGGGGGTCTAGCAGGACGCTGCATACAGAGACACTGTTCTATCCAAGAGAAGGCTCCACCACAAAGTCAGCCGGGCGTATAAGTGAAGACAGAGTTAGACTTCGCTTCATACAGGTCTGAAACTGACACTACAGGAGTAAGGAGGCCCTACACCTACTCAGTGGGAATAGTGGACTTGCATCCTCCACCCTGCCAGCTTCCCGGGACGTGCCTGCAACTACCATCAGTAAAGGTACAGAAAGAGACTTTTGTGTGTGTGTCTGCATTATTGCTCCTGCGGCTGAAAGCCCCCTTCTCCGTCTTGCACCCCAACACCGCCATCTACCCTGAGGGACCCAGTCTGGCCTGTGGAAGACTTAACACCTTGCTGCCCAGTAACAACCCCTCAGCGGATCCACACAGCAGCGCTGGTCACCCTGACCAGGCACCACAGGTGGCGTCACGAACATCTTACAACTACTTTAATCCCCTGTAAATATCCCCCTTTTTAGTGAGCGCCCAGGGCCACGGACCGAGCTGTGCTACCCGTGACATCCCCCATTGAAGTGAACGGGCTTGGTGCCGAGTACCCCACAGGCCCTGGCGGGCGACTCAAAAGCAATGCACACACCCTTGTACAAATTTAAATGCACAATTAACGCTCCTATGCACGGCTGTAATAATGCTCTGTACCAGCCTTGATTTGCGCTGCTTCTATGGCAAAATCACTCAGTGCCGTATATAAATGGTCCGAGTCTGACAAATCCTGTATGAAAAACCTCTCCAGAATCTGAACTTTGCACACCTTTGAAACTGCAAAAACTTTTACTATTGCTCTTGTTCATTTCTGTCTGGACTATTGCAATTCTCCACTGCAACTATCTACTGATTGGTCTCCCTCTTACCAAATTTTCTCCTCTCCAATTCAATGAAAGCAACAGCCTGAATAGTATTTCAATCCTGTCACTACACTGATGCCTCCACCCTGTGCCAGTCATTGCACTGGTTGATCATTTGCTACAGAATACAATGCAATCTTATTTCTCTCACACACAAAGCTCTCCACAGTTTTTCACCACCCTACATCTCTTCCCTCATGTCTGTTTATCACGCAACCCAGGCTGTCTGTCCTGCAAATGATCTAAGACCAACAGCTCCCATAATCTGAACTTCACACCTTCATCTCCAAAACTTCTGTTCCAGTTTTCTCAAATGCACTAACCCCAACAATATGACTAATACCTAGTGTGGTGACACAAGGGTCAGTGGGTGCTCTCGAACGCTGGCCTGGCTGTCTTTAGAAAGACCGCACGGGCTGGTGCTCATCTCACTGAAAGTCCATACATCTTCCAGTGGGTGGTATTACATATCGATTGACAGCTATCTCTATATGCAAAGTCATATATGGTGGAAACATTGTCATTCCACCACTTGTGTTATCTGAGGCAGCATTTTCCGTCCCCCTTGCTTTACCCTGTAGGTCTGCACACAGGCTAACCAGGAAGTGCATGGAGATATGACTTTCATTGCAATAACACAACCCCCAGTGTGAATAAGGTACAAGTCATAATTGTTCCAGAGTTCGGCCCTCTGTATCATTTCATTAATTTAGGTGATGCACTCCTATTCTCTTGTGCTTTGTCTTTATGTTATTCATGGCAGAAAGTTCTATATTGTATAATTCAGCTGCTTTAATTATGATATAATCGAGTTTCCTCCCATTTCTGCTATTCTTTGACAGTTCCTCCTGATTGACTCCCTTTTAATGAGCCGCGCATTGACGGCGTGAAGACTCCAGACTATGTCTCCTTCTTGTATTACTGTAGGTATAACAGCGTGCACACTTACAGACACAGCAGGACTGACAATTGCTTATAAAGAGCGGATCAGGGAACATTAAGCAATTTATAAATTTTTATTTATTTTTGAACTAGCCTTTTATTTAACATGAAAACCCCCCGCCTTGTTCTCCTCCAGCAAGTTTTAGGACATAATTTGTCAATCCAACCTCCTGCTATGCTCGCCTAATGTATAAATAATGAAAAGGCTTTTTATATGGCAACCATGTGGATATTTGTATTTTTTGTTACTAGCTTTGTATGTATTAGTAAACTAGGCTCAGGCAAAGACATACGGATGTAGCAGAGCTGAATTTGTTTTTTTTTAACTCTTTGGTTGTGTATTATTTAATCAATAGCGTTCTCTAAAGATGGTAACTTTATTAACAATTTATATAAGAATCTCAGAAAATACATTGTGGTATTACTATAACGGTGACGGAAACTAATTTATTTATCTTCAACACTGAATATTGAAGATTGATGATTTAGATTTCTCTCTTGTTCATTCACTTTGCATTTTGCTAATTGATAAAAATAAATGTTTTTCGATGTTTTTCTTTAGTTCCTACCCCTCTCAGTTCCTGAGATATGGCCTTCTCTTCCCTGTAGCTAAATCTTGTCTTGTCAGCCAAGAGCGTGTGTTCCTCATCTCTTCTTTTTGAGTGTATTATTGGAAACAACACCCATTTGGCTGAAAAGTCAAGATTATACACAGCCCAAAAAAGGACTATAACTCATGAACGGAGAGGCGTAGAAACAAAAGAAAACAACGTCAGATTCAGGAGAACATTAGAATTTAGACCAGATTAAACAGTTATTTATATATTGTAAGTGTTCTCCATGAAGTGGTTCTCCACTTGCAGACTACTTGTTAGATGGCTTCTTTGACAATATGCCATCTGTAATCTATAGGGAAACGTGGTAGTAACTGTTCAATTTCCCTACAGCGCCACCACAGGAGAAATGAAGCATTAGCAAGTGTCCATTCACATTAACTCATTTTAGAAAGTTTAGATTCTACATCCTATGTTTGGGTTCTACATCCTCTGTGTACCATTGTACATAGCAGCCTGTAGAATGATAGCAACAAATCCGACTGTGAAATTGTTTTGAATGTAGGAACAAAACAAAGGAGAACTTTAATGTGGTCATAAATCACTTTAGAGTATTGTTTACCAAACTTTTCCTTTCTGCATTTGGGTTTTCCCGCATCCCAAAACTCACATTGACAGCTGCCAGGGCGAACTGTTGGAGCTGGAACTTGCAAGGTGAACATAGTCCAGCATCATAGCATCATGATCATTTACAGTGAAAATTGTGTTTTATTTGACCCTTTCCACAAGAGATCTCCAAAAAATAAGTGTGCCAAAAATAGATGAGAACATCATAATCAGGGTAAAACAAACCAAGAGGGAACATAAAAAATGCTTAGGAAGTGATTTACCGTGCACGGGGACAAGGCTATGTAATCGTTCCCGGTTTCTTATTTTTCTAGATTTCTATTGCTGTACGGACATAAATACAAGCAGATAATTGTCCTCCTTTGCGACTTTTCTACCACTTTTGGGGGCAGTCAATGAAGAATATGGTACTTTAGGCCTGCAAGGTTATATGGCAGTCCTAGCTGTACTCATAAAAAGAGATGTCTACCTGTATGACTACCTCAATCTCTATTAATAAGAGTTTGGAGATGTATTTTGGATCAGATTTGTGACTTCTAAGTTCTAAGTTGGTTTTGGTCTGGTTTCTAATTTGAAGAAAAGTTTGGATGTAATTGAAAAAAAATCTAAATAAATGAGCACATAATATGATAATAAACAGAAAAAAAAGTAATTATAATAATATTTAATAGAGGTGAATCCATCTGTTACACATCAAATTTGTTACGAATTTCCCATAAATATAAAAACTTGAAAAATTTGAAATTTTTGAAACTCTTTGGCAAAACCCAAATCCTTTTTTTTTTAAAGGGGGGTGGTAAAGTGTGTAAAAATGGAAGAAGAAGAGCTGTGGGGGAGGCGGGAAAAAAAAGGAGAGGTCTTTGGAAAATAGATATTTATTTTTAATCCCTTTTACCCTCAAAGGAAAATGATTAAATTAAATCTGCCTTTTTTTTTCTCTTGGGCTGAACCCTTTTTTTTCCCCAATTTAGGGGAAAAAAACTGTATTAGTGAAAGCAAATGTCCCCATTGTTGAGAAGGAAATAAAGTTGGGACAAGAAAATTTTTTGAGGGGGAGCAAGGGAAAACAACATTTTTGGAGGAGGAGGGCCGAGGAACACGACATTCCGGCAAATTCTCCCAAATGACAGTTTTCAGTTCTCCATAAACTTTACGAGCACCAACCCCATTCCCCATCTAGGGAACGGAAAAAATTTCATTCATGAAACGATTTTTTTCATTTGAATTAGAATTTTGCGAATGATTATCATCCCGGGGGAGAAATAAGTAATTTCCTAATAAGATTACTACAAATTTTCTATTTTTACATTTTTGATTTATGAAAAAATAAAAATAAATAAAGCAAAGATTATTCTTAAAAAGAAGAAAAAATGTTTTACCCTTTTCCCTTACATCGAGACTGAACATAAATTTTTTTTTTTAAAGTGAAGCAATAATTTTTCAAAGACGGAATTCTAAAATCTTGACTCCAACATATTTCATTCAAAAAGTCGTGTTTTTTGTACCACAGGGGAACGAAGACAATTTTTTTTTCAAAATGTACAATTCTGAGGACATTCCTGCACACTGTGTTTTGTTTTGTCTTTAATTAGGCTCTATCTCACTTGTGCTGGAACAATGTAACAAAAAAAACTATTAAAAAAAAAAAAATCAATTTCTTACTTACTTTTCAATCTGACTTTTGTTGCTCCCCGGGTAATAACTAGAGATGGCGAACGTTTCGGAAAAACCCCAATCTAAAATTTTGGTTTGGGTTTCCGACATTTTCTAAAAAACCAAAAACGGCCCAAAGTTTTGTAAGACTGATCACTTGGGCCCC
>JARQOD010000001.1:26980482-27032676 GCA_033576555.1 Oophaga sylvatica
TCTATTAGTAGCCCAAGCTGGTGGTCCCATCGTCACTGCAGAATGCATGGCTCATATATACACTCATGACCCTTTGCCACCTGGACAGACTCTGACAACCCATGCAGGGGACCTTCCCGCTGATATCATTATCCATGCAGTAGGTCCAGTCCATGATCCCCTAAACCCAAATGAGTCACGGGCCACCCTTCGGGCCACCATACATTCAATACTCCATCATGCTGGTATGTTAAAAACAGAAGACATTAGGCACCAGGAATTATTTGAAACCAATGATAAAGTAGTAAATTTGTGATTGCTTTGTCTAAAGAGTTAACTAACACCCACTCTGCAGTGTCTGCTTCTCTCCCAGAATTTACAGGTGACACGGTGCATGATTTCTCGCCTGATGACCTTATATATATATAAATTTATGGGAAGAGACTGTCTCCAGCCCAGATTTGAGGGTCCCTACACTGTGATCCTGTCCACCCCTACTGCCCGAAGCTCGAGGGCAAGAGCACCTGGATTCACGCCTCCCATTGCAAGAAGGACAAGATTAATCAGCAGTCATGAAGTTTCTGATATACATATCCTTTTGAGCTATATCCTGATCTCCAGTAGTGCCAGCATGCCCACCTTCTGGTTAATACTACAACCCCTGTGGTTATCTTTAAGTTCGATTTCTATCAAATATTCAACTGTGATAGGAATGATTTCAAGGGATCAATATATTAAACTTAGGGGAAAAGGGATATTTTATCTCAGTGTCACCCGCCCAGGGAATAAAAAACTGTCATGATTGGCAGATGAAGCTAGATACAATAGATTGATAAATGAGATATACAAGTATTATATTTGTAGGAACGGATCTAAGAATGCAGGAGTCAGTGACAGCAAGCAAAGGTATAAGGGAGGAAGTGCTGGTAGCAGCGAGATGGTATTTTGCTGTACACCAAGGTCATTCTACAGATAAGGAAGCTGAAGGCTGAGGGAGAGCACACTAACAAACTGCGCAGCGACCCGACTTACCCCTCCCATCAGGCATTCAGCATAGAGACGCAGAGCAAGAGTGCAACAGTTTTCAGATTTTGTTGAATAGGTTTTTTGGAATAGACACAGTACGTAAGAATAGAAGGTCAGAGTATGTGAGAAGCAAATAGACAGGCAGAGAAAGGAAGTTACACTAGAAGACAGAGTTCAGGAAAGAGCCAAAGGATTATTTCTGGACTCTAAGGAAAACTTGGGTGGAAATGGGTTTTGTCAAAGAAAACAAGACTAGTGAGAAAGTTCTAGCAAGGTTTATATGAATGGCATAAAAAAAAAAAAAAAAAAAAGTGACAAGGAAAAACTGAAAGTAAGTAGACCAGATTGGAGATCAGTTAAAGCAGAGGATCTAGCCAGAATAGCACAGGGGGCACAACATGATTTAGTGCAGGCAAAAAGAGGTAGCTTGCACATGAACCCCCTTGTCTCCTTACCCCCACTCCTAATTGCACAGTACAGGTGAACCTACCAGGGGGACATGAGGTTGAGTTCCAAGTGGACACGGGGGCAGACAATTCAGTAATTACAGAAGAGGACTGGCCATTTGGGAAAAGTGATTTCTCCCACCATGTTATAGCGACTCCTTATAACTCTCCATCTATCCTGCTCCCCGTCACTAAAAAGATTCCCCTGCAAATTCAAGGAACCACTGTGCACACACGGTTGGTGATATCACCACGGGGTCAATGTAATCTTTTAGGATGTGATGTGTTGTTACAATTACAAGCACGTATTGAGTATTATCCGGTTGGAACTGTCACTATGACACCAGAACTGAAGCAGAGCACTCTTTGTAAAATCATGTCGCTAGACGTTGCTAGTACACAGAGGAAAGAGAAGATTTTCAGGAAATATATTCCAATGTTAATCCTGGACCCCACTGTCATGATGTACTCTTTAGGATAAGGACAGGGGATTTTACGAAACAACATGTTGGGGTCATAGTAAATGCTGCAAATAATCAACTCCACTATGCTGGAGGACTGGCCGCAACAATTTCACAGAAAGGAGGACCCATGATACAGGACGAATCTAATTCGTATATACAAACGTGTGGTCAGGTAGAAATAGGACAGGTCCCAGCAACTAGAGCAGGACAGCTGCCGTGTCAATATGCAATATATGCAATGAAATCACGATATACTTCTACTAATATGCCTAGGTCCCAACAATTACTTACTGAAGCTGTCCAGAATGTAATCCTGTATGTTTTCCCTGTCCACTCCGAACAATCATTTTGCAAGCAGGCAGCTGCAGGTCCAAGGACAGTTCTTATCAGTGCCCACATAGCAAACTCCAGCCCCCCTTCAACTTAACCCTGTGTACGGGTTGGTACAAAAATTATGGGCAGTTAATGCAGCTACTGATCTGGAAACTCCAGTGGTGTCTAATATATATATATACACTTTTGTTCCAGATATCTCAGGATGCTGCTTAATTTACAGTTATTGATTTTGCCAATGTTATTTTTATAATATGTTGATGATTTACTGATTTGTGTTCCTCCAGGAAACAGTGTCGTATTGCAACAATATTACTCATGTTGTTTTTGTACCAAGCAGGTTGTAAAGCGTTGAAGGATAAACTGCAATTTTGTAAATCTTCAGTTATCTTTTTGGGACATTGCATTACACCGGGGGGAACGATATCTGACCAGCGCTCGCAAAGAAGCTGTACAGAACTTTCCTATTCCTGTTAATGTTGCCGCTCTTAGGATATTTCTTGGACTGATTTCCTACTGCAGACAGTGGATTCATGCTGTATCAATCCTCATGCAACCTCTCTATGACTGTATCACCATTGTGCTTTTTAAACTAACTCCTGAAGGTATAGACGGTTTTTATTTTTCTCTCAAAAACAGGATTGTGGCAGCTCCAGCGCTAGGAACCCCCAACTATGAACTACCATTCATCCTGTATCTTTATGAACAGCGGGGACACGCGGCAGGAGTATTGACTCAGTTACATGGTGACAATCAAAGGCCAGTGGCCTGTTTCAGTGGAAGACTAGATGCAGTGGCTAGGGGTGCCCCGTCCTGTGTACGGGCGGTACATGTTGTAGGACTATTGCTCCACAAATCATCAGATATCGTTCTTGATTATTCACTGACAGCACTTACACCTCATGATGTATACACCATACTGAACCAGGTGCAACCGGCACACCTTTCAGCTGCACGTCACCTTCGATTGCAATGTGCACTTTTAATGCCTCCAAATGTTTCTTTGCAGAGATGTACCACACTTAATCCTGCCACATTGTTACCTCTCTCGGATCTAGGGGGGAGGTCAGGTATTGTACGGTATTGTACAAAGAAGATCCAAGAGAGGAGATTCCTTATGATTATGTTCAGCTTATGGCACAGGAAACAGCAGGTCTACCCACAGTGTTTGAAACTGAAAGACATAATGTTGACTTTAAATCTTTTGTAGAACTCGCTACCAAGATGACTCAGGTGCCTTCCACACCAGGTATGCCATCGTCTCCCTGAATGCAGTAATCAAAGCAGAACCAATGCTCCTACATCAGTCGGCCCAGGAGGCTGAACTTAAGGCTCTGACCGAGGCCTGTAAGATAGCTGAAGGTAGAATTGTTAACACCTACACAGATTCTAGATAAGCATTCGGTATAGCTCATGATTTGGGTCCAATTTGGAAGTCTAGAGGATTCCTGATGGCAGCAGGACATCCCATTAAAAATGCTGACGCAGTCCAGCAGTTAATTGATGCATTACAATTACCAAAAGAAGTAGTTGTCAAAAGTTAAAGCACATACCAGATGCACTGATCAGGTGAGTAAAGGAAACGCAATGGCCGATGCAGCAGTAAAAACAGCAGCCAGTAGACCACTCCAAGGGGTAACGATGCACCAGGTAAGCGCTCCCAAAAATCCCTTTGTGTCGGAGGATGCCTTAGCCCAGATGCAGGCTCAGGTGCGCCAGGAGGAAGTAGAAAAGTGGGAAAAAGAAGGTGCATGTCTGAATGCAGCAACTGGGGTATGGGAAGAGGGATGCGCCGATGCCTTCCAAGAGCGTTGTACCCTGCGGTCGCCCAGATGATACATGGGCCAACCCACCAGTCCAAAACTGCTGTAATGAGTGTGATGCAGAAGCATTGGGCGGCACCAGGCTTTTCCACCTGTATAGAAGGTTTGATCCAGGGATGCATGGTATGTGCTACACATAATCGGGGAAGGGTAGTCAAGACACCACCCAAACATGCCCCTCGCCCTTCTATCCTTTCCAGAGACTGCAGATTGATTATATTCAGTTGCCAAAATCAAGTTCATGGGAGTACGTGTTGGTATGTTTTTGATTTATTCTCAGGTTGGCCGGAGGCTTTCCCGATTGCCAAGGCTACGGCTGCGGCAATCGCAAAGAAGCTGCTTGCGGAGGTGGTGTGCAGGTATGGAGTACCAGAGGTGATCGAAAGTGACAGAGGTACACATTTCACAGGTGAAATAATGAATGAAGTCTTGACAGCGCTGGGAATTCAACAAGTTTTCCACACCCCATATTACCACAAAGCGGTGTAAAAGTAAAAGGACTAAATATGATATTGAAGTTAAAAATCTAAAAGGCCATGGCTGAAACAGGGAAATCTTGGCCTGAATGTTTACCATTAGCCCTATACTCAGTAAGGTACACTCCAAGTAGAAAAACTGGACTTTCTCCGTATAAAGTACTATTTGGCAAAGTGCTTAGTTTAGGATGTTTCTTTTCCCAAGCATTGGAAATAAGTAACCATGTATTAAGCTCATATGTAAGGGATTTGTATAAAAGACTCAAGAAAGTATATGATAATGTTTTCAGTTCTCTTCCAGATCCGAACCAGGATCCTGGGAGTCTGCAGTCTGCAGTCTCGAGACTTGGTAGTCATTAAAAGACACGTGAGAAAGAGTCTGGATCCGAGAATATAGCTCCACTGATATCCAGAAAAAGAAGGAGTCTGGGTCAGCTGCACACCGGTTATGCTGAGGATCCCAAAGTTTATATGGATCCCATAGGTGTTCCTAGGGGGGTCCCAGACGAATACAAAGCTCAGAATCAGATCCTGGCGGGTTTCCGTTCTCTCATCCCAACTGTGCAGATCAATTACAATGTAGATTGGATAAAATATATATACTACACCAAGCAAAGATTTATCAATATCAATTTTAGTCAAGATGCTTTCCAGGGTATAGTTGAGAAACTGGGCCCAAAACAAAAGACTGACTCTTCAAAATAGACTGGCCATTGACATGATTCTAGCTGAAAAAGATGAAGTCTGTGGGATGATAGGGGAAAAATGTTGTACTTATATTCCTCAGAATTCTGGAGTCAATGGTAAAACTATAGTGGCCCTTACAGAGATTAAAAATCTGGCTCAGGAAATAAAAGCCAATGCAGAAGTAGATACCTCTTTCTTCTTAAGATGGCTTGGAGGACTTAAAGAATTTCTCCAACAAGCCTGCTTAGTGGTAACAGGGCTTTGGTGCTAGGATTGATAATTCTATGTTGTGTGATATCTATGTATAGGAAAGCTGTGACCAATGCAGCCGCCTCCTCAGGTACTTTCCTTCATCAGGAAGTTGTGTCCCTGCTATATGATGACACTGATAAGGGTGATATGGAGAAATATACTCCGCAGGATAAACCTGATAAAACCCCTATAACAAAATACAAATGGAAATAAGAGATTTAGTTTAGGGATAGTGGGAGAACTCCATGTGCAGGTTTGGTAGGGACTTGGTTGTTTGGGGGCAGTCCATAAGGGGCTAGCTTCTAAAATGACCAAGCGAAGAAATCCACTACCCCTGTCCCCACACAATGGACAGTCTCGAAGGCCGCATAAATTAAGGGAAAAACTTAGTGTTTAGGGGGATTGTCAAGGTAAAATATAATTTTATACTTTTATACTTTCATATTCATAGTATGTATATGTATTTTATAAACACAAAGTTTTCCTTAAAAGAATAATAAGATAATGTTAGTATCTGCTGGTGTTTGTCTCCATCTTGTGTCCTATCACTGTATTACACTCTACTGAAATACCCCCTCCTTTGGAGAATTGAGGACATACATGATACCCGAGAACAATAGAATCTTTCTTCAAGAAACGAAACTGAGGATGACAACACGATCAAGGAGGACTTAGAAGAAGATCTAAGGACCAATTAGGATGACCAGATGCTGAATGTGTACATATATAGACATGATTCAGCTTATCTCTTTTTCCTCAATCCCGCCTTTACTCCACCCCAATATTCTGTGTATGAAATCTCATGTACGTGAATAAAGAGTTCAGTGCTTACTGGAGATGGCCGCCTAATAGCACCATTTTCTTTAGGGCACGTTCTGAAGTCTGAACCAGCGTAACGCCTGATTCATTCTCGGTCGACCCGTGCTCCTAGTCTAATCTGGGGTGACTGGAGGATGAGTGGTTTATCATTTTAATTTCATCAATGTCTTATTCCAGAGAAATCCACATTTGTCTTAAAGTACAAATGAGCTGTTAAGATCTACGTGCCGGACATAGATCTCCCTAAGAATCTGCCTCCAGAGATTACTTTAAATTAAAGCAAGTGTTACCGGTGTGAGACATGAAGATCAGGAGAGCAGACTGCCAGTCATTACATGTCTCACACTGGTAACTTCCCCTTTCACATATAATAAGCTCTGGAGGCGGAGTCTCAGGGAGATCTGTGTCCCGCCCATAGATCTTAACAGTTTGTTTACATATTTAGAAAAATGTGGATTTCTCTAGAATAAGACATCGGATCGCAGAAATCAATGTTTCAAAGCGAAATTTTAAGTGCAGCTTCTGCATTATAATACAGGGTATTGCATACTTTTCTTTTTAGTGACAGCCAGTAGCATACAGTATCAGCTGTGTCTTCAATTTTATCTATAGAATAGTGGATGCCGGACGCAAAAATCATCATCCAGCATCTCCAAAATTTTCTGTCACCACCATAACCCTCATATTCTCTACTGCACCTTGACTAGGCCGGATAGCAGACATGTAATTAGCACTGCAATATATTTATAATGATATATTGTGTATTTAATCATATAATTATAATTACATGCTCTTTCCCATTAAGGCTGTGTTCAAACCTTACGGCCACATTGCATTTTTTGTCACAATTGTCGTAAAACTGCATTGTTTTTGTTGAAATTTTGGAAAATCGTAGTAAAATTATGCAGAACAAAAAAAAATGTCAGTGTGACCGAAACGCGTGAACGTAACCTATGGAATATAAATGAGGAGGAAATAACTTTGGAAACTTGAAAAATTAATGATGTGGTGTGCCAATAAAAATTATCATGGGTTGAAGATCCATGAAAAATTATTTTTATGTCAACATGGATGGTGATTTCATAACATGTAAGAAAAAAATAATTATACAAATTGCACCATGGATTTTCTTAGAATCTTTTCCTCCTTTTTATATATATTTTTCAGGACAGGTACATCATATTGCCCACATGGACCAGAAAACCCCCAAACAATTAGCTGATTGCTAATTAGTACTTAACGCAGAACATGGTGGATTCTTATTAATCTGCTTTATTCAAGAGTAGAGCAGGAACACAGGTAGATCCATGGCAGCTATCTGTCAACAGCAATGGTGGAAGTCAGTAGGCAAGAGCCAGGGGGTGAGAGTAGGGAGTGCTCCCTTCATATCTTTTCGATTAGCATACATTTTAACTTTGGGTCAGGAGCAGAGCAGCGCTCGTCAGCTCCCTGCTCAGACATGCGCCACTGGTGTGTTAAGGTCATCACCGCAGTGCTGCCGATGCAGCAAGATGGCAGGAAACAGCAAGCGCTAGACAGAGGCAAAGGTTAAATGCCATGACTATTATTGTGGATGAGAGGGGGACTGGTGTTAACATGAGGGCACATTATAGGGCATTGGGTATAAAATTGTGAAGGGGCAGCATGGTGGGAGGGACAGTATGGGGAGAGCAGTGTGGGGATGTGGAGCCCAGCTGCGACTGGATCCATATCTTCCAGAAGGGTGCACTGAAAGAAGATACCACTAGAGGTCATTATTCACCTTCACACACGTTCATTTATTCCCAAAAGACCACCAGAGGGAGCTGTGTTAGACATATAAAAGACAGTTACACAGGAAGCTGGTCTTAGTCTGCTCAGAGAGCTCAGTCTAGTTTAGCTCAGTTCAGTGCAGCCAGCTCAGAGAGGCTGCAGAGCTATTTGGTTCAAGAAAGCAAGTGGAGGCTAGTACGGGTGGAACAGAGACCACTCCAGCCTAGTCAGAGCTGAAGTAAGTGAGTGCAGCTCAGAGTGAGAAGCGTGCCGACGCTTAGAGAGCGGTGAAGAGGCAGCCCACCAACTGCCAGTGTGTGATCGTGTGAGGATCTAGGTAGGCCGAAGGCGAGTGGAAGTTTATGAGACAGTGGAGCCTTAATAGCTCACCTCAGCAAGTACAGTTAGGTCCATAAATATTTGGACAGAGACAACATTTATCTAATTTTGGTTCTAGACATTACCACAATGAATTTGAAACAAAACAAATCAGATGCAGTTGAAGTTCAGACTTTCAGCTTTCATTTGAGGGTATCCACATTAAAATTGGATGAAGGGTTTAGGAGTTTCAGCTCCTTAACATGTGCCACCCTGTTTTTAAAGGGACCAAAAGTAATTGGACAATTGACTCCAAGGCTATTTCATGGACAGGTGTGGGCAATCCCTTCATTATATCATTCTCAATTAAGCAGATAAAAGGGCTGGTGTTGATTTGAGGTGTGGTGTTTGCATTTGGAAGGTTTAGCTGTGAAGGAAACATGCGGTCAAAGGAGCTCTCCATGCAGGTGAAACAAGCTATCCTTAAGCTGCAAAAAACAGAAAAAACCCATCCGAGAAATTGCTACAACTTTAGGAGTGGCAAAATCTACAGTTTGGTACATTCTGAGAAAGAAAGAAAGCACTGGTGAACTCATCAATGCAAAAAGACCTGGGCGCCCACAGAAGACAACAGTGGTGGATGATCGCAGAATACTCTCCATGGTGAAGAGAAACCCCTTCACAACAGCCAACCAAGTGAACAACACTCTCCAGGAGGTAGGCGTATCAATATCCAAATCTACCATAAAGAGAAGACTGCATGAAATTAAATACAGAGGGTTCACTGCACGGTGCAAGCCACTCATAAGAATCAAGAATAAAAAGGCTAGGCTGGACTTTGCTAAAAAACATCTAAAAAAGCCAGCACAGTTCTGGAAGAACATTCTTTGGACAGATGAAACCAAGATCAACCTCTACTAGAATGATGGAAAGAGAAAAGTATGGCGAAGGCATGGTACAGCTCATGATCCAAAGCATACCACATCATCTGTAAAACATGGCGGAAGCAGTGTGATGGCTTGGGCATGCATGGCTGCCAGTGGCACTGGGTCACTAGTGTTTATTGATGATGTGACACAGGACAGAAACAGCCGAATGAATTCTGAGGTATTCAGAGCCATACTGTGTGCTCAGATCCAGCCAAATGCAGCCAAACTGATTGGTCGTCGTTTCATACTACAGATGGACAATGACCCAAAACATAAAGCCAAAGCAACCCAGGAGTTTATTAAAGCAAAGAAGTGGAATATTCTTGAATGGCCAAGTCAGTCACCTGATCTCAACCCAATTGAACATGCATTTCACTTGTTAAAGACTAAACTTCAGACAGAAAGGCCCACAAACAAACAACAACTGAAAACCACCGCAGTGAAGGCCTGGCAGAGCATCAAAAAGAAGGAAACACAGTGTCTGGTGATGTCCATGAGTTTAAGACTTCAGGCAGTCATTGCTAACAAAGGGTTTTCAACCAAGTACTAGAAATGAACATTTTATTTACAATTATTTAATCTGTCCAATTACTTTTGGTCCCTTTAAAAACAGGGTGGCACATGTTAAGGAGCTGAAACTCCTAAACCCTTCATCCAATTTTAATGTGGATACCCTCAAATGAAAGCTGAAAGTCTGAACTTCAACTGCATCTGATTTGTTTTGTTTCAAATTCATTGTGGTAATGTCTAGAACCAAAATTAGATAAATGTTGTCTCTGTCCAAATATTTATGGACCTAACTGTATTCACCGGACACCGGGGTCCGAGCCTATAGGGATCTCCACGACCTATTAGGAGAACACCGGAGTTCCTGGAGGACTACAAGTCCCAGGAGTACCACAGAGCTGACACGTAGCAGGATCAGAAGGACGGAGTCTAGCAGTGCACTGCAAATAGAGACTGTGTACTTCAAGAAGAGGTCCAATCACAAGGTCAGCCAGGTGCAAGACGGAGACCAAGTTAGACCTAGCTACAAGCAGGTCAAGACTTTATCACAAAAAGGCAGAGGACAGGAGGCCACACACCTACCAAGTGGAGGAATCTGGATGTGCACCCTTCACCCTACAGTGCTCCGGGAAGTGCCTGCAACATCTTCAGTAAAGGTACCAAAGCGACTTATGTGTGTGTCTCCCTTATTGCCCCTGACTGCCGGGTCCCCGTCTGTCCTGCATTATTACTCCGTCGCATACTCCACTCTGCTACATCTGTCCTGCACCCCTGCAAATCTATCTGCCCTGGAGGAGAACTCAGCGTTACTTGTGGAAGGCTTAACACCTAGCTGCACAATATTAACCCTCCAGTGGATCTGCATAGCAGCGCTGGTCATCCTGACCAGATACCACAAGTGGCGTCACGAATCCCCATATCATCATTCAAGTCACCTGTAAATATCCCCCACTTTCAGTGAGCGCCCAGGGCAACGGACCGAGCTGTGCTACCCGTGACATCCCCCATAGAAGTCGACGGGCTCGGTGCCGAGTACCCCACGGCCCTGGCGGACGGCTCAGGGACATTACGGAGAGGGATAGCTTGTGGTGACAATATGAAGACGAGCAGTGTGGGGGACATTATGAACATGGAGCAATAGGGTGAGGGGGCATTAAAGGAGAGGGGCAATGTGGGAATATTATGGAGAGGGGCTATGTGGGGACAGTATGAAGATGTAGCAGTAGGGAGAGGTAAAAATGAGCCGCACGTACCAGGGCTTTGGGGTACTCGGCACTGAGCCCGTTGAAGTCTATGGGGAATGTCACGGGTAGCGCAGCTCGGTCCGTGCCCTGGGCGCTCACTGTAATGGGGATATTTACAGGTGACTTGAATGATGAAATGGGGATTCGTGACGCCACTTGTGGTATCTGGTCAGGATGACCAGCGCTGCTATGCAGATCCACTGGAGGCTTAATATGGTGCAGCTAGGTGTTAAGCCTTCCACAAGTAAGGCTGAGTGATCCTCCAGGGCAGACAGATATGCAGAGGTGCAGGACAGATAGGGACCCGGCGGTCAGGGATAATGAGGGAGACGCACACATAAGTCAATTTTGGTACCTTTACTGCAGATGTTCAGGCACTTCCCCGGAGCACTGTAGGGTGAAGGGTGCACATCCAGGTTCCTCCACTCGGTAGGTGTGTGGCCTCCTGTCCTCTGCCTTTATTTGATAAAGTCCTGACCTGCCTGTAGCTAGGTCTAACTTGGTCTCCGTCTTGCACCTGGCTGATCTTGTGATCGGACCTTCTCACTGAAAGTACACAGTCTCTACTTGCAGGTACCTGCTCGCCGGACTCTGTCTTCCTGATCCTATTACGTATCAGCTCTGTGGTACTCCTGGGACTTGTAGTCCTCCAGGAACTCCGGTGTTCTCCTAATGGGTCGTGAAGATCCCTATAGGCTCGGACCCCGTTGTCCGGTATTTCTTGCTGAGATGAGCTATTAAGGCTCCTCTGTCTCATTAACTTCCACTCGCCTTCGGCTACCTGGATCCTTACACGATCACACACGCTGGCAGTTGGTGGGCTGCCTCTTCGCCGCTTTTAAGCGTCTGCACGCTTTCCTCAGAGTCACACTTCTAAATTCAGCTCTGACTAGGCTGGAGTGACTTCCATGTGTCACTCTTACTAGACTCCACTTAAACACACTCTGCACAGAGCTGAGCTCTGAACGGAACTGAGCTTCAGCAAGCTGCTCTGCTCTCCTAGCAGCCTGACTGAGTCTGCTCTTCTGAGGCAAACTGAAACTAAACTTCTTTTTATATGCTTATCACAGCTCCCTCTGCTGGTCTTTTAGGATGAGCTGCATGTGTGTATGAATGACCTCTAGTGGGATCTTCTATCAGTGCACCCTTCTGGAAGATGTGGATTCAGTCACAGCTGGGCTCCACATTCCCCCCTAGTAGAACTCAGCACTCCGGGGCTGAAATACAAAAAAAAAACAAATAACAATAAAACATTGTATAATTAACTCTTCCTTTGCAGGAGGTAAGGCACTCTTGAACGGTTGCATAACGGTAAACAAATAACTATATACATTAAGACAATGAGGAATTGCGGAATTGAGCAACCATAAAAGTCCCAGTCTCTTTTGGAAAAGGATGCTCAAAAGGGGTAGAAAACAAGTAAAAATAATGTCCATTCACTTGTTCCAATGTCAAAAGGGAAAACAGATTAATAAATAACAATATAATAAAGCATAGTATAAACAAAGATATATGCATTTATGTACAGTGACTCTAAACAATTATCGACATTTACTAAGGGTAGAACTAATCTCTAAACCTAGCAGGGATGTTTCCTTTTGTGCTACGTTCTTATCTGCGTGGTGCAATGACCTGTGAGGTAGCAGTTTCCCTGTTTGGCCTGCGTGAAAGCGAATTATAGAATTGCCTTAATCTCGCTACTGGACTGGCAAGCACAATGTGAGCTGGGTGAACCGGCTCGACTTCTGCAGGGGATCCTTCTTCCTGAGGTTCGACTTCTTGGGTACCGTTTCTTGGGGTTCCACTTGTTGAGGTTCTGCTGGGGCAGGTTCCTCTGGTACTGACTCTACTGCAACAACTGGTGCAACTGAATGTAGAGGTTCTTCTTGTGGTTGATAGAATTGAAGCACAGGAATGATTACAGCTTCTCCGATTCTGGGCCAATCCGCGGGGAAATCTCCTAAGTCCGTATGGATGACTGGTTCATCATGCTTTTCCTGATTAACAACAGGTTCTTCTTCCTGAAGCTTTAATGGATTTGGACACAACTTTAGGTGATCCCGGGATACAGTTGCAGTCGTTCTTCCTCCATCCTTGCTAATTATGCACGTTTTCTTGTTGTCAAACCTTGATTTCTGGATGATGTAGGGCTCTCTCTCCTATTGATCGTCGAGTTTGTGTAACCTCCTCTTTCTCTTCAGTACGACTTGACCAGGTGCGAAAGGTTCAGCTGGCGCACTTTTGTTGTAGCGATCTGCTTGTTTATCCCTTACTCGATTGAGACTTTCTTCAACGCAGGCTTGTACTTTTCTGTACTGCTCCTGTCTGGTTGTGTCCCAGTCTCCGGTAGTCACATCTGCTTCTGGTTCTACAACACCAAGCTCCAGATCCATGGGCAGCTTTCCTGGTCTTGCCCGCATGAGGTAGGCTGGGTTGCAATTGGTAGAACTCACAGGTATGTGATTGTACAGATCTACCAGGTCAGGTAGTAGGTCTGGCCAGCGATTTCTCTCCTCGAGTGGTATTGTCTTCAACAGGTCAATGACGATGTGATTCATCTTCTCACAGAGACCATTGGTTTGGGGGTGGTACGGTGTGGTTATTTTCTTACACCCGTACAAGTGACAAAACTCTTTGAATAATTCGGCTTCAAAGGCTGGGCCTTGGTCAGTTAGCACCTGCTCAGGATATCCGTGTGGTCTGCAGAAATACGCTTGGAACGTCTTTGCTGCTGTCTCTGCCATCAGATCTTTGACAGGGGCGACCACCAGGAACCTGGAGTAGTGATCCACCATAGTCAGGGCATAGGAGTATCCTGACCGGCTGGGTGACAACTTGACATGGTCCAGAGCCACGATCTCCAATGGACGAGTCGTCTGGATGGGTTGCAGGGGTGCCTTTTGACTGCTGTAGTCCTTTCTCCTGAGGCCACAGGGTCCACAGTTCTGGCACCACTTCTCGATGGAGCTGCGCATTGCCACCCAGTAGAAACGACACTTCAACAGGGTCTCCAGCTTCTTCCAGCCAAAGTGTCCCGCTTGATCGTGGTAGGCTTCTAACACCATCTGGATGTCTGCTCTGGGGACTACTATCTGCCATACCATCTCATGGGTCCTTGGATTGACGTACCTCCTGCACAGCTTCTCATGATAGATGAACAACCGGCTTCTCTCATTCCACAGCTGCCTTGCTTGTAGAGGTACATCCTTCTCCAAGGAGGAACCTTCTTGAGTTATCAGCTCCTTGATTCGGCTGACAACTGGATCGCTGTCCTGAGTCTCCTTCCAGCTGTGGTGAGGTAAAGGATTTAACGTCTTACCAAGCGATCTCCTGCTGGCTTGTTGCTCATGGATCATCCCATTCCTGTGAAAGGCAGGTAGTTCGATCTCTTCCAGATCATCCACCTCTTCTTCTGTGTCCGATTCATGAGGCATCCTGGATAGGGCATCAGCGTTGGCATTCTTGCGGCCTGCTCGGTACTTGATTGTGAATTGGTAATTGGACAGTCGAGCCATCCATCGTTGTTCCATGGCTCCCAGCTTAGCTGTTTCCAGATGCGTCAAGGGGTTGTTATCGGTGTAGGCAGTGAACTTGCTGGAGGCTAGGTAGTGCTTAAACCTCTCCGTGATGGCCCAGACCAGCGCCAGGAACTCCAACTTGAAGCTGCTATAGTTCTCTGGGTTCCTCTCGGTCGGGCGGAGCTTCCTGCTTGCATAGGCGATGACTTTCTCCAGGCCATTTTGCTTCTGACTGAGGACTGCTCCCAATCCTTCATTGCTGGCATCAGTATACAGCAGGAACGGCTGGCTGTAGTCAGGGTAAGCTAGGATCTCATCACCTGTCAGGATCTCCTTCATTTCCTTGAATGCTTCTGCCTGTTCTTTACCCCAATGGAATGGAGAATGTCTGCTCTTGAGGGACTGTCCCACCAGGAGGTCTTGTAGAGGCGCTGCTTTTTTCGTGTAATCCTTTACAAACCTCCGGTAGTATCCTGTCAGTCCCAGGAACTGTCGCACCTCCTTGAGATTTTTCGGCTCCGGCCATTTCTGGATGGCGGTGATCTTCTCAGGGTCTGGCGCTACTCCTTCTGAGCTGACAATATGTCCCAGGTACTGTACCTTCTGTTTGAGCAGATGGCACTTTGAAGTCTTCAGTTTCATCCCATACTTGGACAGCGACTCGAATACCTCTGCCAGGTGCTTCAAATGATCTTCATACGTTTTGGAGTATACGATGACGTCGTCCAGGTACAGCAACACAGTTTCAAAGTTGAGGTGTCCCAGGCAGCTCTCCATCACTCTCTGGAACGTTCCAGGGGCACTACTGAGTCCAAACGGCATTCTGTCAAACTCACAGAGTCCCATCGGGGTGGTGAAAGCCGTCTTCTCCCGATCCTCCTCAGCCACAGCTACTTGCCAGTATCCACTAGTGAGTAGTGTTGAGCGATACGATACTGCAAATATCGGGTATCAGCCGATATTAGCTGTTTCGGGCTTTCGATTCCGAGTACCGATATTTTCGTCATATCGGATACCGGAATCGGATTTGTCACTGTCACTGTGAGTGTCCGTCGGTCGGGTCTGTCAGGAGTCAGCGGCACTTACCTGGCAGAAGATCTTCGGCGGTCACGTCCTGGACTGCTTGATGGCCGCCATTATCTTCTCCCTGGCGGTCACATGCAGTTTTTCGCGATAACTGCAGTGACTGCTGGGTAATCCCGTCCGTAAAGCAGTCAGTCCGATGACGTCACCGCCGGGGAAGCAGGTAATCAGCTGTGCTGCGTCGCGATGACAGCCTCTGCCTGTCATTGCGATGTAGCAGAGCTGGATCGTCGTGGGACCCTCGTTACTATGGACTGCGTCGGACAGGTGGTATACTGCTGTTTTTTTTTTCATTTTTTTACAGGAGATCGATGGCGTCGCAGGATGAGACTGTAATAAAAGTAATGAAAACTGTGTTGTTTTTTTTATTAAATTAAAAAACTTTTTTATGAACATTCACCCGTCCGGGTACATCAACAATTTAACTATTTACATACAGGGACCCTGTCCGGGTTATTTATAATTCTTTGGCAGGGGTGTTCCAGGTACCACCTGGTACTCTTCTGATGCTTGCCAAACATCCGAGACACCAAGGACCACCAGGACCTGATGACGTCGTGTGGCCTGTACAGTCAAGTCGTGACCCGCTATCTGTGTCTGTGTGGCCACCTCTTTCATCTCCCTCCGGGTCTGGAGCCCTATGTCCCGGACTGAACGAACCCCAGGGGGCCTAACAGGCGCCGGGTACGGGCCAGCTATCATTAGCATGTCCATAGCTGGGGCTGCTGAGGAGACCACTGAGGGAGGCTGGGGAGATTTACGGCGTGGGGTGGTGTCACGCTGTATCACAGATACACATATGATGTCAGTAATCAATACTAAGAGGGACAACAGCAATAACATATAATAGGAAATCTCAACATGTAATATAAGTATAGTATTACCTGACATAATATCCGTTGTACTGTGGGTGAATCCTGAAGACGTATAATACTGTACTCAGGCTGCAGGTGGGACCGGGGTCTATGCTGACCCTAAACTGGGACCTGACTCGTCCCTCAACTGGAGGTACTGTTAATGGTACAGAGGTCCAGGCCACCAACTAACCCTTCTCCTATAAGTCCCTGACAACTGTAATCTAGTCCTCAAGGACCCTGATTACCACACAGGGAATAGGCAGTTACTGCTTAACAAACAGTACAGACAAACGAGACAGACAGGGGACAAAGTAAACACTGTCTTGCATACAACACTTAAACACAGAGGGAACACAAAAGGTCTAGGAGATAAACTATAATCGAGGAGAGGAGAAACCACAAAGGAACTCTTAACTTAAGTCTTCTCATGACCTGATCCAAACTACTGGTCTGCATGTAAGCTTTCACCGGCATCTAACAAGCAGACTGGCAGGTATATAAAGGAAGCTAATTAGTGCATAATCAAAAGCAGCCGGGCGAGGCTGGACCTAGTCTTAGCCAAGAGCTAGGTAAAATTAACTCCCTCACTACCAAACACAAAGAAACAGCAACTCAGCTGCGAGAAGTCAGAATGTGCAATCGCGACGATCTTCGTGGCGATACACCCATGACAGTACCCCCCCTTCTACGAGGGGCCTCCGGACCCTCAGGGCCAGGTCTGCCCAGGTAAGTTGTGTGGAAGGTCCGAACCAATCGATCTGCGTTAACATCAGACGCAGGAACCCACATCCTCTCCTCAGGACCATACCCCTTCCAATGAACCAAGTACTGAAGGGACCGGCGATTCAGATGTGAGTCAATGATCTTCGACACTTGAAATTCTAAGTTACCATTGACCACCACTGGAGGAGGAGGTAGAGGTGACGGTATAACTGGTGCCACGTACCTCTTAAGCAACGATTTGTGGAACACATTGTGGATTTTAAACGTAGGAGGAAGGTCCAGACGAAATGCCACAGGATTAATTATAGAACTGATCCTGTATGTACCGATGAACCTGGGACCCAGTTTCCAGGAGGGAACCTTGAGTTTTATATTCTTGGTAGACAACCATACCAGATCGTTCACACAAAGGTCCGGACCAGACACTCTCCTCCTATCAGCCCTCCGTTTGTAACGGTTCCCCATAGCACTCAGATTATTCAGTACTCCTCTCCAAACTGAAGCAAGTGACGACGAAAATCGTTCCTCCTCAGGAACCCCAGAAGGGCCCCCCCATTGAAAGTACAAAACTGGGGGTGAAAACCATATGCCCCAAAAAACGGGGACTTACCAGTGGACTTGCTCCGCCTATTGTTAAGAGCGAACTCTGCCAGAGGCAAGAAAGAAGACCAGTCCTCCTGGTTCTCTGAGACAAAACACCGAAGATATGTCTCTAGGCTCTGATTCAGACGCTCTGTCTGACCATTGGTCTGCGGATGAAAAGCCGAAGAAAATGACAACTGCATCCCCCGACGTGAACAAAATGCCCTCCAGAATTTGGACACAAACTGAGACCCCCTATCTGACACCATATCAGAAGGCAACCCGTGAAGTCTCACAATCTCCCCAATGAACACCTGCGCCAGAGTTTTAGCATTAGGAAGAGCAGGAAGAGCAATGAAATGTGCCATCTTACTGAACCTGTCAACTACAACTAGAATGACAGTCTTCCCTGACGACGGAGGGAGGTCCGTAATGAAGTCCATAGACAGATGAGTCCATGGACGCTCCGGAATTTTCAAAGGCAAGAGGGTCCCAGACGGACGGGTATGTGGGGTCTTAGAGCGAGCACAAACTCCACAGGACGCGACAAAAGTTATTACCTCTTTATTTAAGTTAGGCCACCAAAACCGGCGAGAAAGGAGATCCACAGTTGCTTTACTCCCTGGGTGTCCTGCTAAAGCAGAATTATGATGTGCCTCGATAACCCTTTGTCTCAACTGATTAGGAACAAACAGTTTCCCTGGAGGTCCTACAGGGGCGTCCCACTGAGCCTCCAATATCTCCTCCTCAAGCTCAGAGCATACAGCCGACACCACAACTCCCTCCTGAAGGATAGGAACCGGGTCATCCGTCTTCCCGGCCCCCGGGAAACTACGAGATAAGGCATCAGCCTTTACATTTTTTGACCCAGGACGATAAGTGACGACAAAATTAAACCTGGTAAAAAACAACGACCATCTAGCTTGTCTAGAATTCAGACGCTTTGCAGATTCTAAATACAGCAGGTTCTTGTGATCAGTAATAACGGTGACCGGGTGGACTGCCCCCTCCAAAAAGTGACGCCACTCCTCAAAAGCCAACTTAATGGCCAAGAGTTCCCTATTGCCGACATCATAATTCCTCTCGGCGGGCGACAATTTCTTGGAGAAGAAAGCGCACGGACGCCATTTACCAGGGGACGGACCTTGGGATAATACTGCACCCACCCCTACGTCAGACGCGTCTACCTCCACAATGAACGGTTGTGATGCATCAGGTTGGATGAGTATGGGGGCCGAAGCAAAACATTTTTTCAAGGAGGAAAATGCTTGACAAGCTTTGTCAGACCACCTAGAAAAATCCGTCCCTTTTTTAGTCATGTCAGTGAGAGGTTTGACAACAGATGAGAAATTACGAATACATTTCCGATAGTAGTTAGCAAACCCCAGGAAACGCTGCAGTGCCTTAAGATCCTCTGGCCGATCCTATTCAAGCACTGCTCTCACTTTCTCAGGGTCCATACGGAAACCGGAAGCTGACACCAGGAAACCCAAAAATTGAAGTTCCTGTACGGCGAATACACACTTTTCCCATTTGGCGAACAACTTATTATCTCGCAAGATCTGCAACACCTGTCTCACATGCTCCTCATGAGACACAAGATCTGGCGAGTAAATTAAGATGTCATCTAAATAAACGACCACAAACTGCCCCGCAAGGTGGCGAAAGATGTCATTAACAAAATGTTGAAACACCGCCGGGGCAGTAGTCAGACCAAAAGGCATGACAAGGTTCTCATAATGTCCTTCCGGAGTGTTAAACGCCGTCTTCCACTCATCCCCCTCCTTTATCCTAATCAGATTATACGCCCCCCTGAGATCCAACTTAGAGAACCATTTGGCGCCCACAATCTGATTGAAGAGATCAGGAATAAGTGGGAGCGGATACGGATCTCGGACCGTAATCCGATTAAGCTCACGGAAATCCAAGCAAGGGCGTAGGCCTCCATCTTTTTTCTTCACAAAGAAGAACCCCGCGGCCACTGGGGAAGATGAAGGTCTAATATGCCCCTTGGCCAGACTTTCCGAAATATAATCCTTCATAGCCTGCCTCTCAGGACCAGAAAGGTTATATAACCTAGATTTAGGTAATTTAGCATCAGGAAGCAATTTAATGAGCAGTCATACGCACGATGAGGAGGTAACTCTTGACACCCCTCCTCCGAGAACACATCCTCAAAGTCCTCCAGAAAAGGAGGCAAGGCTCTAGGCACGACCGCACTGATGACCGTTTTCATGCAGTTATTCTTGCAGAATTCACCCCACTGGCTTATCTCTCTGGATTGCCAATTAATCACTGGGTTATGTTTAGCCAACCAAGGAAGTCCCAACACAATAGGAGTAGGAAGACCCTCCAACACATAACAAGACAATTGTTCTTTATGTCTTGCCCCTACTCGAAGGTCTATGTTATGAACAGCTTGTACAAAGCTACCTTGACCGAGAGGTCTGGCGTCAATAGAGAATATAGGGATCGGTTTGGCCAATACACTCAGTTGCATACCTTGCACCTGGGCAAACCGAGCGTCCACCAGATTAGCCCCAGACCCACTATCAAGAAGAACAGAAATCCTCTCAACTCTCGTACCAACCACCACCTCCGCAGGTACGAGAAACTGAGACGGACCTAGGGACGAAACACACACTCCCAGGCCGTCGTCCACCACACAACCTGGGATCAACAGTTTTCCGGCGACTTTTTTGCTCAATGAGGCACGGGACGGACACCCCTCAACAAAATGTCCCTCTTTCCCACAGAAGAAACACCTTCTTGTCTTGCGACGCACCGCCGATCCCCCCTACGAAATGATGTCCCTCCCAACTGCATAGGCTCCTCAGAACAGACCAGGGGAACCTCAATATAAGGGACCTTAGTAGTAGGTGGAGTCACAACAGGGGGCGGAGTTACCTCGCACCTCTCCCGAAGCCGTCTATCAATACGAATAGCAAGGGCCATAGCAGCCTCCAGTGACGGAGGAGAATCATACTGAGCCAAAACATCTTTTAATTTGTCCGATAACCCTTGACAAAACAGGCTCCTAAGAGCTGGGTCATTCCACTGAGTATCTGTGGCCCATCTACGGAACTCAGAAGAAAATTCCTCCGCTGGACGATCTCCCTGCTGTATCTTACGTAACTTCATTTCAGCAAGGGAGACCCGATCCGGGTCGTCATATACCAGACCCAGGGCAGAAAAAAATCGATCTACTGACTGGAGCGCCGGGGAGCCCGGAGGAAGAGAGAACGCCCAGGATTGAGGGTCCCCTTGTAAGAGCGAAATGACAATTCCCACCCTCTGCTCTTCACTCCCCGATGACTGAGGCCGAAGCCGAAAATATAATTTACATGCCTCCCGGAAGGTAAAAAATTTGTCCCGCCCACCAGTGAACCTGTCCGGGAGAGCAACTTTAGGTTCAGACCTGGTTTGCTCCGGGGGAGACAAAACCCTGGAATTAATGTCCGTCAGCTTCATGGATAAACTCTGCAACTGCAGGGCTAGCTGGGCAACTGGATCCATGGTAGCTGGGGAGAATCTTTTTGGGCCGGTGAAAAAGTCACGCTGTATCACAGATACACATATGATGTCAGTAATCAATACTAAGAGGGACAACATGCAATATAACATATAAATAGGAAATCTCAACATGTATATAAAGTATAGTATTACCTGACATAATATCCGTTGTACTGTGGGTGAATCCTGAAGACGTATAATACTGTACTCAGGCTGCAGGTGGACCGGGGTCTATGCTGACCCTAAACTGGGGACCTGACTCGTCCCTCAACCTGGAGGTACTGTTAATGGTACAGAGGTCCAGGCCGCCAACGTAACCCTGTCTCCTATAAGTCCCTGACAACTGTAATCTAGTCCTCAGAAGGACCCTGATTACCACACAGGGAATAGGCAGGTTACTGCTTAACAAACAGTACAGACAAACGAGACAGACAGGGGACAAAGTAAACACTGTCTTGCATACAACACTTAAACACAGAGGGAACACAAAAGGTCTAGGAGATAAACTATAATCGAGGAGAGGAGAAACCACAAAGGAACTCTTAACTTAAGTCTTCTCATGACCTGATCCAAACTACTGGTCTGCATGTAAGCTTTCACCGGCATCTAACAAGCAGACTGGCAGGTATATAAAGGAAGCTAATTAGTGCATAATCAAAAGCAGCCGGGCGAGGCTGGACCTAGTCTTAGCCAAGAGCTAGGTAAAATTAACTCCCTCACTACCAAACACAAAGAAACAGCAACTCAGCTGCGAGAAGTCAGAATGTGCAATCGCGACGATCTTCGTGGCGATACACCCATGACAGGTGGGCACTTGTGCAGAGGCCTGGATGTGGGAGGCTGAAGGCTCCGAGGGTCTCACAGGTTCCTGACACTCTGGGGACCAGGGTCGCACCTGGTGACATTTAGGGCATACCATCCATTGTAACCCCAGTGTCGGGTGTAAGTTACCAAGTCTCCTGGCAACAGGTCCCTCCCCGGGTGTCCTTCTGGGAGGTGAGTCTCCACGTCCCGCCGGGTCACAAACACTTCTAAATAAAGTCCAGGCTCCTGGATGAAGCCCCAACCAGCTTTCAATTTAAAGCTCCGTACTGCACCGTTATGCCGCGGCTCCCTCAGGGTTCCTTTATCTTTTCTCATCCGGTCCTTATTGCCCGGTCCTTGTCGATGTGACGTTGGCAAGCTTCTGGGATTCGCGCTGCTCCCTTTGTCGCTCGGCTTCTCTCTCCCAACGTCTCCACTCTTCCTCCTGACGCCAGTTGTAATTCTCCTCCACCAGCATCTCCATGTCTCCACCATCAAACTGCAGCTTACGATGTCCGGTTTGCGGCAGCTCTCCTGGCGCCCGACAGTCCTGGCGGCGCTCACCTGCGGAGGAAGCAGCCGGCTCTGGAACAGATGACATTCGGGGCTCCGGTACAGACAGGTAGACCTCTGGTGCCTGCGCGGCCTCCTCCATGAGGACGGGTGTCGCTTCTTCTGTCTCAGCGACGGGGGTAGACAGCGGGATCTGGGGTGCTGCCGGTGCAGCGTTTTTTGCAGGAACGGGTGCCTCCACTGCGACAACGTCAACCGGATCACATTGCAAGGGCTGGGATGCCCGCACGGACTCCTCTACTAGAACGGGTGCCTCCACTGCGACAACGTCAACCGGATCACATTGCAAGAGCTGGGATGCCCGCACGGACTCCTCTACTAGAACGGGTGCCTCACCTTCCGGTACAGACACTTCAGGTAAGAGGGATTGGCGCCGCTCCAAGTTTAGTTTTAGGGCACGCCAGCTGGCTTCCATCCTGGCGACCTCCTCCCGGTGCCGGGCCAGGGCTCTTGGGGTATCCTCCGCTTCTTGCAGCGTAGGAGGGTTTCCAGGCCGGGTGCCCAACGGTGGTTCCGTGGCGATCGGGTTGCTTCCGTGGGGGGAGAGCTCTGACTGCTCCATCCCTTCACACTTCTGCTCGTGTCCATTAGCCATCTCTGCCAAGTCACATGTGTCATTAGCATCTGGAAAGGGCCCCTCTTTTGTAGTGAGGCGGGACCTTCGTGTTAGTTTCCGCACACTGAGGAGGATGAGGAGGCGGAACTCAAGAGCTGTGGGGCACGATCTTACATTGCAGTACCATTTAGAGTGGTCGGCCATCGTTTTCGCGCCACTGAGTGAGTGTACACCCACGAAGAGCACGCCCTTCTTCTTCACCAGTGCCTCGTTGTGACGCAGATATGGCTGAAAAATGGCAAATACATTCTCTGATGATTTTAGCAATTTTCAAGCACAAAACCAGTTCAATTCAGGCACACAGGACTCGCTTATAGGAAGCTACAGAATCCTGTTCGTGACTCCCAAGTTGAGTCGCACAGAGCCAGAGGTTTTGGGGGTACTCGGCACCGAGCCCGTCGACTTCTATGGGGTATGTCACGGCTTTACCCGGCAATTGAATCAGAGTCTATTTTACTATGTAGAAGTGTATAAACTATAAATATATGTATATATATTTATGTCACAATGACATGTATATATATATATATATATACACTGTGTTCCAAATTATTATGCAAATAATATTTTCTCAGATTTTCCCAAATTACCTATATGAATTGCAGTCATTGTAATTTTCCAGTCAAATAACTATTAGAGTACAATTGAAAGGTTTTTGTACAACTGCCTGAGTCAATATTTTTAAAAAAATAAAACACTCAAACTGCACTCAAAATGCATGTTCCAATTATTATGCACAGCAGAGTATTCAACCTTTCATTTTAAAAAGAGCAAAAATGGTCATTTTAGAAATTATAAGTCTTAGCAGGTTATTACAAATGAAATCAAACGTTTTCAACTCAAAACTTTATTCAGGTGATGTACATTTGCACAAGGACCCTTGTTCGAAAGGACTTCTGAACTCTCTCGTCCATTGAATTTGTCAGGTTTTGGATGGTTTCTGCTTCATTTTTTGCCGGACAGAATACCCTCCCAAAGCTGTTGGTTAGATGTGAACTGCCTCCCCCATCATAGACACTCCTTTTGATGATGCTCCAGAGGTTCTCCAATGGGTTGAGGTCAGGGGAGCATGGGGCCACCACCATAACTTTGTCCCTTTTATGCATCCCAGCCAAGATGCGATGTGTTAGTGTGCAGCATGAGACGGTGCATTTCATGCATGTAAAAGGTATCTTGCTGCGGACTGCATGGTTCTTCTTCTGAACCATGGCTATGAAGTTCAGGAGGTGAGAAATCAATCATACGACTAGGGTCATCTTTACCCCTTCAGGGCTCCCAAGGGGCCGACAACCCTCTCCCATGATTCCAGCCCAAAAACTTACTCCACCTCCTCCTTGTTAGCGCGTAGCCGTGTTTGCATGGGGTTTCCATCAACCAGCCACCTCCACTCCATCCATCTGGACCATCGAGCGTTGCACGGCACTCACGGTGAACAAAACGTTTGAAGTCAGTTTCATGTATTGTTTGGCCCATGGAGCGTTTCTGCGTGTGGCAGGGATAGAGGAGGTCGCCTGCAGGAGGGCTTACGCACAGCTGCAACCCTGAAGGACCCTGCATCTGTTGTTCGGGGGGACGTTGGAGGCCCACAGCTTCGAAAACTTGTGCTCGTTACCAGCTTTTTTGCGCTGCTCTTTTAAGGCACGTAATTGCCTGTAGGAGAAGGAGTTTCCTCAATTTCCCTTAATCAGCACGACTCAACGTGTGTACTGCGAATCAGCTACATACTCTTGATTGTTGCGATGATCACGATGAAGTGTCTTGGCAATATTTTGTAGTCATGCCTTGACCTAAACACTCCACAATTGTTGCTTTCACAGCCGACACATCGTTTTCTTTCCATTTTGGCAGAAAATATAGGCTGCTTATAATTTGGGCAAGCTCTTAATAGTCTTGCCTTTCATGGACAACCTGCCAAACTAATTAGCCAGGTGTCTGCAATTGCTACAGCAGATTATAAGAGCCTGACACATCACCTCAGTGAGTTTAACTGACATACAAAAAAACTCCTTATCTCTCCTAAACAATTTTGCATAATAACTTGGAACACAGTGTAATGTATTCTATGTGTAATATTTTGTGTTTACAACGAAGTAATGGTGTTTTTTTGTTTAGCGATATTTTGTTCCATAGACTTGCAATGGGACTTCGCTATCGGAATCGGATCATCGACGATATTTAGTGATATCGGCGATACCATTCCGATCCGATATTTTTGATATCAGAGCAGTATCGCTCAACACTACTAGTGAGGTCAAGGGTGGAAAAGTAATTAGCAGTTTTTAATGCAGCTAATAGTGTTGAGCGATAGTGCTCGATATCTAAAAATATCGTATCGAAATTGTATCGCCGATAGCACTAAATATCGTCGATATCCGATTTCGATAGCGGAAGTCCCATGTAAGTCTATGGGAACAAAATATCGCAACAAAAAAAACCCTTTCTTACGTTGTAAACACAAAATATACACACATAGAATACATATATATATATATACATGTCATTGTGACATATATATACATATATTTATAGTTTATACACTTCTACATAGTAAAATAGACTCTGATTAAATTGCCGGGTAAAGCCGTGACATACCCCATAGAAGTCGACGGGCTCGGTGGCGAGTACCCCCAAAACCTCTGGCTCTGTGCGACTCAACTTGGGCGTCACGAACAGGATTCTGTAGCTCGCTATAAGCGAGTCCTGTGTGCCTGAATTGAACTGGTTTTGTGCTTGAGAATTGCTAAAATCATCAGAGAATGTATTTGCCATTTTTCCGCCATATCTGCGTCACGACGAGGCACTGGTGAAGAAGAAGGGCGTGCTCTTCATGGGTGTACTGTACACTCACTCAGTGACGCGAAAACGATGGCTCTAAATGGTACTGCAATGTAAGATCGTGCCCCACAGCTCTTCAGTTCCGCCTCCTCATCCTCCTCAGTGTGCGGAAACTAACACGAAGGTCCCGCCTCCCTACAAAGAGGGGCCCTCTCCAGATGCTAATGACACATGTGACTTGGCAGAGATGGCTAATGGACACGAGCAGAAGTGTGAAGGGATGGAGCAGTCAGAGCTCTCCCCCACGGAAGCGACCCGATCGCCACGGAACCACCGTTGGGCACCCGGCCTGGAAACCCTCCTACGCTGCAAGAAGCGGAGGATACCCTAAGAGGCCTGGTCCGGCACCGGGAGGAGGTCGTCAGGATGGAAGCCAGCTGGCGTGCCCTAAAACTAAACTTGGAGCGGCGCCAATCCCTCTTACCTGAAGTGTCTGTACCGGAAGGTGAGGCACCCGTTCTAGTAGAGGAGTCCTTGCAATGTGATCCGGTTGACATTGTCGCAGTGGAGGCACCCGTTCCTGCAAAAACCGCAGCACCGTCAGCACCCCAGATCCCGCTGTCTGCCCCCGTCGCTGAGACAGAAGAAGCGACACCCGTCCTCATGGAGGAGGCCGCGCAGGCACCAGAGCACTACCTGCCTGTACCGGAGCCCCGACTGTCATCTGATTTAGAGCCGTCTGCTTCCTCCGCAGGGGAGCGCCGCCAGGACTGGGGGCGCCAGGAGAGCTGCCGCAAACCGGATACTGTAAGCTGCAGTGGAGTGGTGGAGATATGGAGCAACTGGTGGAGGAGAATTACAACCGGCGTCAGGAGGAAGAGTGGAGACGTTGGGAGCGGGAAGCAGAGCGACAAAGGGAGCAGCGAGAAACCCTAAAACTTCGGCAACGTAACCTGGAGAAGGACCGGGCAGATAAGGACCGGATGAGAAAGGATAAAGGAACCCTGTGTGAGCCGCGGCGTAAGGGTGCAGTACGGAGCTTTAAATTGAAAGGTGGTTGGGGCTTCATCAAGGAGCCTGGACTTTATTTAGAAGTCTTTGTGAACCGGCAGGACGTGGAGGCTCACCTCCCAGAAGGACACCCGGGGAGGGACTGTTGCCAGGAGACTTGGTGACTTACACCCGACACTGGGGTTACAATGGATGGTACGCCCTAAATGTTACCAGGTGCGACCCCTACTCCCCAGTGTGTCAGGAACCTGTGAGACCCTCGGAGCCTTCAGCCTCCCACATCCAGGCCTCTGCAAAAGTGCCCACCCCACGCCGTAAATCTCCCAAGCCTCCCTCAGTGGTCTCCTCAGCAGCCCCAGCTATGGACATGATAAGTATAGCTGGCCCGTACCCGGCGCCTGTTAGGCCCCCTGGGGTTCGTTCAGTCCGGGACATAGGGCTCCAGACCCGGAGGGAGATGAAAGAGGTGGCCACACAGACCCAGATAGCGGGTCACGACTTGACTGTACAGGCCACACGACGTCATCAGGTCCTGGTGGTCCTTGGTGCCTCGGATGTTTGGCAAGCATCAGAAGAGTACCAAGTGGTACCTGGAACACCCCTGCCAAAGAAGTATAAATAACCCGGACAGGGTCCCTGTATGTAAAAAGTTAAATTGTTGATAAATAGTTAAATTGTTTATGTACCCGGACGGGTGAATGTTTATAAAAAAGTTTTTTAATTTAATAAAAAAAAAAAAAACACAGTTTTCATTACTTTTATTACAGTCTCATCCTGCGACGCCATCGATCTCCTGTAAAAAAAATGAAAAAAAAAAAAAGTATACCACTTGACCGACGCAGTCCATAGTAACGAGTGTCCCACGACGATCCAGCTCTGCTACATCAGAATCCCGGCGCAGCACAGCTGATTACCTGCTTCCCCGGCGGTGACGTCATCGGACTGGTTTACGGCCGGGATTACCCTGCAGTCACTGCAGTTATCGCGAAAAACTGCATGTGACCGCCAGGGAGAAGATAATGGCGGCCATCAAGCAGTCCAGGACGTGACCGCCGGAGATCTTCTGCCAGGTAAGTGCCGCTGACTCCTGACAGACCCGACCGACGGACACTCACAGTGACAGTGACAAATCCGATTCCGGTATTCGATAAGACGAAAATATCGAAACGAATTATCGAAAGGCCGATAGAGCTAATATCGGCCGATAGCCGATATTTGCATTATCGTATCGCTCAACACTAGCAGCTAAGGATTCCTCAATGCGTGGTAAAGGGTATGCATCTTTATGTGTAATGCGATTTACTTGTCTGTAATCTACACACATTCTCATGCTTCCATCCTTTTTCCTGACTAAGACTAGAGGTGCTGCCCAGGGACTACAACTATCCCTTATCACCCCTGCTTCCTTCATATCACGCAACATTTCCTTGGCTTTCTGGTAGTGTGCTGGTGGTATAGGCCTGTACCGTTCTTTAATGGGAGGATGATTGCCTGTGGGGATGTGATGTTGAACCCCTTTAATTTTCCCAAAGTCGAGTGGGTGTTTGCTGAACACCTGTGCATACTCCTGAACTACTCGGTATACCCCTTGTTTCTGGTGGGTTGGAGTGGTGTCTGTCCCGACACAGGAGTTGCTGACACCAATCCTCCACCTGGGTGGTCGGACCGTTATCCTCCACTGGTTGTGGGGAGGTTAAGGGCCCCGTCGTGTGAATGGAGTTATTATCCACAGCATGTAACTTAGCAACAGTGGCATAACGTGGTAATTTGACTTCATCCTCTCCCCAGTTGAGAAGACGCACTGGCACCCTCCCATTATGTACATCCACTACCCCTCTAGCAGTCAAGAGTGTAGGTCTGTGCTCTTAACAATGGGGCTCTACTACTGCTTGGTAGTTCTGTCCTCTCAGACCTATTGCTGCTCTACACCAAATAAGCATTTCACTCATTGGGGGTATCACAATGGGATTCGGGTCTGTCACCCGTACATTACCAATCTCACCACCGGTCAGTTTCACTTGCTGCTGGACATCAGGGTTCGGATCTCCTTCCGGATCTCTCCCTTTTGCTTTGGTCTGGCAATTTCAGCGAGCTGTCGGAGTAAAAACACAACCTCCTCCAAACAGTTACTAATTATGTTAGTGCCTAAAACCACATTCAACCCATTTTCCTCATTAACAGTCTTTACTACAAGAAGTCCCTGATTCTTTAGCTCCACTCTCCCCACTTTTACGTCTACATTTTTAGCCCCCAGTAAGTCAAGAGGGAGGCCATTAGAGGCGTATACGGCAAAGTCAGGGTTTGGGGGTTGGAGACCGTCACTGGACCAGTATTTATTGTAGAGAACATCAGGTATGACGGTTACCTGAGATCCAGTGTCCAGCAGGGCAGGGATGGCGATCCCGTCCAATATGATGGACAGGTAAGGTCTTCCCCCACAAACCTGCGGTTCCAGTCTGAGGGGCCTGAAGAGTCTATTCCTGGGTGTTGGCCCTCGGACCCAGGATTTGCTCGTTTAAAGGACACCGACGTGCTGGGTGACCTTCTCTGTGGCAGCGGTAGCAGATGATCTCTCGACGGGGATGATGCTGGTCGCGGGTCCTTCCTGGGGGTGGCGTTGTCCTCCTCCGGTGGGGCGACGTCCTCCTCCTCCTCCGGTTCATCCAAGGGACTCCTCTGGGCAGTCAGCTAGCAGGATCTTTCCTTCTTCCTCCGTCGACAGTTGCAGGGCACTCATTACAGTGGCCAGGTTCTTGGTCAGCTGGCGCACTTCTGAGCGCAAACAGTCCAGCTCAGTAGGGAGCGCCACCTGCGTTTTGGCTTCCGCAACCAGCGGGGCAAAAGGTGGATGCTGCTGGCTTTAGGGTGGCTTCACTCGGGTGACACTGGGTTGCCATCCCGGGTGTTTCCAGGGGTCGCAGTCCTTTTATAGCCATGTCCTTAAGAGCATCAAAGGTAGCATCAGGATGATCCAAGGACCACCAGTGCACAGTCCGGCTTTCAGCTTGGGACTTTAATCCCCATACAAATTGTTCTTTTAACATTTTATTTTCGTTGGAGACACTCATGGGGTTAACTTGTTTGAGTGCTCGTAGGGCCCCTTGTAGTCGGCAGGCATAGTCCCTAATGCTGTCATCTGGTTTCTGGGAGCATCGGTAAAACATCATCCGGAGATCTGTTTCAGTGCGGTCCTCAAAGATAGCCTGCAACTTTAAGAAAATTGCATGCACTGATCCCTGGTCTGCAGCTGTCCAAGTTTCTACTTCTCTCTCTGCAGCTCCAGTTAACTGTCCCACCACTACCGCAGCTCTCTGCTTTTCTGTCATAGGGTACATGTCTATTATGCTGCATATTTTCCGACAGGGTATCTGGCTTGCCGCTGTACTGAGGGAGCCACTTCGCTCCAGGCATGTATGGCAGCGTTAGCGGTACTATTGGGACCACAGGACCAGGTGAGGGGCCAGCATTTCCAGCCTGCGCGGCAGCGCCGAGGGGTAAGTCATAAGGGCTATCGGCCTGGGCCATATCGTCGACCTGGGCCGCGTTGTCGGCTGGCTGCGACATGTCTGCGCCTCCCTAGTTAATCGTAGCCTACCTTCTCTGAAGGCTGCAGCTCCGCAAAGCACAGGGGTGTGTAACAGGACCTGCGTCGCTGGCGCTCTGACGTCAGAGCGTTCACTGTAGCTCCTCACAGGACCTGCCGCCGCGTCAGCGTTGGGGGCGTGTCCAGGACTCAGCGCGCTTTTGCAGGTACGCCCACTAGTTTTTGCGCCGTGGCGCTGTAAATGGCGGGCAAATGGCGGGAAATCTTCACCACTTACAAAACACAGTCTTTCAGTGAGGCACACAGTACCCGGTGGCAACGGGCACAAGTTACTCCGTTGCTGCAGGGCACGACATCCTGATCGTGATGCCAAAAATGAGCCGCACGTACCAGGGCTTTGGGGTACTCGGCACCGAGCCTGTTGAAGTCTATGGGGAATGTCACGGGTAGCGCAGCTCGGTCCGTGCCCTGGGCGCTCACTGTAATGGGGATATTTACAGGTGACTTGAATGATGAAATGGGGATTCGTGACGCCACTTGTGGTATCTGGTCAGGATGACCAGCGCTGCTATGCAGATCCACTGGAGGGTTAATATGGTGCAGCTAGGTGTTAAGCCTTCCACATGTAAGGCTGAGTGATCCTCCAGGGCAGACAGATATGCAGAGGTGCAGGACAGATAGGGACCCGGCGGTCAGGGATAATGAGGGAGACGCACACATGAGTCAATTTTGGTACCTTTACTGCAGATGTTCAGGCACTTCCCCGGAGCACTGTAGGGTGAAGGGTGCACATCCAGGTTCCTCCACTCGGTAGGTGTGTGGCCTCCTGTCCTCTGCCTTTATTTGATAAAGTCCTGACCTGCCTGTAGCTAGGTCTAACTGGTCTCCGTCTTGCACCTGGCTGATCTTGTGATCGGACCTTCTCACTGAAAGTACACAGTCTCTACTTGCAGGTACCTGCTCGCCGGACTCTGTCTTCCTGATCCTATTACGTATCAGCTCTGTGGTACTCCTGGGACTTGTAGTCCTCCAGGAACTCCGGTGTTCTCCTAATGGGTCGTGAAGATCCCTATAGGCTCGGACCCCGTTGTCCGGTATTTCTTGCTGAGATGAGCTATTAAGGCTCCTCTGTCTCATTAACTTCCACTCGCCTTCGGCTACCTGGATCCTTACACGATCACACACGCTGGCAGTTGGTGGGCTGCCTCTTCGCCGCTCTTTAAGCGTCGGCACGCTTTCCTCAGAGTCACACTTCTAAATTCAGCACTGACTAGGCTGGAGTGACTTCCATGTGTCACTTTACTAGACTCCACTTAAACACACTCTGCACAGAGCTGAGCTCTGAACGGAACTGAGCTGCAGCAAGCTGCTCTGCTCTCCTAGCAGCCTGACTGAGTCTTCTCTTCTGAGGCAAACTGAAACTAAACTTCTTTTTATATGCTTATCACAGCTCCCTCTGCTGGTCTTTTAGGATGAGCTGCGTGTGTGTATGTGTATAATGACCTCTAGTGGGATCTTCTATCAGTGCACCCTTCTGGAAGATGTGGATTCAGTCACAGCTGGGCTCCACATTCCCCCCTAGTAGAACTCAGCACTCCGGGGCTGAAATACAAAAAAAAACAAATAACAATAAAACATTGTATAATTAACTCTTCCTTTGCAGGAGGTAAGGCACTCTTGAACGGTTGCATAACGGTAAACAAATAACTATATACATTAAGACAATGAGGAATTGCGGAATTGATCAACCATAAAAGTCCCAGTCTCTTTTGGAAAAGGATGCTCAAAAGGGGTAGAAAACAAGTAAAAATAATGTCCATTCACTTGTTCCAATGTCAAAAGGGAAAACAGATTAATAAATAACAATATAATAAAGCATAGTATAAACAAAGATATATACATTTATGTACAGTGACTCTAAACAATTATCGACATTTACTAAGGGTAGAACTAATCTCTAAACCTAGCAGGGATGTTTCCTTTTGTGCTACGTTCTTATCTGCGTGGTGCAATGACCTGTGAGGTAGCAGTTTCCCTGTTTGGCCTGCATGAAAGCGAATTATAGAATTGCCTTAATCTCGCTACTGGACTGGCAAGCACACTGTGAGCTGGGTGAACCGGCTCGACTTCTGCAGGGGATCCTTCTTCCTGAGGTTCGACTTCTTGGGGTACCGTTTCTTGGGGTTCCACTTGTTGAGGTTCTGCTGGGGCAGGTTCCTCTGGTACTGACTCTACTGCAACAACTGGTGCAACTGAATGTAGAGGTTCTTCTTGTGGTTGATAGAATTGACAGCTTCTCCGATTCTGGGCCAATCCGCGGGGAAATCTCCTAAGTCCGTATGGATGACTGGTTCATCATGCTTTTCCTGATTAACAACAGGTTCTTCTTCCTGAAGCTTTAATGGATTTGGACACAACTTTAGGTGATCCCGGGATACAGTTGCAGTCGTTCTTCCTCCATCCTTGCTAATTATGCACGTTTTCTTGTTGTCAAACCTTGATTTCTGGATGATGTAGGGCTCTCTCTCCCATTGATCGTCGAGTTTGTGTAACCTCCTCTTTCTCTTCAGTACGACTTGACCAGGTGCGAAAGGTTCAGCTGGCGCACTTTTGTTGTAACGATCTGCTTGTTTATCCCTTACTCGATTGAGACTTTCTTCAACGCAGGCTTGTACTTTTCTGTACTGCTCCTGTCTGGTTGTGTCCCAGTCTCCGGTAGTCACATCTGCTTCTGGTTCTACAACACCAAGCTCCAGATCCATGGGCAGCTTTCCTGGTCTTGCCCGCATGAGGTAGGTGCACCCTTCTGGAAGATGTGGATTCAGTCACAGCTGGGCTCCACAGAAACATGGAGGGGCATTAGGCGGAAGAGGCAGTGTATGGGGAAGAAGGAAAAGGTGGGTGTGTGTGGGGGCACAGTATGGAGTGAGTGGATAGTATGGAGTGGTGGAGCATGGCGGACAGTATGGAGTGGTGGGCACTGGCATGGGGGGACTGTATGGAGTGGAGATTTTATTCATGGGGCATACTTTTATTTTTAAGAGCACAATCTCGGGATGTGCTGCAGAATACGGGAGAAGATTGAAGTCAGCAGAGATGAGCTGTGAGCGTGAAAACTCAACATGGCGTCTGTATTACATGGAGACAAAAGGGTTGAGAACAACTTCAATTAAAGAAAAAGTAATTTGTAAGGTATCTGGAAACAAATGTTTCTGCTGATACTGACTAGTGATTTGCGAGTATACTTGTTGCTCAGGTTTTCCCGAGCTTGCTCGGTTGTCCTCTGAGTATTTGGGCGTGCTCGGAGATTTAGTTTTTGTCACCGCAGCTGCATGATTTGCGGCTTCTAGACAACCTGAATACATGTGGGGATTTCCTAACAAACAGGCAATCCCCGAGCAACGACTATACTTGCTCATCACTAATACTGACTATATCTCATCAGTCCTGTGGTTTCTGTATGGTCCACAGTTTAATGATGTCTGTTAACAACAACTCCTAATTATTGTTAAAGGGTTTGTCTTAGAGTGACTGCAGACTTGTAGCCTATGTGACTGCCGACTTGAGAAACTTCACGTCGCTGTGTGATGTGAGTTTTCTCAGGTAGCAGCAATGGGAGAGGAGTTATGTGACTGCAAGTATGCGATTCTCATACTTCCATCCACATTAAGACTAGATGTGTCCGGCTGCGTTAAATTCATTTGTATTGAAGCCACACGTGTCAAATCGAAATGTGACCTCATGTATATAAATCACATACTTGCAGTTAATTGCCGCTGCTCCTTGTGCCGGAGAATCCTAACAACGCACAGTGTGAGCAATGTAAGGATTCACAAATCTGCAGTCATATAGACTGACTGTAGAATTGTAGCCTGAGGCCGAACAACCCCTTTAAGGACATACTGGGAGTTACATGTTGAATGTTCATGCAATACAAGTGTATATGGGGCTGACCTGACATAGCAATTGATCACTGTACTAAGCTTGGTTATATATTCACGTACTTTTGGTGTTTATGATGATGCATTCATGTACTGATGGTGCTTTGATGATTGATTCATGTACTAATGGTGATTCTGATGCGGCGTACATGTGCATGGTATACAGACTCGCTTGGCAGGTGCAGGCAGGTACAGTTAGTATACAGACTGGCACAGCTGGTGCAGGCAGTTAAGGCTGGTATACAGAATAGCAAAGCAGGTGCAGGCGGGTACAGCTAGTATACAGACTGGCACATCTTGTGCAGGCAGGTATGGCTGGCATAGACATTTGCAGAGCAATTCCTGGTAGACAGTTGTGGCGCCCTGACGGTCCAGTCGCCACAGAGATGTTGCATCGCACCCAGCGGTGTGACACCTGACTCTCAGGTAAGGAGGAAGCACCCCATTGACTCCATCACCGCATCCACACACATCATGCCAGTGCTGAGCTCAGGCTGGTTAGTAAAGGGTGTAGAGTTGGGTGGGTGGAGTCAGTTGCAGCATTAGGCTGCAGCGTGTTAGATTAGAGTTCAGTTGGAGACAGGCAGGCAGTGTGTGGGTACTGCCTGGCCTGCAGCTCCTCTGAGTTTACCTCAGAGAGCCTTGCTGAGAGAGCGAAGGGGTCCTGGGCTGAGACAGCAATTGAAGCTGTGCCCCATCTTTCAGAGAAGGAAGGACCAGGCACATATCGGGAGACGGTTCCCAGACTAGTGGGTCAGTTCATCGCCATTAGTAACACCGCGTCTAGTGGGACTCTTCAAGAGCCACTAGCTACCATAATCCCATCCGGAGGCAGCTAGGGATCAAGTACGTCCAGGCATCCGACGGTGTCCCGGTCTCCGTGAAGAGGAGAGCAGTGCACCGGGACATCGGGTCGTACCTGTAAACTGAAAGGATCCAATACTACCTCGTCCGAGGGCTCTGTGGTAGGGAGGTGCAAAGAAGGAGTAAGGAGTGTAGCACTAAGAAGCCGGAAAGGAACATAAAGGGAGTCTTTGGAATTGTGACCAATTTACCTGGGGTTTACTGGACTACTCACTGGAAGAACACAGTGCCCGGCTGACGTCTGTATTACCGGTGACAGAACTGTGAGTAAACCTTTGAAACTGCACAAAAACTGCTTCCTGCATTATTAGGCCTCTTTCACACACCCGGTGTGCGCCTGACGGCGCCCCCGGCATTTAGCCGCAGCGCCGCATCAGAAAACCGGATGCGCCGCATGCGGTTTTTGGCCGGATGGTTTCTGATGCCGGAGACATCAGGCGACTCCGGCAAAAAAAAAAAACGTTACATGCTGCGTTTTGTCCGGCCGCCGGAATGTACATTTCCGCCGGATCTGGACAAAACTGCATACAGCACACTGACATGCGGCGCCATCCGGCGCTAATGAAAGTCAATGCAAAAAAAAACGCATCCGGCATTACATTTCGCCGGATGCGGTTGGACAAAAAAATGCCGGAGGGCGCCGTCAGGCGCACACCGGATGTGTGAAAGAGGCCTTACTCCGTCGCACACTCCACACTGCTACATCACTCTGCACCATTGCTTTTACTTTACATCTATCTGCCCTGGAAGGACACAGTCTTACCTGTAGAAGACTTATCACCTAGCTGCACAACACCATCCCTTCCAGAGGATCTGCACAGCAGCGCTGGTCACCCTGACCAGGTAGTACAGGTGGCGTCACGACAAACTACACGAACATTTAATCCCTTGTAAATATCCCCTTTTCAGTGAGCCCCAGGGCCACGGACCGAGCTGTGCTACCCGTGACATTCCCCATAGAAATCGACGGGCTCGGTGCCGAGTACCCACGGCCTGGTACATGCGGCTCATCTTTGGCGTCACGAACAGAATTCTGAAGCTCGCTATAAGCGAGTCCTGTGTGCCTGAATTGGACTGTTTTGTGCTAAAGACTGTATTTGCCATCTTTGTGACTTTGCCGCCATTTGCCGCCATTTTGCCGCCATATTCGCGCCCTGAGGCGCTGGTGAAGAAGGAGGGCGTGCTTTCGTGGGCGTTCGCTCACTCAGTGGCGCGAAAGAAATGTCCGCCTACCCTAAATGTTACTGCAATCTCCGGACATGTCCATCAGCGATGGAGTTCCGCATCCTAATTCCCATGGTGGGAGAAGGGAGAGAAAACCCGCCTCCATACCAAAGAGGGGGCCCCTCCTAATGAAGAGATCCGTTGTGACCTGGAGAAGCTGATCCTCTCCATTGAAGAAGAAGTGGATGCTGCCCTGCTGTATCTGGCCCGGCACCGCGTTGAAGTGGAGAAAATGGAGCGAAGCTGGAGGGCTCTGGAGCTGCGGCTGCAGCAGAGCCGACCGCTCCCTACACCGCCCGCGCGTCTGCCACCGGCGCCACCTGAAGCAGAGTCTGAGATCTGGCCGGAGGCTGATCCGGAAGGAGCCATACCTGACCCCGCCGAGGACGCGGCGACAGGAGAGGAGGCTGCGGATGCCTCACCCGGACCAGAACGCCGGTCCACCCCGGAACTAGACACCGTACCTGTAGCAGAGGAAAGCTGTCCCCCGGCAGGGATGAAGGAGGAAGACCGGCCCTGCGGCCTAGAGGACCGGAGTGAACCAGCTCTTCAGGTAACCAGCGATGATATCCCTGCTGCAGATGCTGACACCCTGCTGGAACCCTGACACCCCACCAGCCCAGTGTGCACCAGTCATACGGACACCAGCGGTGGAGTCGGTGACCCTGGTGCTGGGCGCCGTGCCCGTGAGTGGGAGTGGTCCTGTGCTTGCACAGCCACCAGATGTCGCTACTACCAAGTAAATTAGAAAAACAGGACAGGTTCTACAAATGTATATAGTGTATTAATGTATATAGTATGCAAATGTTGCCATAACCCGGAGGGGTGATTGCCTTTGATATTGCTTTTCTGAACTGGTGGCTGAGGACTCTGCCAGCCCGAAAACTGTCTTTGTATATAGTTAGCACTTCGGTGCCTCATCTTGGTTTCACTTAATTACCTCGGAAGTTTAAAACCCGTTTGGTGTGGCCGAAGGTGAGGACTGCTGGAAAAATCAGTTATGTCTTGCAGCCCACCCAAGACCACCATTGGAGGTTTGGAGCGGGTCCTCCACAAGTATATGTTTACTTGAACTGTGAAGTAAATATTAAAAGTGTTTTCTTGCAACATTTAACCTGAAGTGCCTCCCATAAAGGGATGATGCGTTTGAAAATGTTATACTGTTTTGCTAAGCATTTATAAAAATTTTGTATGTTTCTTATGTAACATCTTTACTCTATTACAGCCCGGGAGTGCTGTGTTTAAACAGGGGGGAATGTGGCGCCCTGAGGGTCCAGTCGCCACAGAGATGTTGCATCGCACCCAGCGGTGTGACACCTGACTCTCAGGTAAGGAGGAAGCACCCCATTGACTCCATCACCGCATCCACACACATCATGCCAGTGCTGAGCGTCAGGCTGGTTAGTAAAGGGTGTAGAGTTGGGTGGGTGGAGTCAGTTGCAGCATTAGGCTGCAGCGTGTTAGATTAGAGTTCAGTTGGAGACAGGCAGGCAGTGTGTGGGTACTGCCTGGCCTGCAGCTCTTCTGAGTTACCTCAGAGAGCCTTGCTGAGAGAGCGAAGGGGTCCTGGGCTGAGACAGCAATTGAAGCTGTGCCCCATCTTTCAGAGAAGGAAGGACCAGGCACATATCGGGAGACGGTTCCCAGACTAGTGGGTCAGTTCATCGCCATTAGTAACACCGCGTCTAGTGGGACTCTTCAAGAGCCACTAGTGTTATGTTACGGTAGCTGAGGAGTGCAGGCAAAAAAGGCAATACACCAGAGCAGTTGGAATCTATGAGATTGCAGTACCCTGACTAACCACCGCAACTAGAGGCAGCCGTGGAGCGTTCCTACGTTGGTCCTAGACGCCTCGTCACAGCCTGAGAAACTATGTGTAGCCCTGGTATGTAAGGCACACAGGATCTGGAGAATGCACAGTAAGGTAACAGTTAAAGCTTGACACTCACTTACACTTCAGACACACCCACAGGGGTGTATAGGGGAGTGACGTGTAGCACAGGAGAGAGTCAGTCTAGCTTCCTGTCATAGTACAGAGCAGTCAGGGATAGTTCTTCTCAGACAGTGAGGATTCCTGTCAGAGCTCTGGGTGAGCAGAAGATTAGTTCCTGCCAATTCAACGAAGTGGAGTCTAGTAACGGATGACTAGTTATCATCCCGAGTCTAGTCAGAGTTACCTTTTACTCAGTCTGAACTTTGAGGAAACTGAGAGTTACTCAGTGAGACCAAGGAAGAAAACTGACTTTCTATCTTCACGCTTAGTGCTACATTGAAAGCAGAAGCAGGGCGAAGGGCATAGTGGGAAGGATTCAGAAGTGCCTTAAGGATCGGATTATCCTGCACATTGTCACCGGTCACTGGGGACCGAAGCGTCACTATAGCTCCAGGCATAGTGATAGAAAAGCCAGAGTCTTACTGGACCTTAGGTTGCAGAAAGCCGCCCTTAGAGTGCCAGTACGTAACCGAGTCAGGAGAACAAGACTTCTGAGTCCGGCGCGCGGCAAAAGAAAGTACTTAGTTCACCACTTATAAGGCTCTATCACAAAACTGACCGGGCAGTACAGCTAGTGGGAAAAGCTGAAAACTATAGAGTTAACTTAGCTACAGGCAAGCTTGGACTCACTGATCATTTGGAAAGAGAAGGAGGCCTGTAACCTGCTCAACTGTTACCGCTACGTGCATTCATCCACCCCGAACAGCCTCCCTGGGACCTGCCTGAACAACTTGAAGTAAAAGGTATGGAAAGAAGCTTCTATGTGTGAGACTGAGTTATTTGATTGCATCCCTGCACAACCCCACCATAACTATCGACCTGAGGGAAGAGTCCCACCTGTAGGGGACCCGACATCTAGCTGCCTCACCATCCCTCAGAGATCTACAGCAGCGCTGGTCTTAGTGATCAGAGAACTACAGGTGGCGTCACGAACTGTATATATACCTATCCCCTGTAAATATTCCCCCCAACATACGCCTGACCGCCAGGGCCACAGACCGAGCCAGCGCTACCTGTGACAACCCCATAGACTTCCATGGGCTCGGCTCTGAGTACCCCATTGCTCTGGTAAACCACAATTGTGGTGCGCGTCAAGACAAACTTGGCGTCACGAACAGGATCCGAAACTTGCAGAATTGCGAGCCCTGTGTGCCTGTGGAGTGTTTTGGTGAAAAAGACTGTTGCTATTGTTTGGCGCCAAATACCGCCATATTTGCCGCCATATTCGCGCCCTGAGGCGCTGGAGAAGAAGGTGGGCGTACCTGAAGGAGCGCGCAAAGTCTTGGACACGCCCCCGGCTCTGACTCAGCGGCAGGTCCTGCGACAGGAAGTGGACGCTCTGACATCAGAGCGCCTGCGACGAAGGTCCTGTTCCTACTGCTGTGCCTGGGAAATAGCAGCTTCTGAAACCGGTAGGCTCCGTTTAACCAAGGGGGCGCTAATATGTTGCAACAACCGGCCGACAGTGCGGCCCCAGCCGGAGGACCCGACTCCGCACCGCGTGGCGTTGTAGCGCCAGATGGGGGTGCAGGCCCAGCACTCAGTCCGGTGGTCCCGCTCATGCCACTAACGCTTCCATATATGCCTGGGGCGAAATGGCTTCCCCAGTACAGCGGTGAGCCAGGCACTTTAGCAGGATTCAAACGGAAGATATGCAGTGTCCTGGAAATGTACTCATGTCCCGAGAGGCAAAAAGCTGCAGTATTAATAGGGCAGCTAACTGGCGCTGCTGAGAGAGAAGTGGAGACTTGGGCTACCACGGACCAGGAGTTGGTGCCTGCAATCCTCTTAAAGTTACAGGCCATTTTTGAAGATCGCACCGAAACAGATCTCCGGATGGCATTCTATAACTGTTCACAGCAACCAAGTGACAGCATAAGGGACTATGCCTGCCGACTACAAGGGGCCCTGAGAGCCCTCAAGCAGGTTAATACCATAAGTGTCATTGATGAAAATAAGATGCTGAAAGAACAATTTGTGCAGGGACTGAGGTCCCAAGCGGAACGCAGAACTGTGAATTGGTGGTCTTTAGATCACCCTGATGCTACCTTTGATGCCCTAAAGGACATGGCAATAAAAGGGCTGCGGCCCCTGGGCAAACCTGAGGTGGCAACCCAACATCGTCAGGGTGAAGTCACTCTGGAGCCGGCGGCAACCCCCTTTTCCTCGCTAGTGGCCGAAACCAAAACGCAGGTGACACCCCCTAGTGAATTGGACTGTCTGCGCTCAGAGGTGCGCCAGCTGACTAAAAATCTGGCTGCTGTGATGAGTGCCCTGCAGCTGCGGAAAGAGGAAGAAGGGAAGATCTTATTAGCTGATTGCCCAGAAGACGTCCCGTGGATGAACCGGAGAAGAAGGAAGACGTCGCCCCCCCGGAGGAGGACAACGCCACCCCCAGGAGCGACCTCTGATCAACACCCTCCTCGTCGGGAGATCACCTGTTACCGATGCAACCGGAAAGGTCATATGTCTCCACAGTGTCCTTTAAAGGGCAGAACCTGGGTCCGAGGGCCAACACCCAGGAGGAGACCCGTCAGGCCCCCTAGACTGGAACCGCAGGTATGTGGGTGGACGACCCTACCTGTCTATCATTCTAGATGGTATTGCTGTTCCGGCATTGTTAGACACTGGGTCTCAGGTGACCCTAATACCTGATGCCCTATATACTAAGTTCTGGTCAATGGACAGTCTTAAACCCCCGAGCCCTGACTTTACCGTGTATGCTTCTAATGGTCTTCCTGTAGAAGTACTCGGGACAAAATTGTAGATGTGAAAGTGGGCAGAGAGGAGTTGAAAGACCAGGGGCTTCTGGTAGTAAAGACTGTAAATGAGGAGAACGGTTTAAATATAATTTTGGGTACTAACATTATCAGTAATTGTTTGGGAGAAGTTGTGTTCTTACTCCAACAGCTCGCTGAGATTGCCCGACCAAGGCAGAAAGGAGTAATCCAAAGAGAGATCCGGGCCCTGGTGTGTCAGCAGCAAGCGAAGCTTACAGACGGCGAAATTGGTAATGTACGGGTCACTGACTCGAATCCCATTGTGATACCCCCAATGAGTGAAATGATAATCTGGTGCAGGGCAGCCATAGGTCTGAGAGGACAGAATTACCAAGCTGTAGTAGAACCCCACCATTCAGAACATAGACCTACACTTATGACTGCTAGGGGAGTAGTGGAAGTGGTGAATGGAAGAGTACCGGTACGGCTTCTCAACTGGGGAGATGATGAGGTAAACTTACCCCGTTATGCAACCATTGCTAAACTACATGCTGTTGACAATAATTCTATTCTCCCGGCTGAGTCCTTAGACTCCCGCCAAATAGCGGAGGACAATGACCCGGCAACCCAGGTGGCGGAATGGTGTCAGCAACTCCATGTTGGGACGGACACCACTCCCGCTCACCAGAAGCAAGGGGTATTACGGGTGGTGCAAGAGTACGCCCAAGTATTTAGCAAGAATCCACTTGATTTTGGGATAATTAAGGGAGTACAACATCATATCCCTACAGGCAGTCATCCTCCCATCAAAGAGCGGTATAGGCCTATACCCCAGCCCATTATCAGAAGGCTAAGGAAATGTTGCGAGATATGAAAGAAGCCGGAGTAATCAGGGATAGTTGTAGTCCCTGGGCAGCACCTCTAGTCCTGGTTAGAAAGAAAGATGGTAGCTTGAGAATGTGTGTGGATTACAGGCAGGTGAACCGCATAACACACAAGGATGCATACCCGTTACCACGTATAGAGGAGTCATTAGCTGCTCTGAAAACGGCTAACTACTTTTCTACCCTTGATCTGACTAGTGGATACTGGCAAGTGGCTGTGGCTGAGGAGGATCGTGAGAAAACGGCTTTCACCACCCCAATGGGGCTCTGTGAGGTCGACAGAATGCCGTTTGGGCTCAGCAGTGCCCCAGGAACATTTCAGAGAGTGATGGAGAACTGCCTGGGACATCTCAATTTTGAAACCGTGCTGCTATACTTAGACGACGTCATCGTGTACTCCAAGACATATGAGGACCATCTGAAGCACCTGGCAGAAGTATTTGAGTCCCTGTCCAGGTACGGGATGAAGTTGAAACCCTCAAAATGCCATCTACTCAAACAGAAGGTACAATATTTGGGGCACATCGTCAGTTCGGAAGGAGTAGCGCCGGACCCAGAGAAAGTCACTGCCATCCAGAAGTGGCCGGAGCCGAAGAACCTCAAGGAAGTGCGACAGTTCCTGGGACTAACGGGTTACTACAGAAGGTTCGTGAAAGATTACACGAAGAAGGCAGCGCCTCTACAGGACCTCCTAGTAGGCCAATCCCTAAAGAGCAGAAATCCTCCCTTCAATTGGGGTAAGGAACAGGCTGAAGCATTCCAAAAGATGAAAGAGATCCTTACAGGCGATGAGATCTTGACGTATCCTGATTACAGCCAACCGTTCCTGCTGTACACCGATGCTAGTAATGAAGGTTTAGGAGCAGTTCTCAGTCAGAAGCAGAATGGCCAAGAAAAAGTCATCGCTTATGCCAGCAGAAAACTCAGGCCAACTGAGAGGAATCCGGAAAATTATAGCAGCTTCAAGCTGGAGTTTCTGGCGCTGGTCTGGGCCATTACTGAAAGATTTAAGCACTACCTGGCCTCCAACAAGTTCACGGCGTACACAGACAACAACCCGCTAACGCACCTGGAAACGGCCCAAAATTGGGCGCCATGGAGCAGCGTTGGATGGCTCGGTTGTCTAATTACCAGTTTACTATCAAGTACCGGGCAGGCCGAAAGAATGCTAATGCTGACGCATTGTCCCGAATGCCGCATGACTCTGACACGGAGGAAGAATCGGACGACCTGGAAGAAATTGAGCTACCTGCGTTCCATCGAAATGGGGTAGTCCACGAGCATCGAGTCTACAGAAAGCAGTATGGTGCAACGTTAAATCCTTTACCCCATCACAGCTGGAAAGAGACTCAGGACAGCGATCCAGTGGTCAGCCGTATCAAGGAGTTGTTAAGACAGGAAGGTTCCTCCTTGGAAAAAGATGCACCTATGTCAGCAAAGCTCCTGTGGAACGAGAGAAGCAGGTTATTCCTATACCGTGAGAAGTTGTGCAGGAGATACGTCAATCCCAGGACCCACGAGATGGTCTGGCAAATAGTGGTCCCCAAGGCAGACGTCCAAATGGTGTTGGAAGCATACCATGATCAAGCAGGACACTTTGGCTGGAGACCCTGTTGAGGTGCCGGTTCTACTGGGTAGGGATGCGCAGCTCCATTGAGAGGTGGTGTCGGAACTGTGGACCCTGTGGTCTCAGAAGAAAGGACTACGGTAGTCAGAGGGCACCCCTGCAGCCTATCCGGACGACTCGTCCCTTGGAGATTGTGGCCCTGGACCACGTCAAACTGTCGCCAAGTAGATCTGGATACTCATATGCCTTGACCATGGTGGACCATTACTCTAGATTTCTGGTGGTTGTACCAGTTAAGGATCAGACAGCAGTGACGGCAGCAAAAACCTTTCAAGCAAGCTTCTGCAGACCGCATGGGTATCCGGAGCAAGTATTAACCGATCAAGGACCTGCTTTCGAAGCTGATCTATTCAAGGAATTCTGTCACATGTATGGTGTAAGAAAATTAGAACAACACCATACCATCCTCAAACCAACGGTCTTTGCGAGAAAATGAACCACATTGTCCTTGATTTGTTGAAATCCATACCGTTGGAAGACAGAAATCGATGGCCGGACTTACTACCTGATTTGGTTGACTTGTATAACCATATACCTGTAAGTTCCACTAACTGCACTCCAGCCTATCTTATGAGAGCAAGGCCCGGAAGACTACCAATGGATTTAGAACTTGGAGTGGTAGAACCGGAGGCAGACGACGCCGTTGAAAACTGGGACATCAATCGGCAAGAGCAATACAGAAGAGTGCAAGTCTGTGTAGAAGAAAGTCTCAACAAGGTACGGGAAAAACAGGAAGATATTTACAACAGGAATGCTCCTGCCAAGCCTTTGATGCCTGGAGAAGTGGTATTGAAAAGGAAAAGGAAAATGCACAAATTGGATAACCAGTGGGAGCAAGAACCCTACGTCGTACAAGATTCCAAATATGACAATAGAAAAGTTTGTATCATCAGTAAGGACGGAGGAAGAACAATATCCACTGTGTCCAGAGACCATTTGAAATTGTGTCCAGAACCTTAAAGTTTCGTGAAGAGAACTCTGTCATCAATCAAGAAGAAAGAAAAGAAGAGGTCATACACACGGATCTGGGAGATTTCCCTGCAGATTGGCCGAGACTGGGAGATGCTGTAATAATTCCGGTGTTGCAATTTTATCAGCCACAAGAGGAAGTTCTACCTCCAGTTGTGCCCATGGTGCCAGTTGAGCCAGTTCAGGAGTTACCTACTCCAGCAGCACCCCAACCTGCGGAACCTCAAGAGGAAGAATCATCTGAAGCAGCGCCCCATGCTATGGGAACCCCTGGTGAAGCTGACTCACACCGCCCAGCCATCAGTACGCTTGCCAGATCCATAGAAAGATTGAGGCAGTTCTATAGTTTGCCGTTACGTAGAACAGTTGGGTTAGAGATTAATATACCTGAAGCTACTCCACGTAGATCAGAACGTACAACGAAAGGGAAGATACCTATTCGTTATCAAAAGTAGTCCTAGCAAACTAGTTTACTAAGTATGGATAATTGTATAAAGTATTGTTATAATATGTAAATTACTTGAAAATGTTTCATGATGGACTCTGAGGCTGAGGACTGAGCCAGCCCAAGAACTGATCTTGTATATAGTTGCACTTTGTGCATTCTCTACCAGCACACCTACCTCTGAACATAAAACCCGTATGGTGAGGCACTGAGTGAGGTCTGCATTCAGATGTCCTGCAGCCCACCCAGGACCCACGTTGAAGGTTTGGTGCGGGTCCTTCACAAGAATATTGTCATCTATTTATATGAAAATGTCTATTTAGTATTTTGTATTTTTCTATGCCTATTGTTATAATGCAACGTTCAAGAAATCCGTACCTCCCTGATGGGAAGAGTTTAAAATGTTACTTGTTTAAATGGAAAACAAAATGTCTTTCTTCTTATATTTCACAGCCCGGGAGTGCTGTATTTTACCAAGGGGGAATGTGTAGCCCTGGTATGTAAGGCACACAGGATCTGGAGAATGCACAGTAAGGTAACAGTTAAAGCTTGACACTCACTTACACTTCAGACACACCCACAGGGGTGTATAGGGGAGTGACGTGTAGCACAGGAGAGAGTCAGTCTAGCTTCCTGTCATAGTACAGAGCAGTCAGGGATAGTTCTTCTCAGACAGTGAGGATTCCTGTCAGAGCTCTGGGTGAGCAGAAGATTAGTTCCTGCCAATTCAACGAAGTGGAGTCTAGTAACGGATGACTAGTTATCATCCCGAGTCTAGTCAGAGTTACCTTTTACTCAGTCTGAACTTTGAGGAAACTGAGAGTTACTCAGTGAGACCAAGGAAGAAAACTGACTTTCTATCTTCACGCGTTCAGTGCTACATTGAAAGCAGAAGCAGGGCGAAGGGCATAGTGGGAAGGATTCAGAAGTGCCTTAAGGATCGGATTATCCTGCACATTGTCACCGGTCACTGGGGACCGAAGCGTCACTATAGCTCCAGGCATAGTGATAGAAAAGCCAGAGTCTTACTGGACCTTAGGTTGCAGAAAGCCGCCCTTAGAGTGCCAGTACGTAACCGAGTCAGGAGAACAAGACTTCTGAGTCCGGCGCGCGGCAAAAGAAAGTACTTAGTTCACCACTTATAAGGCTCTATCACAAAACTGACCGGGCAGTACAGCTAGTGGGAAAAGCTGAAAACTATAGAGTTAACTTAGCTACAGGCAAGCTTGGACTCACTCATCATTTGGAAAGAGAAGGAGGCCTGTAACCTGCTCAACTGTTACCGCTACGTGCATTCATCCACCCCGAACAGCCTCCCTGGGACCTTCCTGAACAACTTGAAGTAAAAGGTATGGAAAGAAGCTTCTATGTGTGAGACTGAGTTATTTGATTGCATCCCTGCACAACCCCACCATAACTATCGACCTGAGGGAAGAGTCCCACCTGTAGGGGACCCGACATCTAGCTGCCTCACCATCCCCTCAGAGATCTACAGCAGCGCTGGTCTTAGTGATCAGAGAACTACAGGTGGCGTCACGAACTGTATATATACCTATCCCCTGTAAATATTCCCCCCAACATACGCCTGACCGCCAGGGCCACAGACCGAGCCAGCGCTACCTGTGACAACCCCATAGACTTCCATGGGCTCGGCTCTGAGTACCCCATTGCTCTGGTAAACCACAATTGTGGTGCGGGTCAAGACAACTACACCTAAAGATAGAAATAGGAAAGCTATCTGCCCCGGAGCAGAACCCCAAAGATAATAGAAAGCCCCCAAACATGTAATGGCGGTTAGACAAGAGGAAATACTGACACAGAAAGAAAATAGTATGAGCAAACGCTGGGGCCCAAACTATCTAAATAGAAAAGGACAGGAAGGGTACTTACTGCAATCCCAGAAAACCCTGAAAAAACACCAACTCTACTAATTTCAAAATCACCTGAGATCACACGACCTCTACCACCTAAATTAGTTCTCTGATGTAAAAAAAAATCAAAACAGCAGCCACTGAAAAAAAACTGGAAAAAGCAAAAGTACAAAACACAGTGGCTGGACTAAACTGAGAGGGCAAAAGCCCCCGGAGGGACCCTGAAGGCCCCCACAGAAGTGCAGGACAAAATGCAAAAATATAGCAAAAACACAAAATAAGAAATCGTCTTATCTGATAGCAGGAGATGCAGACGCGACACAGCAGGCTACAAGGGAAACTGGAAAGAAGGATTCAGACCAGAACAATTGATCACCGGCAACCCTGATGGGAAAATGACTCCCTTATATAAGACCAATCAGTAACACCTGATTCCCAGTCCTCACAATCCTCACTAGTACCGCTTGTAACCACCAGAGGGAGCCTCTGCTCAGAACTCATCTCAAACCCATTCACAACAGTACCCCCCCCTTGAGGAGGGGTCACCGAACCCTCATTTGAGCAACCAGGTCGGTCAGGATGAGTTCTATGATACGCACGGATAAGTCTCCTAGCATGGATGTCCGAAGCAAACACCCAAGAATTGTCTTCCTGACCATAACCTCTCCATTTAACCAAATACTGGAGTCTTCGTCTAGAAAAACGAGAATCCAATATTTTCTCAACCCCATACTCCAGATTGCCCTCAACCAAAACAGGGTCAGGAGGCACAGCAGCAGGAACCACTGGCTCAACAAACCTCTTCAACAAGGACTTGTGGAACACGTTATGGATCTTAAATGTCCCTGGAAGAAGCAAACGAAAAGAAACAGGATTAATAATCTCCATGATCTTATAAGGTCCAATGAACCTAGGCTTAAATTTAGGAGATGCTACTCTCATAGGAATATTCTTTGAGGACAACCAGACCAAGTCCCCCACTTTAAACCGAGGACCATCAGTCCTATGCCGGTTAGCAAACCGCTGGGCCTTCTCCTGAGAGAGGGACAACCTCTCCACTACCTGGTCCCAAATCTGCTGCATACGCTCAACAACAGAGTCAACACCTGGACAGACAGAAGCCTCCGTCTGTCCTGAAGAAAATCGAGGGTGAAACCCAGAATTACAGAAAAACGGAGACATCAAAGTGGCAGAGCTAGCCCTATTATTAAGAGCAAACTCAGCCAAAGGCAAAAAAGAGACCCAGTCATCCTGATCAGCAGACACAAAGCATCTTAGATAAGTCTCCAATGTCTGGTTTGTTCTCTCAGTTTGACCATTGGTCTGAGGATGAAATGCCGAGGAGAAAGACAATTGAACACCCAGTTTAGAACAAAAAGTCCTCCAAAATCTGGAAACAAACTGGACTCCTCTGTCAGACACAATGTTCTCAGGAATGCCGTGTAAACGAACCACGTGCTGAAGGAACAACGGCACCAATTCAGAGGAGGAAGGCAACTTAGGTAATGGCACAAGATGTATCATTTTGGAAAACCTATCACAAATTACCCAGATGGTGGTCATTCTCTGAGAAACAGGAAGATCGGAAATGAAATCCATAGAGATATGGGTCCATGGTCTCTTGGGCACAGGCAATGGCATCAACAAACCACTAGAGCGAGAGCAAGGCTTGGAGCGAGAGCAAGTCCCGCAGGACTGCACAAATTCCCTGACATCGCGAGACAAGGTAGACCACCAAAAGGACCGACTAACCAAGTCTCTGGTACCAAAAATTCCGGGATGCCCAGCCAATGCGGAACAATGAATCTCAGACATCACACTCTTTTTCCATTGGTCCGGGACAAACAATTTTCCAACAGGGCAGCGCTCGGGCCTATCCTCCTGACACCCCTCCAGAGCAAGTCTCAAATTGGGCGAGATGGCGGAAAGAACTACACCCTCCTTCAAAATAACAGAGGGATCAGATAGCTCAGGAGAGTCCGCAAGGAAACTCCTCGAGAGGGCATCCGCCTTAACATTCTTAGTGCCAGGAAGAAAGGAAACCACAAAATTAAAACGTGTGAAAAACAAGGCCCACCTGGCCTGTCTAGGATTGACTCGCTTGGCAGATTCCAGATAGACCAGATTCTTATGGTCCGTAAGGACCACCACCTGATGTTTGGCTCCCTCCAGCCAATGTCTCCACTCTTCAAAAGCCCACTTCATGGCCAATAACTCCCGATTACCCACGTCATAATTACGTTCAGGAGAAAATTTTCGAGAGAAAAAGGCACAAGGGTTACTTTTAGAGGTCTCTGGATCTTTTTGGGACAAAACGGCACCTGCCCCAATTTCAGAGGCATCAACCTCCACCTGAAATGGCAGAGAAACATCAGGCTGCCGTAGAACAGGAGCAGAAGTGAATCTCTGCTTAAGTTCCTGAAACGCAGAGACTGCCTCAGGAGGCCAATTCACCACATCAGAACCCTTTCTGGTCAAATCAGTTAATGGTTTAACAATAACCGAGAAATTACCAATAAATTTACGATAAAAATTGGCAAAACCCAAAAATCTCTGAAGAGCCTTTAATGAAGTAGGTTGGACCCAATCACAGATGGCCTGAACCTTGACCGGGTCCATTTCAATAACAGATGGGGACAAAATGAATCCCAGAAATGAGATCTTCTGTACGCCAAAAAGACACTTTGATCCCTTCACATACAGAGCATTCTCTCTCAAAATCTGGAATACAGTTCGAACATGTTTCACATGAGAGTCCCAGTCATTAGAAAAAATCAAGATATCATCCAAATAAACAATCAGAAACTTGTCCACAAAATCCCTGAAAATGTCATTCATGAAGGACTGGAAGACGGAAGGAGCATTAGTGAGCCCAAAGGGCATCACAAGGTACTCAAAATGCCCTTCAGGGGTGTTAAATGCCGTCTTCCATTCATCCCCGTGCTTAATGCGAATAAGGTTATACGCCCCCCTGAGGTCAAGCTTGGTAAACCAAGTAGCGTTTTTCACCCTGGAAAACAGGTCAGAAATCAAGGGTAACGGGTATTGATATTTCACAGTAATATTGTTCAAGAGACGATAATCAATACACGGCCTTAATGAACCATCTTTTTTGGCCACAAAGAAAAAACCGGCACCTAAGGGTGAAGAGGATGGTCTGATATGACCCTTCTCCAATGATTCCTTGATATAAGACCGCATAGCGTCATGTTCAGGTACAGACAAGTTAAAAAGGCGACCTTTAGGGAATTTACTACCTGGCACTAATTCAATAGCGCAGTCATAGCTCCTATGGGGAGGCAAGGATGCAGATTTACTTTCGCTAAACACATCAGAAAAATCAAACAAAAAGTCAGGAACATCCTCAGCCTGGGGGAGGCAGAAAAAACAGGAGTGTTGGTATTAACACATTGGCAGCCCCAACTGGTTACAGACACAGATTTCCAATCCAAAACAGGATTATGAGACTGTAACCAAGGGAAACCCAGCACGATAATGTCATGCAGATTATATAGAACCAAAAATTTGCAGCACTCCTGGTGATCAGGTTCAACCCTCATTATCACCTGAGTAGAAAACTGGGGTTTATTCTCAGCCAAAGGGGTAGAATCGATCCCCAGTAGGGAATAGACTTCTGTAGGGGTATCAAGGGAAACCCACAACGTTTAGCAAAATCATAATCCATCAGGTTAATAGCTGCTCCAGAATCAACGAAAGCCTGAGCAGAAAATGAGGACAGAGAGCATATCAGAGTGACAGTTAATAAAAACTTAGTCTGAACACTACCCAAGACAACTGAGCGTGCAAAATGTCTTCCCCGCTTAGGGCAGACTGAAATAGCATGAGAGGCATCACCACAGTAGAAACATAACCCATTGCGCTTTCGAAACTCATGACGCTGTGCCCCAGACACCACTCTATCACACTGCATGGATCCAGAAGCTGGCTCACAAGGCAACACCACTCCACGCATACTTCTCCGCTCAGCAAACGTCTGTCAATTTGAATCGCTAATGACATAGAATCATTGAGACCAGAGGGGACAGGGAATCCCACCATAACATCCTTTACATTATCCGACAGACCCTTCCGGAAAAGGGCCGCCAAAGCGTCGTCATTCCACTTGGTCAGGACTGCCCACCTACGGAATCTCTGACAGTATAACTCAGCGTCATCAAGCCCCTGATTTAATGCCAACAAGGCTTTTTCAGCTTGATCAGTGACATTAGGCTCATCGTACAATAACCCCAAAGCCTGAAAAAATGCATCAACATCACTCAAAACAGGATCCCCAGGTATCAGGGAAAAAGCCCAATCCTGAGGATCGCCACGCAGGAGAGAGATGATAATTTGAACCTGCTGCGCTGCGTTTCCTGAGGACTTAGATTTTAAGGCAAGAAACAATTTACAATTATTTTTGAAATTCTGAAACTTAGCTCGATCCCCTAAAAACAAATCTGGCATGGGAATCCTAGGTTCCACAACAGGCAACCTAGCAAGATATGCAGCAATACTCTGAACCTCAGTGGCAAGCTGATCCACACGGCCAGACAACTGTGCAAACTCCATTGGAGAAAAGATCCTCCCCAGCACCCAGAGATACAGAGGGAAAAAAAAAAAAATGCAACAAACAGAAAAATATCTCTGACAACTTTTCTTCCTTCAAAATATTTTTTCCCTTCTGTGAGTACCATACAATTTTGATAGGCCGGTGATACTGTTATGTTACGGTAGCTGAGGAGTGCAGGCAAAAAAGGCAATACACCAGAGCAGTTGGAATCTATGAGATTGTAGTACCCTGACTAACCACCGCAACTAGAGGCAGCCGTGGAGCGTTCCTACGTTGGTCCTAGACGCCTCGTCACAGCCTGAGAAACTAACTACACCTAAAGATAGAAATAGGAAAGCTATCTGCCCCGGAGCAGAACCCCAAAGATAATAGAAAGCCCCCAAACATGTAATGGCGGTTAGACAAGAGGAAATACTGACACAGAAAGAAAAT
>JARQOD010000001.1:27032776-27124703 GCA_033576555.1 Oophaga sylvatica
CCATTAACTGGGAGACCAAGGAATTACACTTTCCAGAGAAACAGATGAGTCCAAAAGTTTCAGCTTGCTCTGTTCCTAAAGGAACCATGTCAGTCCCTGAACTACCAGCTGTATACCAGTGTAACGCTGGTATTGTCTGTACTTTGTTTTCCAGCGTTACTTTGCATGTTTTTTGCATTAACCCTTTTGCTCCTTTCCCCTAACCAGCTGGGATACTGTTGTCTGTTACCTATATGGATGCTGCTCAGTTCCCGGCTCTGCTGTGTACCCGTACTTGCGTGAGTGGCTCCGCTGCTTTGCATGACCGCCCGCATGTGCGGTTCCTGACTTGCTGTGAAAGCCGTCCGTAGCTTGAAAAGTCCTCTGCAGTGGTGCATGACTTACTGCGTGGTTGGCAGCAGCCATTGTTGGGTTCCCTCTGTGTTGTGCTGTCTGGCTCTGCATAGGGGGCGCGGCCCACACCTGTCCTGCTTTTATGTGGATTGGGTGTTTACTAGAGTTACTGCTCCAGCCTATCGCTGTGAAGCAGCTCATATATAAAGTTCCCCAGCCCTAGTGGGCGTTGCCAGAGCTTCGCATTGAATCCACACTGAATCCCTGAACCTAGCCGTATGTGGTTGTGTGTTCAGCTCCTGCTCTGAAGTTGATCAGCTCTGGAGAGCTGATTCCCTGTTCCTGTTGTGTCTTGTTCCCTGATCCTGGATCAAACCCGGTACCTGAATGTCTGAATTGTGTCTTGTGTTTCCGCCTATGCTGGGGGCTGATTACCCAGATCGCCGTTCCTGGAGGCTGTATATCCAGGCCTGTTCCTGCTGTGTCTAATTACCTGAACCCCTGATCTTGGATCGCATCCTGTACCTGACTTTCTGAACTGTGTCCTCTGTGTTATGTTCCTGAAATCCTGCTGTGTCCAGAACCCTGTGCCAGTGACTGTGAATCCTTGCTATATAACCTGAGTTCATCTTGGAAGGAGGAGTCCGGTGTGTGCTGAGTTTCTGTTACTCTGTGCTCAGCCTCTGTGCAATCCCCGGCCAGCTCCCGTTGAGCCTGGCGGCGCTTGCACCAGACCGCTGGGGTTCCTTTTCAGGTCGCTGCCAGATGTCCGGATCCTATGCCTGATGACCATGGCCTGATGTCCGATGTCCGACGACCACTTCCAGATGTCCGGATCCTATCCTTCCTGCCTGATGTCCGGATCCTGCCGATCATTGCCAGATGTCCGGAGTCCGAGGCCTGTGTTCCAGTCCGTGTTCCTGTGATCCAATCCATGTTCCTGTCCGTGTTCCTGACTCCCTGAGACCCAATCCGTGTTCCTGACTCCCTGAGATCCAATCCATGTTCCTGTCCGTGTTCCTGACTCCCTGAGATCCAATCCCTGTCCCTGTTGTTCTTGTGCAGTCTAACTCTGTTTCAGCCATCAGCTCCTGATTCCAGTTTCCTGCCTGTTACCTGTCGGCTTGCCTGTCTGCCATCCGACTGCAGCTCCATCCGGAAGTTCGGACATCATCTGCAGAGATCCCCGGCTCTTGCCTGCTCACCTGGGAGCGATCATCTGCCATCCGACTGCAGTTCCATCCGGAAGTTCGGACATCATCTGCAGAGATCCCCGGCTCTTGCCTGCTCACCTGGGAGCGATCATCTGCCATCCGACTGCAGCCTACCTGGAGGCTCCACCATATCAGGTCGTATATACCTGCCTGTCTAGAGCCTGCCTGGTCACTTACCGTGACAAGCTGCCTGTCTAGAGACTGCCTGGTCACTTACTGTGACAACCTGCCTGTCCCAGAGACTGCCTGGTCACTTGCCGTGACAACCTGCCTGTCCCAGAGACTGCCTGGTCACTTGCCGTGACAACCTGCCTGTCCCAGAGACTGCCCTGGTCACTTTCCGTGACAACCTGCCTGTCCCAGAGACTGCCTGGTCACTTGCCGTGACAACCTGCCTGCCCTGGTCACTTGCCGTGACAACCTGCCTGCCCTGGTCACTTGCCGTGACAACCTGCCTGCCCTGGTCACTTGCCGTGACAACCTGCCTGCCTGGTCACTTGCCGTGACAACCTGCCTGCCCTGGTCACTTGCCGTGACAACCTGCCTGTCCCAGAGATTGCCCTGGTCACTAGCCGTGACAACCTGCCTGTCCTGCCGGTTCCTCCTTGGTCTACCCTGTGATGACGTCTGTCCTGGGTCGGTGTCTGATGTTCTCCTGCTGAGCCTGTGCTACGCCTGAGGCCTGAGAGAGAGGCCGTCCTAGTATGCCCGTGCCAGATGACCCTGGACTTCATCAACCCGTGATGACCCCGCCATCGTCTGACGTTCGTCCTGGGCCGGTGTCTGATGTTCTCCTGCTGAGCCTGTGCTACGCCCGAGGCCTGAGAGTGTGGCCATACTAGTATGCCCGTGCCAGATGATTCTGGACTTCATCAACCCGTGATGACCCCGCCATCGTCTGAAGTCTGTCTGAGGTCGGTGTCTGATGTTCTCCTGCTGAGCCTGTGCTACGCCTAAGGCCTGAGAGAGAGGCCGTCCAAGTATGCCTGTGCCAGATAACCCTGGACTGCATCTACCCGTGATGTCCTCCAGCACTCGTCTGTGATCCTGAGTTGTGTACCCTTCTCTGATGTGCGGAATCGGGAGCCCGGTCTTATGTTATGTTTATTTACTTTGTTTCTTTAAGTAAACTTTATGTTTCTTCTTACCTGAAGTTGTGCGGTGTTGTCTAGTCCTGCAGGTCGCCACCTTGCCCACATGCTCAGCTGCCACGGATCCCGGTCGCTGCCCTTCCCTAGTCCGGGCAGGCCCGGGTCTCCCTCCGTGGTCCAGTGGGTCCACATTCTCTTACCATCTGGGACCCATGCCTCACGTCGTCGTGGACTGGCGGCGTGGGAGCATTGGCTAGCTAGGCAAGCTATGCCATGTCCCGACGCCCCACAGCCGTGGGAAGCGCCACAACCAGGACTATGTGGATTTATGTGACAAGAAGAACGCTGACCAGCTTCCTCCTCACCGTCCATATGATTGTCCAATTGAATTATTGCCTGGAGCAGAGATACCTTTTGGTAAGATCTACCCCCTGGCGGGGCCCGAGCTAAAGGCTTTAAAGGATTACATAGATGAAAATCTAGCCAAGGGCTTCATACGCCCCTCTTCATCTCCTGCAGGTGCACCCATCTTCTTTGTAAAGAAGAAAGATGGATCTCTGAGACCATGCGTAGACTATAGGGAACTCAATAAGGTTACTATTAGAAACCGTTATCCATTGCCTTTAATCCCTGAGTTATTGGAGAGAGTGCGACATGCCAAAATTTTCTCTAAACTAGATCTTCGTGGGGCCTATAACTTAGTCCGTATTAGACCTGGGGATGAATGGAAGACTGCATTCAGGTCACGCTATGGACACTTTGAATATCTAGTTATGCCTTTTGGTCTGAGTACCGCCCCAGCCACTTTCCAACACTTGGTGAATGACATCTTCAGGGATCTCCTAGATACATTCGTGGTAATTTATTTGGATGATATTCTAATTTTTTCTAACTCCACAGAGGAACATCATGGACATGTGAGAATGGTCTTGGAACGTCTAAGACAAAATCATCTTTACATCAAACTTGAAAAGTGTGATTTCCATAGGACCGAAATTCAATTTCTGGGGTATGTACTGTCTACACAAGGAATTAGTATGGATGGAAGCAAAACCCAAGCCATCAAGGATTGGCCAAGTCCTAGAAATGTGAAGGAGGTACAGCGCTTCATCGGGTTTGCCAACTTCTATAGACGTTTCATTAGAAATTTCTCTGAGGTAGTGTCACCTATCACCCAACTTACCCGGAAAGAGTCTAGGTTCTCCTGGACTCCCCAAGCCCAGGAAGCATTTTCCCGTCTAAAAGATAAATTTACCACTGCACCTATCCTAGTACATCCCAACCCCGAGCTTGCCTTCATAATAGAGGTGGATGCTTCAGACTGTGCCGTTGGAGCTATACTCTCTCAGAGAACAGGTGAGAAGAATGTCTTGCATCCCTGTGCCTTCTTTTCCCAGCAGTTGTCTTCGGCTGAGAGGAACTACGATGTGGGCAATAGAGAGTTGTTGGCCATTATTGCCGCCTTCAAAGAATGGAGACACCTTCTTCAGGGAGCTGCACAGCAAATAGTCGTCCTGACAGACCATCGTAACCTTGAGTTTATCAGGTCGGCTAAGTGCCTGACTCCTCGCCAGGCTCGCTGGAATCTTTTCTTAAACCAATTTAATTTTATCATTTCTTATAGACCAGGATCGCGCAATGGAAAGGCTGATGCACTCTCTAGGATTTACTCAGCAGAGACACGTCCAATTACTCCTCCTAAGACTATTCTTCCTGACTCTAGATTCCTAGGAGTAATTCATAATCAAGACCTACTTAAGGACATCAAGGTAGCATACCATGCGGATTCATTTTTGGTACAACCCCCAAGGGACGTAAGTCTTGTCTTTAAGAATGGTGTGTGGATTCAGGGACAACGCCTGTATATTCCTGAAACAGTCAGATTGAGAGTATTGCAACTCATTCACGATTCCAAGATAGCTGGGCATAGAGGAATTCTAAAGACACAGGAATTTCTCTCTCGTTTCTTTTGGTGGCCCACTTGCAGGAAGGATGTTTTAAACTATGTCACTTCATGTGAAGTCTGTGCAAGATGCAAAACACCTCGCTCCTCACCAACTGGTCTGTTACAGCCTCTTCCCACCCCGTCCCGCCCGTGGGGATCCATTTCTATGGACTTCATTGTGGAGTTACCAACCTCTCAAGGGAAGAACACCATTCTAGTGGTGGTTGACCGTCTAACAAAGGCAGCTCATTTTATCCCTTGTGTCGGCTTACCCACTGCAAAACAGACATCAGATTTGATGATTAAAGATGTGTTTCGCTTACATGGAGTACCGGATGAGGTTATTTCGGATCGAGGGGTGCAATTCACTTCTAGGTTTTGGCAAAATTTCTGTGCAGCATTGGACATTAAAGTAAACCTTTCTTCTGCTTTTCATCCCCAGACTAATGGACAGACCGAACGAACCAATCAAACCCTGGAGCAGTATCTCCGCTGCTTTATCTGCCACCTACAGGATGATTGGGTGGATCTACTTCCATTAGCTGAGTTCTCGTATAACAACTCTCAGAGTGCCTCCACTAAGCAGTCTCCTTTTTACTCTAATCTAGGTTATCATCCTAACATTCTACCACGATTTCCCATAAAAACGCCTTTACCAGCAGTGGCTGAAAGAATCACGTCTTTACAGAAGAATATGGATCTTCTAAAGGAGAATCTGGAATCGGCTCAGGAAAGGTACAAGAAAGCAGCAGATAAATTTCGTAAACCTGCACCAGCTTTCAAGGTAGGAGACTTGGTCTGGCTGTCAACCAGAAATCTTAAGTTAAGGATTCCATCGTCTAAGTTGGGACATAAGTACATTGGACCCTATAAAATCAGTAAAATTATAAGTGCCGTTGCTTGTCGTCTTCAACTGCCCAGAACTATGAGAATTCACCCTGTCTTTCATGTATCCCTACTAAAGGCTGCGACACCCAATACGTTTCCTGGACGTTCTTCTCCTTGCCCTGACCCAGTGCTAGTCGATGGTCAGGAAGAATTTGTGGTGGAAAGGATTTTAGATTCCAGGTTGTATAGAAATCAGTTACAATATCTGATTAAATGGCAGGGCTACCCAGTGGAGGACAACTCATGGGAACCAGTCAATAACGTTAATGCTCCTCGCTTGCTCCGTCAGTTTCATCAGATGTACCCACACAAGCCTGGCCTGAGGTCATCCGGAGGTTGTCCCTAAGGGGGGAGTAATGTAAGGTTCTGTGTACATGTTCCTGAAACTCAGTTTGTTCGTCAGCCATTTTACTTTCTGTCTTGCTGCAGCTATCTTGCCCTCAGTCAAAATGGAGTTTCCAGCTTGCATGTTTCCGCCCTGATTCTCTCCTTTTGCTTCTTAAGCAGCCACAGCTGAGCAATCAGTGCTTCAGAATCTAGCCTGCAGTGAACCTGTGACCTGACTCCTAAAGCCTTGGACCTTGTACTCCAGCTATTCCTACTGAGGAACTCTGAAGCACTTGTGGACTCTGAACCCTGCTCTTTGAAAGACCCACGTTTGCATGGACTTACGGTAACAGAGAAGAAGATCCTGAACCTGTTGTGGAGAGTGATTGCTGAGCTTAGATTACTCTGGCCTGCTGTGTCTCCTGCTTCTGTGTCTGCAAACTGTGTGACTATTTTTGCCAACTTGTATGAAGTAATACAAGACTTTCTATATCAAACCTGTGTCTCATGTATTTTCATCGCACCCAAGCACAAGACGCTATATGAACTGTACTACATACATTACATATAAATCTATAGGGCCTAGTCTCTTGACCATAGGCTTTGAGTGCAGCTATTCGAGGTGCAGTTTTTTATTCGAATGTATAACAAAAATAGTCCAGAAATGTCCCAGAAGTGACCATTGTTGTCATATGCAACAGATTAGGACTACTATATTATAAGTAAAAGGAGGACTTTATGCTGACCTGACAGTAGATGGCGATGTTGTGTAACGTTTCCTTATTTAATGTATTGTATAAGAATTAGTCTCTCTTCTTGTTTAGTTTCACTTTCGTTTTGTTCCTGTTACCTGATGCAATGCTGTAATGACTGTGCATTATTCCTTCACCTCATGTTCAGAGAAGTAAACGCTTGTTATCCCATGCAACTTGCTCTGTGAAGTTTCCTCTGCAAAGGTGTGGATTCAGAAGCTGTGCAACAGGTTATGGGCCCAGACACCCAGACCCTGGCACCCAGATACAGCGTACCCAGATACAGAGAATCCAGACACCACAGATCCCAGGACACCCAAGAATACCAGATACCCAGGACACTGGAACTCTCAGCAAGACCCTGGTGAATGCAGAAGAATTCTTCAGTGCAAGTCTCTCCAAACAAGTAAGATAAGTTAAAAATGATGAATAGCACAGAGCTAAAACTCACAGTAGCTAAACTGAATGATGAGAACTATCAGCTATGGAAGTTCGAAGTAGAGATGTTATTGTCTAAAGATGATTTATGGGAAGTAATCACTACAGATAGACCTGATGAAGATAATCAGACATGGGATAAGAAAAATAGACAAGCGAGAGCCACCATCAGCTTATTAGTGGATGATGCTCAATTAATACATATAAGAAATGAAGAAACAGCGAAAGGAATGTGGGAAGAATTAAGAAAGCTATATGAGAGACCTAACTTAAATCACAAGTTATTTCTACTAAGAAAGCTTTACAGTATGAGACTAAATGCAGACAGTGACATGCAGAAACATATATTCTCAATGATGGAAGTGATGTTACAGCTAAGATCTATTGGTGAAGATATTAAGGAAAGCCATATAGCAGCAATTTTATTGTGCAGTTTACCAGATTCATATACAGCTTTAATAAACGCACTAGAGACAAGACCAGAAACTGACATTACATTAGAGTTTGTGAAGACCAGACTCATAGATGAATATCAGAGAAGGAAAGAGCAAACAAATGATTCTTCTACTGAAAAAGATAATGGAAACGCTCTTAAAGCTACAGAACTTAAAAAACCCTATAATAAAGAGACAAGAGAATGCTTCAGATGTAAGAAAAAAAGGTAATTTAAAGAAAGACTGTACTATATGGAAAGCAGAACAGAAATTACACCATAAAGATAATATACAGAAGGTGAAAAACAATTTCTGATTCATGTGAAAATAATTGGAATGGCACATTTAAAGTAACTGATAAGAAATCATCACTTGGTTAGTTTATTGATTCAGGAGCAACGAGTCATATGACAAGTGACAAAAATTTCTTTACTGATCTTGATTTAAATAAGAAAGTAGCCATTTATCTTGCAGACGGAAGCAAAATAACCGCAGAAGGTATCGGACAAGGTATGCTAAATTGTTCAAACAAGTTCGGACAAGTTTCAAAGATACTTGTACAGGATGTGTTGTATGTTCCAAAATTGGAAGGCGGATTATTATCTGTGAAACGTTTAACAGCAAAAGGACTTACAGTAAAATTCAAAGACAATGAGTGTGCAATTCTTGCAGGAAACAAGTTAATAACCAAAGTCAAGGCAGATGAACAATTATATCATTTTGACAAACCAAAGGAACAGATGAAGGTATGTACACATGATCACAAAAACTGTATTCACATGTGGCATAGACGTCTAGGACATAGACACCCGGACAGTATAAGGGACTGCAGAGAAAAGAATTGGCAAAAGATTTAAAGATATCAGATTGCTCAATTACCATAAGATGTGAATGTTGTATAAAATCCAAAGCCACAAGGATATCTATTCCAAAAGAAAGTGAGATGAAAAGCGAAAGACCACTTGATTTGGTGCATACTGACGTATGTGGACCCATGAAAGTGACTACAACAGGAGGCAATAGATACATGTTGACTTTATAGACGACTACTCAAGATACACAGTCACATACTTAATTAAGAACAAAAGTGAAGTTTTTGATAAACTTGTAGACTATGTAATAAGATTAAGTAACAAATTTCAAAGGAAGCCAATTGTGATCAGAAGTGATAATGGAGGTGAATTTACAGGTCACAGAGTAGAAGACTACTTAAGACAAAATGGAATAGAACATCAGAAAACTGTTCCATACACACCTGAACAAAATGGAGTAGCAGAAAGGAAAAACAGAACTCTAACAGAAATGATGAGATGTATGCTGTCAGATTCTAAACTACCAGAGAAATATTGGGGTGAGGCAGCAATGACAGCTACATATCTACAGAACCGACTTTTTTCCTGAAAACTGAAGAAAACTCCATATGAACTGTGGCAAGGTATGAAACCAAGTGTCAATCATTTAAAAGTTTTTGGATGTAAAGTTTTTATATTCATTCCAACAGAAAAACGTTCCAAACTTCAAAACAGATCCATGGAAGGAATATTCGTTGGATATAGTGAAAACTGCAAAGGATATAGAATCCTAGATCCCAAAACAGACAGAGTTACAGTGAGTAACAGTGTGACATTCATTGAAGATTTAAATGAAGACATTATGATTTCAGTTGAAACAAAATATGAGAAAAACAATAGTGACATAACTGAAGAAATATCTGATGAAAAAGAAGTAGAAATGAATGAAGAACAAAATACTGAAAGTGAAGAATCACAACTACAAACAGACACAGAACCAAGACGTTCAATAAGAGAGAACAAAGGAAAACCACCAAAACGCCTCTCATACAAGACAAGTATAAGAAAAATCTATGAACCTACCTCTTGGAAAGACATATCTAAACTTCCTGAAGAAGAAGCTAATAAATGGATAGAAGCAACAGAAACAGAAATTAAATCCATGCATGATTCAAATACATGGACACTAACAGATTTGCCAGAAGGAAGAAAAGCCATAGGATGTAAATGGATTTTTAAAGTAAAATACCAAACAGATGGTACACCTGAAAGATATCGAGCAAGACTCGTAGCTAAAGTGTATTCTCAAAAATATGGAGAAGACTATGATGAAACATTTGCTCCAGTTGTCAAACACACTACAATAAGAACTTACTTACAGTTGCAACAGTGGAACAGATGGAACTAAGACATCTGGATGTAAAGACAGCTTTTTTGAATGGAGATTTAACAGAAGACATTTACATGGAACAACCTCCAGGATTCAAAGATGAAAGAAATCCAAACAAAGTTTGTAAACTACAGAAAAGCATATATGGTTTAAAGCAAGCAGCTAAAGCATGGAATGACAAAATCACGGAAGTACTAACAAATGAAAAATTTCAAAGAAGCAAAGCTGATCCATGCTTGTACACAAAAAGGCTGAGTAATAGATGGATTTATGTACTCATATATGTAGACGACATTTTGATTTGTTTTAAACAAGAAAGGGATAAAGAAAACATTCTAAAAATCCTGAAACAAAATTTTGAAATCAAAGACTTGGGAAATGTAAAACAGTACCTAGGAATACAGATAGAAAGAGAAGAAGATGGAAGTTTCCTACTGAATCAAAATCACATGATTCAAGACATAACAGAAAAATTTGGACAAAAGGATGCAAAAACAGTAAAGTCTCCAATGGAAACTAATTATCTCAAAGAGATGAACAGTGAGGAAAATATGCTACCAAACAATGAAGAATACAGAACAGCAATAGGAAAACTACTGTATCTAGTGACCATTACAAGACCAGACATCGCAGCAGCAGTAGGAATCCTGAGTAGAAAGGTATCAAAACCAAATAAAGCTGATTGGAATGCCGTGAAGAGAGTAATACGTTATTTGAAAGGAACTAGCAATGTTAAGCTGAAATTACCCACAGGTGATAATTGCATTTTAACAGGATATGTTGATGCAGATTGGGCTGGAGATCCAACTGACAGAAGATCTACCAGTGGACATATTTTTTTTCTCTCAGGTGGACCAATAAGTTGGACAAGTAAGAAACAGTCAATTGTGACACTGTCTTCAACAGAAGCAGAATATGTTGCAGCAGCACATGCGAGTCAAGAAGTACTGTGGTTAAGACAATTGTTAACAGACCTAGGACAACCACAGTTGGAACCAACAAAAATAAAAGAGGACAATTAAGGATGTCTTGTTCTTGCTCAGATGGAAAGAGTCAATCCAAGAACCAAGCATATTGATGTGAAATATCATTTCTTGAGAGGAGAGATCATCAGGACCAAGGAGTATTGAAATTGGAGTATTGTCCTACTGAAGAAATGACAGCAGACATTTTCACGAAGGCGTTGAATGCTGATAAACATCAGAGACTAATAAAAAAGTTGGGTTTGATTGAATAAGTCCTTACTGTTGAGAAAGGGTGTTGTCATATGCAACAGATTAGGACTTGTATATTATAAGTAAAAGGAGGACTTTATGCTGACCTGACAGTAGATGGCGATGTTGTGTAACGTTTCCTTCTTTAATGTATTGTATAAGAATTAGTCTCTCTTCTTGTTTAGTTTCACTTTCGTTTTGTTCCTGTTACCTGATGCAATGCTGTAATGACTGAGCATTATTCCTTCACCTCATGTTCAGAGAAGTAAACACTTGTTATCCCATGCAACTTGCTCTGTGAAGTTTCCTCTGCAAAGGTGTGGATTCAGAAGCTGTGCAACAACCATAAGGGATTATTCACTAAGGTGCTTGCTTTACTTCTGTCAAGTGTGGAAATCTTACTTGATTCACAAGATTTCAAGACTACGAATTACTAATTTCTCCTATGTTTTATTCTAAATATTCAGTTTTCTTTCACTTAATAATTTGTGGTCTGTGTTTGTCCAGTGCGGATGTTTGTACATCTTCCATAGTGATGCCTGCTCTGGTCTCTTGCTAATTGCTTACTCAACAAGGCAAACTGGTCCTACATCCCAGCACACACTTCCAATATATCTAGATCTGGTTTAAAGAGAGCACATGTGAAATTTATTCTATGTCCAAAATTTTCAAAGTGTCTCGCCAGTTAAACAGGGCAAACGGACAGGGCAGGAGACAGGTAAGCTATGCCTGATATTCAAGCAAACATCCTCCTTGTTCATACACCATCTAATTTCCATATCTCTTTGCTTCCTATATGTTCTAGCTGTTGTTTCTTTTCACCTCTACTGCCCTTTGTCATATTCTACACACTCTCTATACATCAGTCCTATTGACATTTCTCAATCAGGCAAAACCATCCACTACCACCATACAGCGCGCAAAACACTCACACAAATCATTGAACCACCTGATCTTTCTCTTCTGTCTCCTTCTCTTAGTCAATGGCGACAACCCTGCCAACCCTGGCCTCCATATACTACTATATCTAACTCTCATCCTGCAGCACATAGAAACTCTGCCTTATAAGCATTCAGTGCATGTCTTCCCCTGTCTCTATTAATTGTGCACTTTGGAACTAACAGTCAGCGTGCAATAAACTCCTCTACATCTAAAAATTTTTCTTTTCAAATTCCATTAACCTTTTGGCACTCACTAAAATCTGGATCAAGCAGTCGGACGCCATCATCACGGCTGCTCTCTCGTATGGTGGGCTACAATTTTCACATACCCTCAGACCTGAGAGCAGACAGGGTGGAGGTGTTTGTATGCTCCTTTCATCAGAATGTGCTTTCCTGGTCATCCTCCTGTTTCCTCACTTATGTTTCCTTCTTTTGGAGTCCACACTGTTAGGGTGTGTTTCCACGATCCGGAATTATTCAGTAATTGCGTGTTTGACGCTATGCGCCGGCGCAGCGTCAAACACGCAGCGTCCAGATGTTACAGCATAGTGGAGGGGATTTCAAGAAATCCCGTCTCCACTATGCGTAAAAATACGCAGGCGGCAGACCTGCATTAACGGACATGCGGCGCGTATTTTTAGATCGCAGCATGTCCTATTCCCTTGCGGCGACGCTCCGTAGACGCAAAGGAAATAACACAGGCCTGTGTAGCCCTGCGGTCATTCCGGATGTGTTCCGGATGTGTTCAATGAATACATCCGGATGGACCGCGCGTTCACTAGGGGGCATGGATTTGGGCGGAGCGGACTTTCCACTCCGTCCAAAGCGCTGTGTTTCCTGATCATGGAAACACAGCCTAACTGCAGAAAAAAAGAATAAGGCTAAGTGCACACGTTCAGGAATGTGTGCAGAATTTTCCTGAGCAAAACCGGACTTTTTTCGCGGTAAAAACGCACGGTTTTTGCGCGGATTTTGCGCATTTTTACCGTCGCCGCAAGGGAAATAATACAGGCCTGTGTAGCCCTGCGGTCATTCCGCATGTGTTCCGGATGTGTTCCATGAACACATCCGGAATGACCGCGCGTTCACTAGGGGGCAGGGCTTTGGGCGGAGCGGACTTTCCGCTCCGTCCAAAGCGCTGTGGTTCCGGATTGTGAAACCACAGCCTTAGAGTTTTCTAACTCTTCTCCCTACGAGTGGCGGTTGTGTATATCACCCTCCAGGCTCCTCCCGTCTGGATCACTTTATCACTTTGCTTCCACACTACCTATCCTGTGACATTCCCACTCTCATTATGGGGGATTTTAACGTCCCCATTGATGAGCCTGTCTCATCTGCCTCTCATCTGCTTTCTCTAACTTCCTACTTTGGACTTTCACAGATTACTAACTCTCCTATACATGTAAACGGGAATACTCTGGACTTGGTCTTCTCATGACTTTGCTCGCTGCATGACTTTACTAACTACCCTCTCCCACAACCTTCTTTCCTTCTCTATTATTATTATTATTATTGTTTATTTATATAGCACCATTAATTCCATGGTGCTGTACATGAGAAGGGGTTACATACAAAGTTATAGATATCTTTTATAGTAAACAAATTTACAATGACAGACTGGTACAGAGGGGAGAGGACCCTGTCCTTGCGGACTTACATTCTACGGGATAGTAGGGAAGAAACAGAAGGTCGGGGGTGCGGCAGCTCTGGTGGTGGTGAGGCGGCAGCTCTGGTGGTGGTGGCGGCGAGGCGGCAGCTCGGGTGGTGGCGGCGAGGCGGAAGCTCGGGTGGTGGCGGCGAGGCGGAATGGTTATTGCAGGCTGTAGGCTTTCCTGAAGAGATGGGTTTTCAGGTTCCGTCTGAAGGATCCGAGGGTGGTGGATGTTGAGGCGTGCAATTCCAGAGGATGGGGGATATTCAGGAGAAATCTTGGAGGCGGTTGTGTGAGGAACGAATAAGTGTGGATGATAGTAGGAGGTCTTGGGAGGATCGAAGATTACGTGAAGGAAGATATTGGGAGATTAGTTCAGAGATATAGGGAGGGGACAGGTTGTGGACGGCTTTTTAGGTCAGTGTTAGTAGTTTGAACTGGATTCGTTGGGGAATTAGGAGCCAGTGGAGGGATTTGCAGAGGGGAGAAGCAGGGGAGTAGCGAGGGGAGAGGTGGATTAGTTGGGTAGCAGAGTTGAGGACAGACTGGAGTGGTGAAAGAGAGTTGACGGGGAGGCCACAGAGGAGGGTGTTGCAGTAATCGAGGCGGGAGATGATGAGGGCATGCACAAGAGTTTTAGTAGATTGAGGGCTGAGGAAGGGACGGATTCTGGAAATGTTTTTAAGTTGGAGGCGACAGGAGGTGGCAAGAGTTTGGATGTGTGGTTTGAAGGACAGGGCAGAGTCGAGAGTTACTCCGAGGCAGCGCATTTCAGGTGCGGGAGAGATCGTGATGCTATTTACCATAATAGATAGATCGGGTAGGGAAGATACGTGGGATGGAGGAAAGATGATGAGTTCAGTTTTGTCTACATTTGAGTTTTAGGAAGCGAGAGGTGAAGAAGGAGGATATGGCTGATAGACACTCCGGGATTCTGGACAGCAGAGAGGTGACATCTGGGCCAGTGAGGTAGATCTGAGTGTCGTCCGCATACAGGTGGTACTGGAAGCCATGGGACTTTATGAGTTGTCCTAGGCCAAGTGTATAGATGGAAAAAAGTAGGGGCCCCAGGACAGAGCCTTGAGGGACTCCAACAGATAGAGGGCGGGATGAGGAGGTAGTGTGGGAGTGGGAGACGCTGAATGTGCGGTCGGAAATGTAAGTGGCGATCCAGGACAGGGCAAGGTCTTTGATGCCAAGAGAAGAAAGAATCTGTAGCAGTAGGCAGTGGTCGACTGTGTCAAAGGCAGAGGACAGGTCAAGGAGGAGGAGGATGGAGAACTGTCTGTTAGCTTTGGCTGTGAGTAAGTCATTAGTAATATTGGTCAGGGCAGTTTCAGTGGAGTGGTGGGGGCGGAAGCCAGATTGGAGGTTGTCAAGGAGAAAGTTAGATGAGAGATGGGAGGAAAGTTGAGCGTGGACATGCTGCTCAAGGAGTTTGGAAACAAACGGGAGCAATGATATTGGGTGATAGCTGGGCATAGCAGTTGGGTCAAGGTTTGTTTTTTTGAGGATGGGTGTGATGGTGGCATGTTTGAAGGCAGAGGGAAAGGTACCAGAAGATAGCGATAGGTTGAAGAGATCGGTTAGGGCTGGGATGAGCGTGTTAGTGAGGTTGGGGAGCAGGTGGGAAGGGATGGGGTCAAGTGCACAGGTGGTAAGGTGTGATTTGAAAAGGAGATGAGTAAGCTCTCCTTCAGTGATGTTGGAGAGGGAGATTAGTAGGGAAGGGCAGAGGTCTGGTATTTGGAGTGGTTGGGGTGGTGGAAAAGTAAAGGTTTGCCTTGCTTGGTCGATCTTATTTTTGAAGTAGGTGGCAAAGTCCTCGGCAAAGATGAGGGGAGTTGGAGGTGGCAGTGGTGGGTGGAGGAGAGAGTTGAATGTGCTGATCAGTTGTTTTGGGTTGTAGGATAATGAAGATACAAGGTTTGTGAAATAGGTCTGTTTAGCAGAGGTGAGGGCTATTTTGAAGGCAAGTGTAGCTTGTTTGAAATCAGTGAAGTCGTCTGGCAGGTGTGTTTTCTTCCAATGCCGCTCCACGACCCTGGATGATTGTCGAAGTTTTTTGGTGAGATTGTTGTGCCAGGGTTGCCTATTGATTCGTCGCACTTTGCCATGCATGAGAGGGGCGACTGAGTCTATGGCAGATGTGAGGGTGGTGTTATAGAAAGCGGTGGCGCTGTCTGTGTCGTGGAGTGAAGATATGGAGGACAGAGGTAGAAGAGAGTCTGAGAGTCTGTGAATGTCTAGGCGTGCGAGGTTTCTGCGAGGATGTGCCAGTGGCTGGACATAGGGGGCAGGTGAAGAGGACAAGGATGAGAAGGTGAGAAGGTGGTGGTCTGATAGGGGAAGGGGAGAGATTGTGAGATTAGATAGGGAACAGAGGCGGGTGAAGATGAGGTCTAATGTATGTCCATCTGTGTGGGTGGCTGTGGAGGACCACTAAGTAAGTCCAAAGGATGAAGTAAGTGACAGGAGTTTGGAGGCTGCTGGCTGGGGTGTCAATAGGGATATTAAAGTCACCCATGATGATGGTGGGGATGTCAGCAGAGAGAAAGTGAAGAAGCCAGCTGGAGAAGTGGTCAATGAAGGCAGTGGCTGAGCCCGGTGGTCGGTATATGACGGCCATTTGGAGATTAGAGGGAGAGTAGATACGGACCGAGTGGACCTCAAAGGAAGGGAGGATGAGGGAGGGTGGGGGTTGGATAGGGTTGAAGGAGCAGTTATTAGAAAGAAGGAAACCCACGCCTCCTTCATGTCTGTTGCCAGAGCGAGGAGTGTGGGTGAAGTGGAGGCCACCGTAACTCAGTGCAGCAGGGGAGGCCGTGTCATGGGGCATCAGCCAGGTCTCAGTGAGGGCCAGGAAGGAGAGGTTGCGGGAGGTAAAGAGATCGTGGATCACATGGAGCTTGTTGCAGACGGAGCGGGCGTTCCAGAGTGCTCCAGAGAGAGAAAGCTGGGGGGGTAGGGGTCAGTGGCACAGGTTTTAAGTGTGAGGGATTGCGGTAGTTTCTCTTACTGTGAGAAGTATAGGGGTGAGGATTAGTGGGATGTATGGGGCAGGTGGGGCCAGGATTGGGGGATATGTTGCCAGCAGTGAGAAGAAGCAGAGAAAGGGAAAGCAGATGGGTGAAGGAGAGTGACCGGCTTACGTTATATTTTAGTGGGAGAGGTCTGAGGTTAAGAAGCAGGTCTGCAGATGAGGCGATGTGGGGGGTAAGAGAGAGGGGGAGACAGTTATTTGGTTGGAGCTTGCAGGGATTTGGGGATAGCGAAAGAGAGTGAAGATTAGTGGAGCAAAAACGGTGAGGGCAAATGTGAGCATGGTTAAAGAGCAGGGTAAAAGAAAGGCAAGTAAAAATAGAAGACAGTGATTAGTCTTACCTTCTGACCGATTTCTGGACTATTTCTGGATATATTTCTGATGTAACACTTCAGAGATGTCACACTTAAAATGATGTCACATCTGACCTGCTCCATTCAACTTATACCATTCAAATGTCCAATAAATGAAGCCAGGTGTGAAGGAGAGAGGGGAGGAGAAAGAAGTAGGAGGACGGTTCACAGCAGGGAGCAATTAACAGATTGCAGTTAATGGAACATTTGCCTAGCATGGGGGATAGGTCTAGGAGTGAGGATCACAGACATATCAATATGTACTCAGTAAATCTGAAGTATGCTACATGGAATTAAAATCAGGGAAAAAGCAGCAGCGTACCAGTTAAAGCAGAAGAATAGGAGTACATAGGATTCTGGGGTGCAGTGGGTATTCTGGATAGAGAGAAGGTTCAGACGTACCAGTTAAAGCAGAAGAATAGGAGTACATAGGATTCTGGGGTGCAGTGGGTATTCTGGATAGAGAGAAGGTTCAGACGTACCAGTTAAAGCAGAACAATAGGAGTACATAGGATTCTGGGGTGCAGTGGGTATTCTGGATAGAGAGAAGGTTCAGACGTACCAGTTAGAGCAGAAGAATAGGAGTACATAGGATTCTGGGGTGCAGTGGGTATTCTGGATAGAGAGAAGGTTCAGACGTACCAGTTAAAGCTGAAGAATGGGAGTACATAGGATTCTGGGGTGCAGCGGGTATTCTGAATAGAGAGAAGGTTCAGACGTACCTGTGGATGAAAGTAGATGGATCAGGACATGACAGCATGAAGGGGAATATACCATGCGCTTTCATTCTGGATATATTTCTGATGTAACACTTCAAAGATGTCACACTTAAAATGATGTCGCATCTGACCAAGGTTATATCTGACCTGCTCCATTCAACTTATACCATTCAAATGTCCAAGAAATGAAGAATTTTCTCAACATCAGACACCCCCACTTACCACACACACAGAAATCTACGTGCCATCAATAAACAGCATCTTGAGAACAATCTACACACGCTGAAAACACGTTTTCTCCAGCACTGCTCAAGGTGTGCCGAGCATCTGTGGAGAAAATCAGTTTCAGCAGAGGACTTCATCCACTGTAAGCTCATGCTCAAAATGTATAACTCTGCTCTCCATCTGGCTAAACAAGTCTACTTTAAAACCCTCATCGCTTCTCTAGCCAAGAATCCAAAATGACTCTTTGAAACCTTCCATTCCCTCCTCAGCCCTAAAATACAAACCTCCGTCACCAACCTAAGCGCTGACAATCTGGCCACTTATTTCCTACAAAAAATCAGTTATATCCATCAAGACATTTTTGCACAATCTCCCCAAAGCCTGGATCTCCTAATCTTCCGCTCCTCAATTTCACTTTCCATCTTCGAGCCTGTCACAGAAATGAACAGACTCCTCGCTTCTTCTCGCCCTACTACCTGCAACGGTGACCCTTTTCCCTCACATCTCCTTCAGTCCCTCTCCCCAGCTGTCACTACTACTCACCTAACTAAAACATTTGACCTCTGTTTCTTTGGGTATCTATTCCTCTTCATTCAAACATGCCATTATAACTTCTTTACTTAAAAAGCCAAAATCTCTCCAAAACATAACTCCTTGTGTTTCCTCCCTCTACTAACCTACCTATATCTGCTTTGCAATTTCATTGGGTGGTGCAACCATAACTCCCAAGCATCAAGCTCGCTGTTGATATATTTGACACGGAACTTTCCTTTATTCCCCATATCCAAACGCTCACTCGATCGTGTCACCTGCACCTTAAAAAACATGTCCAAAATGCGACCTTTTTTCACATTTGTAACTGCAAAAACTTTTACTTTCATTCTTATTCACTCTCGTCTGGATTACTGCAACTCTCTTCTGATCGGTTTCCCTCTAACCAAACTCTCTCCTCTCCAGTCAGTCGTAAATGCAGCAGCCAGGGTCATATTTCTATCAGGCTGCTTCATTTATGCCGCTACCCTGTGCCAGTCATTGCACTGGTTACACATTCGCTTCAGAATTCAATGCAAACCCATATCTCTCACTCACAAAGTTCTCCACAGTTCTGCACAGCCCTATATCTCATCTTCATTTCTGTCTACCACCCTTCCCGTGCCCTCCACTCTGTAACTGATCTAAGACTAACATCCTCCATAATCCAAACCTCGCACCTCCGTCTCCAAGACTTCTCTCGTCCTGCCCCAGTTTTCTGAAATGTCTACCACCCTTCCCGTGCCCTCTGCACTGTAACTGATCTAAGACTAACATCCTCCATAATCCAAACCTCGCACCTCCGTCTCCAAGACTTCTCTCGTCCTGCCCCAGTTTTCTGAAATGTCTACCACCCTTCCCATGCCCTCCGCACTGTAACTGATCTAAGACTAACATCCTCCATAATCCAAACCTCGCACCTCTGTCTCCAAGACTTCTCTCGTCTTGCCCCAGTTTTCTGAAATGCACCACCCAAACGATCTGACTAATATCCTATCACCTCCAGACTGGACCAAGGGAAATTAGTAGAAGTGGTGTATATGGACTTCTCAAAAGCTTTTGATACGGTGCCACACAAAAGGTTGATACTTAAAATGAGAACAATGGGGATAGGGGAAAATATGTGTAAGTGGGTTAAGAACTGGCTCAGGGTTAGGAAACAAAGGGTGGTTATTAATGGAGCACACTCGGACTGGGTCACGGTTAGCAGTGGGGTACCACAGGGGTCAGTATTGGGGCCGCTTCTTTTTAACATATTTATTAATGACCTTGTAGGGGACATACAGAGTAAAATTTCAATATTTGCAGATGACACTAAACTCTGCAGGGTAATCAGTACATAGGAGGACAATTTACTATTACAGGAAGATTTATGTAAACTAGAGGCTTGGGCTGATAAATGGCAAATGAGCTTTAATGGGGATAAATGTAAGGTCATGAACTTGGGTAGAACAAACAAGATGTATAATTATGTGCTTAATTGTAAAACACTGGGCAAAACTGTCACTGAAAAAGACCTGGGTGTATGAGTGGACGACAAACTCACATTTAGTGGCCAGTGTTAGGAAGCTGCTGCAAAGGCAAATAAAATAATGGGATGCATTAAAAGAGGCATAGATGCTCATGAGGAGAACATAATTTTACCTCTATACAAGTCACTGGTGCGACCACACTTAGAATACTGTGTACAGTTCTGGTCTCCGGTGTATAAGAAAGACACAGCTGAACTGGAGCGGGTGCAGAGAAGAGCGACCAAGGTTATTAGAGAACTGGGGGGTCTGCAATACCAAGATAGGTTATTACACTTGGGGTTATTTAGTTTGGAAAAACGAAGGCTTAGGGGTGATCTTATTACAATGTATTGTGAGACAGTGAGTGAATATGGGATGAATGGGGTGTACATTTCACCTAGGTATAAGGGAAATGTGTGGCTTTGTAAACCTAGTGGTAGAAAAAGGTCACTACACCTCACATTCAGCACACACTTGCAGCACAAGCCTGAAACTACTCAGGTCTTAATTAGGAGACCAGAAGTAGGTGTCTGCAAACACAATCTGAGAGCTAGTTTAGCCTGGACACAGGGAGGAGTCCTGGCACAAGAAACAGTCTCCAAGAGTGTTAGAGCTGTCTTCAGCCTGGACACAGAGAGGTGTTCTGGCACAAGGACCAGTCTCTGTGAGAATACATGCTGATGATTACTGAAGAGGAGGGGAGCTCATTCAGTCTGGACAAGGGGTCCAGGCACAGAAGGTGTCTCCAAGAGTGTGGGAGCTGTCTTTAGCCCGGACACAGGGAGGTGTCCTGGCACAAGGAAGCAGTCTCCAGAGGAGTGTGAGCTATCTCAGTCTGGGTGCAGGAAGGACCCCGGACACAGGAGTGGTCTCGGTGCAGGTCCGTGTGAATAGCGGCTGAATAGGAGTGGATCTCTCTCAAAGGTGCCTTCAGACACAAGGAGGAGTGTCTGTGAAACTCCATACTGGTAACATATATCATATGTGTTGTTTTGGGCACAGACTGGTAGAGTCTGGGTCCCGGATAGAGAGGGCCATCTATCTAAGTGTAATTAGAGGCTAGACAAGCCCAGGTCTTTTGTTTATGCTTTGTTTTTATCTGTGTGCTGTGGACTTTAATAAAACTGGTTGCGGCCAGTTTTCACCAAACTGCTGTCTGAATGAACTGTTTCCGTGCCATTCTGTCTACCCAGACAGCGATCTCAGAGCTAAAACCCCGGAAAGGCTACAATTGGCGGAGAATGCTGGGGCAGCGCAGTGCCTGATACAGTTAGTGCTGGAGTGTGTATGCAGCACAGTGGCGAGAGACATCATTAAAGGTGAAGTCTATTGAAATAGCAGCAGAAAAAAAAAAAAAGTGTGTCAGCAGAAACGTCTGTTTGGAGCAGTCTTGGAGAGACAGTGGCCCTGATAGGGTCTGCAGAGAGAAAATGTATGCACAGCAAAGCTGAACTTGTTGTGAAAATGACTGTGGAATGTGCAGCAGCAAAAGAAAAGTTTGTGGAGCAGTCTTAAAGAGACAGTAGCCCTAATAGACTTTGCAAAGGAAAAAAAAAAAAAAGTGTTTGCACAGCAAGGCTGAATTTTTCTGTGGAAAAAAAAAAAAAGCTGTGTAGTGTGTATGTCTTGAGTGAAGACTACAGTTGTGAAGACAGAGAAGTCTGACAGCATGGATGACAGCATGGAGGCGCTGTTTGAACAAATGGCACAAGTTAATGTGCAACATAAAACTGCCGTGGTTGAGACAGATAAGTCCGGCCGTGTGAAGGAGCTCATTGAGTACCTGGTACAGGCCCAGCGAAGCATGCAGCAGAGCATGGAGCAGCAGCGCCTGCAGTACCAGCGGCAAATGCAGCAGTACCAGCAGCAAATCCTGCAGCAGCAGCAGGAGAATAACCGGTTGTTTTTTGAGCAGGTTGCAGCACTGCAGGGGACTTGTGGTGCATCGTCCCAAAGTAATGTTGCAAAGTCACCTGACTTGTCCGCTGTGAAGAGGGCGGTAAGACAGTCCTTGAAAAAGATGACACCTCGGGATGATGTGGAGGTATATCTCACTAGGTTTGAGAGACTGGCAGAGAAGGAGAATCTGCCCCTATCTGAATGGGCCATGATGGTCGCACCATATCTGATTGGAGAGCCCCAAAGGGCATATGCTGACCTGAGCGAGCAGGACAGCCAAGACTATGCTAAGATGAAAGTGGAGATTCTTACCCGGCTGGGTGTTACGGTGACAGCCCGTGCCAGGGGAGTTCGTGACTGGAGATACAGTTGGGAGTCTGCAGTCAGCAGGCCTGATTATGGAGTTGAAAAGGTGATAGTGGACCGCTACACCCAAGCACGTCCTCCTGAGGTACAGCCGTCTGAGAGGTCGTCACTTCGGAGTTCCCGGACGCTGAACTCTCGCGGTAAGAGCGTTCCAGCTGTTGGGGACATGGGGTATGCTGATAAGCGGGTTCAGGCCCGAGGGGACATGTGGGTGGGAGAGTGTGATGGACAGTGTTGGAGCTGGCGTGAAATTGCAGCCAACTGTCCAATAGAGGGGGAGCCTATGTGTTGTGATGTTGGCAGATCCCTCTCTCCCTGCGCAGAGCCTGTGTGTGTGTCCACCTCAGCCGAAGGGACTGGACCACAGGGGTCCCCGGTAGTTGTAAGTGACTGCCCAGCACAGGCCCTCTTGGACTCAGAGAGTCCAGTGACTTCCGTATGTGACAGCCTGAGTGATAGGGACTTCATCCCTGATAAGCACCTGAGTGTGGTGTACATCCATGAAGACACCAAAGTCTACCAGAGACTGCCGTGGACTTGGTCCCCAAACTCGGGGAGATTTCATGTGAAGTGGGGGTAGTGAAGACCCTGGTGCAACCCGTTATATTGGGTAATGACTTTCCCGGTCTAAGGATCTCTGGGGGAAGGGTGATTCTGATGGACAGTATGATGAAGCCCCTACTGAGGGTACGCAGTCCCGAGGGGCGGAACACGATGCTAGTGGGATGTTAAAATTATGTGATAATGATGATGATAATGCTAATGATGATGATGATCCTGATAATGATGATGACCATGAAAATGGTGCTGATGCTGATAATGATAGTGATGATAATACTGATCATAGTCATGATAATGATGTTGATAATAATGATGACTGTGATAGTGATGAAATTCCTTTGCAGGTGATGTTGGGAGACGAGGATGGTGGTTCTCGGGAACCGAGTGTCCCTGACTTGCCTGTGTCCTGTGACGGTTTTGAGAGTGAGCAGTGGCGAGACCCCTCTCTTAAAACGGCACAGGAAAATATGATTGTTCTAAATGAGGTTTCCCAGGAGCCTGGCTCTGAGGAGAGGTTTCCTCATGCTGCCATGAACAATAGCCTATTGTATAGGGACACTGAAGTCCAGGGAGAGGTCGTGAGTCAGCTCCTAGTACCTGAGCTATATAGAAGTATAGTGCTGGGGTTGTCACATAGTCACATACTTGAGGGACCAGATGGTGAAGTTAATGTTGTGGATGACATGTTAACTAAGGTTCCAGATCAAGATGTGAATGAAAATGAATTGTATAACCCTGACAGTGAGCAGGATGTGAATGATAATGAAGTGTATAACCCTGACAGTGAGCAGGATGTGAATGAAAATGAAGTGTATAGCCCTGACAGTGAGACAGATGTGGCTGAGAAAAGGGGTCAGATAGTGATAGTGAATTATCTGATGACCATAAAGCAACCAGTGCAAATGAGGAAGGCATGGTAGCAGAGGAGGTTGAGAGTCCTGAGAAGAAAGCTGATGCTGACCTTACAGCCAGACAGAAGATGGCATCTGAAGATGTTTTACAGTTGGCCGGTTCCCTGGCGAAGACTAAGGTGAAAGGAGGAGAGCTGAGCTCAGGGCGTAACTAGGAACGGCAGGGCCCCACAGCAAACTTCACAATGGGGCCCCCCCCCGCGCCCCCGCGTTGCCAATCCCGGTCTACCCAAGTTGTGTTAAGAAAGATACCTTTATTATCCAAAATTAGAGGTTTTTGGACTAATGATAGTGAAATAACAGAAAAGAACCAACTCCCAGGAAGCAACTGAGGTAGTGACGAAGGTAGGCTTTCTCCAGAGTAAATGTGTGAAGAAACTTGTAATCCAGCCTGCAAATTGCTTTCAAAACAGATGATTTATTCAGTAGAACAACAGTCCGGTATACAGAATAATCTAAGATTGTTCTGTATACCGTACTTTTGTTCGACTGAATAAATCATCAATTTTGAAAGCAATTTATGGGCTAGATTACAAATTTCTTCTTCACAAGAATAATGCAACATAATTACCTTATTCAGCAGTTTCCTGGGGCCCTAGGCCCCTGATGGGGCCTGCAGTTTTCTTTGGACCTAGGCCCCTAATGGGGCCTGCTGCTTCCTTTGGACCTAGGCCCCTAATGGGGCCTGCTGTTTCCTAGGGCCCCAATAGGGGCCTGCTGCTTCCTGGGGCCTCTAATGTGGCCCGCTGTGTCCTGGGGCCTGAGGCCCCTGATACACTCACACCTCCCCCCTCCGCTCTCCCCCCTCTCCTCAAGTGCAGGGACGGGAAGCTGCGGCTGCCGCGTCCCTGTAAAAGAGAGTCAGACTCAGCAAGCATACTTACCAATCTGCCAATCCTCAGGTGACTGCGTCCTCCAGCTCTTCTGCTCCGCGCGCCGCTCCGTCCTCCACGCTCCGACGTCCACCACGCCAGCCTTGCATGTGACGTGAGAGCGCGCGCACGCCCCCACGTCACATGACGTGGAAGTGCCGGACTGCTCGGGGCCCGACCCACCTCCTCTCATAGCGGCGCCGGAGGTGGCGGAGGGCCCCATATCAGACTCACACCACCGGCAGCTTGCATGGGCGTACCCAGGATCAAAACTAGGGGGGGAAGCCAATGTCACATCTTATACAGGTTACATCATATACACTGTACATTATCCTGCATATTAGGTATGGAGCATTAGAACTGTTGTATATTGTATAATACAGCAGTGTATGCGACACTACGCTGTATATACCATATATTATGCATGGCACACTCACCTCTATACAAAGAATAAGAGGCATTATAACCTGTATATGAAAAGTATAATACAGCGGTGTATATACACTCTATATACCGCACACCATGTGTATGACCCTGTATACACCATACACTACACTCTATATACCGCACACGATGTGTATGACCCTGTATACACAATATACTACACTCTATATACCGCACACAATGTATATGACCCTGTATACACCATATACTACACTCTATATACCGCACACGATGTGTATGACCCTGTATACACCATATACTACACTCTATATACCGCACACGATGTGTATGACCTGTATACACCATATACTACACTCTATATACCGCACACGATGTGTATGACCTGTATACACCATATACTACACTCTACATACCGCACACGATGTGTATGACCCTGTATACACCATATACTACACTCTACATACCGCACACGATGTATATGACCCTGTATACACCATATACTACACTCTATATACCGCACACGATGTATATGACCCTGTATACACCATATACTACACTCTATATACCGCACACGATGTGTATGACCTGTATACACCATATACTACACTCTATATACTGCATACGATGTGTATGACCCTGTATACACCATATACTACACTCTATATACCGCATACGATGTGTATGACCCTGTATACACCATATACTACACTCTATATACCGCACACGATGTGTATGACCCTGTATACACCATATACTACACTCTATATACTGCACACGATGTGTATGACCCTGTATACACCATATACTACACTCTATATACCGCACACGATGTGTTTGACCCTGTATACACCATATACTACACTTTATATACCGCACACGATGTGTATGACCCTGTATACACCATATACTACACTCTATATACCGCACACGATGTGTATGACCTGTATACACCATATACTACACTCTATATACTGCATACGATGTGTATGACCCTGTATACACCATATACTACACTCTATATACTGCATACGATGTGTATGACCCTGTATACACCATATACTACACTCTATATACCGCACACGATGTGTATGACCCTGTATACACCATATACTACACTCTATATACTGCACACGATGTGTATGACCCTGTATACACCATATACTACACTCTATATACCGCACACGATGTGTATGACCTGTATACACCATATACTACACTCTATATACTGCATACGATGTGTATGACCCTGTATACACCATATACTACACTCTATATACTGCATACGATGTGTATGACCCTGTATACACCATATACTACACTCTATATACCGCACACGATGTGTATGACCCTGTATACACCATATACTACACTCTATATACTGCACACGATGTGTATGACCCTGTATACACCATATACTACACTCTATATACCGCACACGATGTGTATGACCTGTATACACCATATACTACACTCTATATACTGCATACGATGTGTATGACCCTGTATACACCATATACTACACTCTATATACTGCATACGATGTGTATGACCCTGTATACACCATATACTACACTCTATATACCGCACACGATGTGTATGACCCTGTATACACCATATACTACACTCTATATACTGCACACGATGTGTATGACCCTGTATACACCATATACTACACTCTATATACTGCACACGATGTGTATGACCCTGTATACACCATATACTACACTCTTATTTTGAAGTAAAAAAAAAAACAAAACCGGAACAAATACAATACTTAAAATAAAGAACAAGTAAAGTTAAAAATCAACAAACTTACTGGTATTTCAATGGGAACTATGGGCCTGCTTTTGGCTAATGAGATGGTCAATGTTCGGTTCCATATTTGTCACAAGTGAAGCAATTTTTCTCTTTCTTGATATCATTATTTCCTAGGGATTCCAAATTGCTATTAGTAAAATACCAATATATATACAGCGCTACAAAAACAATATATCAGCAATAAAACTGCCCACACAGAGACATACAGCCTGCACTGCCCACCACTGCAGCCTTGCCAATCCTTATCATTTCATCCTCATCAGTGCACATATTGGTGCAACTCCGCTTTTTCTGCCCCATATGATCCCCCCATCCTGCCCCATCTGTCTCCATCATATCCATCCTGCCCCATCTGTCTCCAATCCTGCCCCCAGTGTCTCAAATCCTGCCCCCAGTGTCTCCAGTCATGCCCCCAGTGTCTCCAGTCATGCCCCCAGTGTCTCCAGTCATGCCCGTATCTCCATTCTGCCCCCTGTGTCCGGCATTCTGCCCCTGTGTCCGGCATTCTGCCCCGTGTCCGGCATTCTGCCCCGTGTCCAGCATTCTGCCCCGTGTCCAGCATTCTGCCCCCATGTCCAGCATTCTGCCCCCTGTGTCTCGCATTCTGACCCTTGTCCAGCATTCTGCCCCCCGTGTCCAGCATTCTGCCATCGTGTCCAGCATTCTGCCACTGTGTCCAGCATTCTGGCCCCCTGGGCCAGCATTCTGCCCCCAGTGTCCAGCATTCTGCCCTCCGTGTCCAGCATTCTGCCCCCCGTGTCCAGCATTCTGCCCCCCGTGTCCAGCATTCTGCCCCAAAGTCCAGCATTCTGCCCCCCGTGTCCAGCATTCTGCCCCAAAGTCCAGCACTCTGCCCCCATGTCCAGCATTCTGCCCCCCGTGTCCAGCATTCTGCCCTCCGTGTCCAGCATTCTGCCCCCCGTGTCCAGCATTCTGCCCCCCGTGTCCAGCATTGTGCCCCAAAGTCCAGCACTCTGCCCCCCATGTCCAGTATTCTGCCCCTGTGTCCAGCATTCTGCCCCCGTGTCCAGCATTCTGCCCCCCGTGTCCAGCATTCTTCCCCCCGTGTCCAGCATTCTGTCCCAATGTCCAGCATTCTGCCCCCATGTCCAGCATTCTGCCCCCCCCTGTGTCCAGCATTCTGCCCCCCCTGTGTCCAGCATTCTGCCTCCCGTGTCCAGCATTCTGTCCCAATGTCCAGCATTCTGCCCCGTGTCCAGCATTCTGTCCCCCCGTGTTCAGCATTCTGCCCCCTGTGTCTCGCATTCTGACCCGTGTCCAGCATTCTGCCCCCCCGTGTCCAGCATTCTGCCCCCCGTGTCCAGCATTCTGCCCCCGTGTCCAGCATTCTGCCCCCCCCGTGTCCAGCATTCTGCCCCCCGTGTCCAGCATTCTCCCCATGTCCAGCATTCTGCCCCCCGTGTCCAGCATTCTGCTCCCTGTGTCCAGCATTCTGCCCCCTTGTGTCCAGCATTCTGTCCCAATGTCCAGCATTCTGCCCCCCCGTGTCCAGCATTCTGCCCCCCCGTGTCAGCATTCTGTCCCAATGTCCAGCATTCTACCCCCCCCGTGTCCAGCATTCTGCCCTCCGTGTCCAGCATTCTCCCCGTGTCCAGCATTCTGTCCCCCCGTGTCCAGCATTCTGTCCCCCCGTGTCCAGCATTCTGTCCCCCCGTGTCCAGCATTCTGCCCCCCCGTGTCCAGCATTCTGCCCCCCCGTGTCCAGCATTCTGTCCCAATGTCCAGCATTATGCCCCCCCGTGTCCAGCATTCTGCCCCCCCGTGTCCAGCATTCTGTCCCAATGTCCAGCATTATGCCCCCCCGTGTCCAGCATTCTGCCCCCCGTGTCCAGCATTCTGCCCCCCGTGTCCAGCATTCTGTCCCAATGTCCAGCATTCTGCCCCCCGTGTCCAGCATTCTGCCCCCCCGTGTCCAGCATTCTGTCCCAATGTCCAGCATTATTTCCCCCCGTGTCCAGCATTCTGCCCCCCCGTGTCCAGCATTCTGCCCCCCCGTGTCCAGCATTCTGTCCCAATGTCCAGCATTCTGCCCCCCCCGTGTCCAGCATTCTGCCCCCCATGTCCAGCATTCTGCCCCCCATGTCCAGCATTATGCCCCCGTGTCCAGCATTCTGCCCCCCCGTGTCCAGCATTCTGTCCCAATGTCCAGCATTCTGCCCCCCCGTGTCCAGCATTCTGCCCCCCCTATGTCCAGCATTCTGCCCCCCCATGTCCAGCATTCTGCCCCCCCCGTGTCCAGCATTCTGCCCCCCCGTGTCCAGCATTCTGCCCCCCACGTGTACAGCATTCTGCCCCCGTGTCCAGCATTCTGCCCCCCCGTGTCCAGCATTCTGCCCCCCCATGTCCAGCATTCTGCCCCCCCATGTCCAGCATTCTGCCCCCCCGTGTCCAGCATTCTGCCCCCCCATGTCCAGCATTCTGCCCCCCCATGTCCAGCATTCTGCCCCCCCATGTCCAGCATTCTGCCCCCCCCCGTGTCCAGCATTCTGCCCTCCCGTGTCCAGCATTCTGCCCCCCCGTGTCCAGCATTCTGCCCCCCATGTCCAGCATTCTGCCCCCCCATGTCCAGCATTCTGCCCCCCCATGTCCAGCATTCTGCCCTCCCGTGTCCAGCATTCTGCCCCCATGTCACACAGTCTGCCCCGGGCCCCCAGGATCGCCGCTCTTCTTACCTGGCCGCGCTCCTGCGGTGAAACTCCCTCCATGCAGATGAAGCGCGCACTCGCTGGCGACTGACAGTATATATATAGCATATATATACAGTATATATAGCTATATATCTGTCTATATATATATATCTATATATATCTATCTATATCATCTTCTCACCTGTGTCTTGCCTCTCTTGTGTTTTCTGTCTTCTTTCACCTTTTCTCTCTCCCACTCTTGTTTTTCTTTCCTTTTTGCCTCCTTCTCCCTGCTTGTCTGTGGCTCCACCCCCGACATTTAGCCCCGCCCCTCCATGGCTCTCCACAGTCTGAGAGCTGTGACGCTGCTGGAGGGGAGGGATCCGATGCTCTGCTGCTGACTACAGGTGCGGGGGTAGGGGCAGTGAGTGGTGTCACAGTGTGTGTGACTGCGCCCCTGCTACTCTGCAGCCGGCAACTCTCTCAGAGTACGGTACGCTCATGGCAGCTTGCGGAACTACCGTGGTGGTAGGTGAAGCAGCTGCAGCAGGGACGGGCCCCCTTCTAGCCCGGGCCCTGTGGCAGCTGCTTCCCCTGCTTCCACGATAGTTCCGCCCCTGGCTGAGCTTTAAAGGCAGGACTCTGAAACTGAACACAGCACAAGTGGATGCTGTTGAAGATGAGAAGTTGTCAGTGTGTGGTGTGGATCTGCATCATGCCAAGGACTCTGAAGGTGATGCTGCAGAGGTGGAAAAGCCATGGAAGTGGTGGTCACCAAGCCAGATGCCTCATCAGAAGCTGAGGTTTCAAGTGAAGCTGTGAGGAGCAAGACTGAAGATATGGGGACTGACTCTGTCCAGGAATCTGTTTCTGCCGAAGACAGCGGCGTGGACGGGTTACGGTCCGGATCAGTAGCTGGCATTGGTGAGCTCAAGCGCACTTTCAGGGAGGCTACATCGGAGCCACGTCCCAACAAATGGGAAAAGCGATGTGTCACTCCGTTGCCGCTGCAGACACACGGGAGCCCAGATGGGATGCAGAACGTGGCTGAAGAGGTAGAGTCTAGGACTGACGGTGGGGCTTCTGGGCATGTCCTGCCAGAAGAGCCTGAAAGTGGGGAACTGGAGAAAAGTGAAAAACCCCCTATACCTTCTGTGATAGTTGGTGACACATGGTCAGTGCACCAGGGACAGGAGGTACGTGAGTTTCTGAGGAAGAGTCAGCAGAAGTGTTCTGATGTGTCGGGTCGTACTTCTCTGGCCAGGCACTATATCGAAAATGAGCCCGGCCCTAAGGTCAAGATGAAACCGTGCAGGATACCCGAGGCCGCAGAGAGTATAGGCCTGGGAGGGTACAGGGTAGTGCGGATGCTTCAGATGAAGAGGAAGTTGATGTTGGCTATGACTCAGGTGACGATACAAATGACAGTGGTGGAGATGAAGCTGGTGAGGGCCATGACTGGTCCGGAGTTCACTGTCTCTGTTGGATTGTTGACCAGCCCTCCGGTCTGGATGACCAGCCCTCCGGTCTGGAGAAGAGGGAGGGGATATGTGAGACAGTGAGTGAATATGGGATGAATGGGGTGTACATTTCACCTAGGTATAAGGGAAATGTGTGGCTTTGTAAACCTAGTGGTAGAGAAAGGTCACTACACCTCACATTCAGCACACACTTGCAGCACAAGCCTGAAACTACTCAGGTCTTAATTAGGAGACCAGAAGTAGGTGTCTGCAAACACAATCTGAGAGCTAGTTTAGCCTGGACACAGGGAGGTGTCCTGGCACAAGAAACAGTCTCCAAGAGTGTTAGAGCTGTCTTCAGCCTGGACACAGAGAGGTGTTCTGGCACAAGGACCAGTCTCTGTGAGAATACATGCTGATGATTACTGAAGAGGAGGGGAGCTCATTCAGTCTGGACAAGGGGTCCAGGCACAGAAGGTGTCTCCAAGAGTGTGGGAGCTGTCTTTAGCCCGGACACAGGGAGGTGTCCTGGCACAAGGAAGCAGTCTCCAGAGGAGTGTGAGCTATCTCAGTCTGGGTGCAGGAAGGACCCCGGACACAGGAGTGGTCTCGGTGCGGGTCCGTGTGAATAGCGGCTGAATAGGAGTGGATCTCTCTCAAAGGTGCCTTCAGACACAAGGAGGAGTGTCTGTGAAACTCCATACTGGTAACATATATCATATGTGTTGTTTTGGGCACAGACTGGTAGAGTCTGGGTCCCGGATAGAGAGGGCCATCTATCTAAGTGTAATTAGAGGCTAGACAAGCCCAGGTCTTTTGTTTATGCTTTGTTTTTATCTGTGTGCTGTGGACTTTAATAAAACTGGTTGCGGCCAGTTTTCACCAAACTGCTGTCTGAATGAACTGTTTCCGTGCCATTCTGTCTACCCAGACAGCGATCTCAGAGCTAAAACCCCCGGAAAGGCTACAGTATAAATATATGAGGGGACAGTACAAAGACCTTTCTAGTGATCTTTTTACTCTTAAGCCGGCGTCACACTGCCGAGTTTGATGCGAGTTAGTCGCACGACTTTCTCGCATCAACACCCGGCACGGCCGCCCGCTCTCGGAGCCAAGTGTGCGGCTGCATGTATTTCTATGCAGCCGCACACTCGGGTCCGAGAGCGGGCAGTCGTGCCGGGTGTTGATGCGAGAAAGTCGTGCGACTAACTTGCATCAAACTCGGCAGTGTGACGCCAGCCTTAGACCTGTGACGGGGACAAGGGGGCATCCTCTACGTCTGGCTGAAAGAAGGTTTAGTCATAATCACAGATGCGGATTCTTTACTGTAAGAGCAGTGAGACTATGGAACTCTCTGCCGTATGATGTTGTAATGAGGGATTCCCTACTAAAATTTAAGAAGGGACTGGATGCCTTACTTGAAAAGTATAATGTCACAGGGTATATTTACTAGATTCCTTGATAGGGCATTGATCCAGGGAGCTAGTCTGATTGCCGTATGTGGAGTCGGGAAGGAATTTTTTTCCCCAATGTGGAGCTTATTGTTTGCCGCATGGGTTTTTTTTTGCCATCCTATGGATCAACATGTTAGGGCAGGTTAGAATAGGATATGGGTTCAACTAGATGGACTTAAAGTCTCCCTTCAACCTTAATAACTATGTTACTATGTTTACCTCAACTCACTAACCTAACCCTCCCTGTTCCCTCGTAAATGTTAATCATAATCTGCTCCTGACTATTCATCTTTCTCCACATTCTCCATGCAGCCAATAGCACACGGTATCTGCACTCAGACGTGTCCTGGCTGATGACCGGATCATGTGGCTTAATATGAAAACCCTTATTTAGTATAATGATGGCTGGACCGTCCATAACAAGCAGATTCTACCAAATGTGTCTCCCTATTTCCATATAGATACAGTAAAGATGTATATCTTTGTACCGTGTTAGCCAGTAGATAGAAAAATATTTAGAGTTGAGAGTCCTCAGTGGTTGATACCTTTTAATGGCTAACTGAAAAGATGGTAACAAATTGCAAGCTTTCGAGACTACTCAGGTCTCTTCATCAGGCTAAACTAATACAAAATCTGAAGAATCACATATTTATGCACAACACAGCACAGAAAAAATGCAATAGGTAAGACAAGTGACGTAAAGCAGAACTGTCATTATGGGAGATAGAGATGAACATAAATATTGGAAAAGTTCATAGATAAGGAGTGTGAAAGTTTTATTGCCCTCTGATTGAGGTCTGGTAATATTTTGTGATGTTCTCACAGGGTCTTTGGAGTAAATTCCTTAATTGATGTAAAACAAAAAATTCTATTATCTACAGCCAAGCCATCAGATACAACCGTATATGTTCCAACCCCATGGATAGAGATGAACAACTCGGTCGCCTTAGAAAGACCTTTTTAAATCAGGGCTACCATCCAAGAACAATTGAAAATCAAATTACAAGAGCCACCAGAATATCAAGGAATCACCTGCTACATTACAAAACTAAAGAAGAAAATAACCGGGTGCCTCTAGTGGTCACCTACAATACAAATCTGGAGGTGCTAAGGAGAGCTGCATGGAAACTACAACCTTTACTAAAAAAAGATGCCCGATTACAATCCATATTTCTAGACCCCCCACTACTGTGTTTTAGGCAGCCCCCAAATCTAAGAAGCATCATTGTCAGAAGTTCCCTGTCCTCTCCAACAGCTGCAGGAACCTTTCCTTGCAACCAGAAGAAATGCAAAACCTGTCCATTTATAATGACCACGGACAAGATAAAGATCCCCAGCTCCCATCAGGACTACAAGATCCCAGGTACTTTCAGCTGCATCACATCTAATGTGGTGTACCTAATTATATGTACAAAATGTCCAATTGGGGGTCTGTATGTGGGAGAGACAGTGCAAAAACTGAGAACAAGGATGAATTCTCATCGCCTCACAATAAGAGAAAAAAAAAAAAGAATGGATCTACCTGTTGCAAAACTTTTTTGCATCCCCGGTCATAGCATGTCGGATATGAAATTACTTGTACTGAAAGGTAGTTTCACATCTCAGAGGCACAGAAGAATTGCGAATACAAATTGATGGTGACCTTTGACACTCTCAATGCTGGAATGAACCTGTCACACGGATTTATGACGTTTTACATCAATTAAGGAATTTACTCCAAAGACCCTGTGAGAACATCACAAAACATTACCAGACCCCAATCAGAGGGCAATAAAACTTTCACACTCCTTATCTATGAACTTTTCCAATATTTATGTTCATTTCTATCTCCCATAATGACAGTTCTGCTTTACGTCACTTGTCTTACCTATTGCATTATGTCTGTGCTGTGTTGTGCTTATAAATATGTGATTCTTCAGATTTTGTATTAGTTTAGCCTGATGAAGAGACCTGAGTAGTCTCGAAAGCTTGCAATTTGTTACCATCTTTTCAGTTAGCCATTAAAAGGTATCAACCACTGAGGACTCTCAAGTCTAAATATTTTTATTTCCATATAGATTGCAAACTTGCGAGCAACGCCCTCACTCCACTTGTAACTGTTGAAATGTGTTGCATTGTATTGTTTTTATTGTCTGTACATGTCCCTACTTAATTGTAAAGTGCTGTGGAATATGTTGGTGCTGTATAAATAAAAATAACTATTATTTTTGTTCCATTCACCATCTGGTTTTGGAACAAGGACAATCAGGCTAGACCACCCCCTTTTAGATTCCTCAGTGACTGAGATTCAGCATACGCTACACTTCCTTGGAGATCTCTTCTCTCCAGGCCTCTGGAATTCGGTAGGGCTTCAAGTTCACCAGCACATGGGGTTTCATCAGGACCTCTTGTTCTATTACATCTGTACACTCCTGCAAATAGGAGAAAAGGTCCCGGTTCTGCTGCTGCAATTCCCTACACTGCTGTATTTAGGCCTTTGACAGCGCCTCAGCTACAGTGACATCTTTAATGTCCCTTTCTGGCTTAACCAGCAAACATGGAGTTTCAATGGGGTCACTCTCTTGCCATGCCTTGGTAAGATTGATGTGGTAGACTTGGTACTGCTTTTTTCTTCCTGGTTGGTGAACATTGTAGTTCACTTCACCAAACTTTCCTACTACCTCATAGGGGCCTTGCCATTTGCCCAAAACTTACTCTACAATGGAAATAAGCACGGGGACTCTGTCCCTGGGGCTGAACTGTCTCAACATGGCTGATTGGTTGTAGACCCAGGATTGAGCTTCTTGTGACTGGAGGAGATGTTCCCTTACGATAAGCATTATCTTCGCAACCTTCTCCTGCATCTGGGTGACGTGCTCAATGATGCTCCAATGGGGAGTGACATCATCTTCCCAGGTTTTCTTTGCCATATCAATGAGACCCACGGATGTTGACCATACATGAGTTGAAATGGAGAGGATGCAGTAGAAGCTTGTCGAATCTCCCGGATAGAGAATAATAGATATGGGAAGAGACAGTCCCAGTCTCAACTGTCCTTTTTATGACCTTAAGCATACTCTTTAAAGTTTTGTTGAATCTTTCTACAGGGCCATCTGTTTGGGGATGGTAAACTGACATCTTCAGTTGTGTAATTTGCAAGGCCTTACACAGTTTCCTCATCACCTTAATCATAAAGGGTGTTCATTGGTTAGTCAGGACTCCCTTGGTAGTCCTGTCCAGGCAAAGATGTGAATCAACTCACAGGCTATACTTTTCGCTAGGAGTTTCTCAGGGGAACCGCTTCTGGGTACCGCATAGCATAGTCAAGAACAACCAATATACACTGCTCAAAAAATAAAAGGAACACTCAAATAACACATCCTAGATCTGAATGAAATATTCTCATTGAATACTTTGTTCTGTACAAAGTTGTATGTGCTGATAACAAAATCACACAAAAATCATCAATGGAAATCAAATGTATTAACCAATGGAGGCCTGGATTTGGAGTCACCCACAAAATTAAAGTGGAATGTAATGTCTTTAAAACAAGTCAAAATGATGCTCAGTAATATGTGTGGCCTCCACGTGCCTGTATGATCTCCCTATAACGCCTGGGCATGCTCCTGATGAGGCCGCGAATGGTCTCCTGAGGGATCTCCTCCCAGACCTGGACTACCTGGTGGATGGAGCGAGACATGATGTCCCAGATGTGCTCAATCGGATTCTGTTCTGGGGAATGGGCGGGCCAGTCCATAGCTTCAATGCCTTCATCTTGCAGGAACTGCTGACACACTACAGCCACATGAGGTCTGGCATTGTCTGCATTAGGAGGAACGCAGGGCCAACCGCACAAGTATATGATCTCACAAGAGTTCTGAGGATCTCATCTCGGAACCTAATGGCAGTCATGCTACCTCTGGCGAGCACATGGAGGGCTATGCAGCCCTCCAAAGAAATGCCACTCCACACCATTACTGACCCACTGCCAAACTGGTCATGCTGAAGGATGTTGCAGGCAGCAGATCGCTCTCCACGGCGTCTCTAGACTCTGTCATGTCTGTCACATGTGCTCAGTGTGAACCTGCTTTCCTCTGTGAAGAGCACAGGACGCCAGTGGCAAATTTGCCAATCCTGGTGTTCTGTGGCAAATGCCAAGCATCCTGCACGGTGTTGGGCTGTGAGCACAACCCCCATCTGTGGACGTCGGGCACTCAGACCATCCTCATGAAGTCGGTTTCTAACTGTTTGTGCAGACACATGCACATTTCTGGCCTGCTGAAGGTCATTTTGCAGGACTCCGGCAGTGCTCCTCCTGTTCCTCCTTGCACAAAGGCGGAGGTAGCGGTCCTGCTGCTGGGTTGTTGCCCTCCTACGGCCCCCTCCACATCTCCTGGCATACTGGCCTATCTCGTGGTAGCGCCTCCAGCCTGTGGACACTACGCTGACAAACACAGCAAACCTTCTTGTCACAGCTCGCATTGATGTGCCATCCTGGATGAGCTGCACTAACTGAGCCACTTGTGTGGGTTGTAGAGTCTGTCTCATGCTATCATGAGTGTGAAAGCACAACCAACTTTCAAAAGTGACCAAAACATCAGCCAGAAAGCATTGGTACTGAGATATGATCTGTGGTCCCCACCTTCAGAACCACTCCTTTATTGAGTGTGTCTTGATAATTGCCAATAATTTCCATCTGTTGTCTATTCCATTTGCACAACAGCATGTGAAATTGATTGTTAATCAGTGTTGCTTCCTAAGTGGACAGTTTGATTTCACAGAAGTTTGAATTACTTTGAGTTATATTCTGTTGTTTATGTGTTCCCTTTATTTTTTTGAGCAGTGTATATTTATGTCCACAAGCAAACTTAACAAGTGGACTCACCAGGTCCATGGCAATTCGCTCAAACGGCACCTCTACGATGGGTATCTGCACTAGGAGATTTCAGAATTGAGAGGTTGGAATGATTAATTGGCAGGTGAGACAGGACTTGAAATACTTTTAGGATTTCTCCATGACATCTGGGCCAAAGAACGTCAGCATGTCAACACCCAGATGGCCAACCAAAACATGTGAATGGGCCATGTCCAACACACTCTGTCTATAGGGTTCTGGTACTAACAATTGCTCTACTATTTCCTCTCTGACCTTACTAATCTGGTACAATAATTCATACTCATTATAAAATAAGCAAATATGGTGTCAGCCCTCCACTACTTCGCTATGCCGTTTATAACAGTTACATTATTGAACACTTCCATTAGAGTTAGGTCCCTATGTTTGGCGTACCCAAAATTTTCTCCAGTCACCCCTATCTCAGGAATGTCGGCCTCAGGGGATAGTACCTCCTCATCTCCCACCATTACACAGAAGGAAAACCTGTCAAACTCTGGGTGTGGTGAGACTTCTTTAGGGGCAACCTGTCTCTTATCTGATGCCTCTCCCCCTCACCACAAGTCCCAAAACAACACAACGTCCCTGCCTATAATAATTGGGTGCAATAAATCCTGGACTACACCGACCTCATGAGACTCAGCACCTCAGGTCATCTCAATAATTACTCTGGTCAACATATAATCTTTAGCCTCCCTGTGAACGCAGCGGACTCCCACCTTCTTCCCAGGGATCACTTGGAGAGGGAGTGTGGCCCACACGAGGGATACCTAACTCCTTGAATCTAGTAGTCCAGTCATTTGCAGACCATTCACTTTTATGGGACAAGCTTAGGACCTTTTGCTGGTGAACAGTCCACAGTGTGGGCTAGATATGAATAGAACGAGCACTGGTGTTTCATGCTGCAGTCCATTTGCTCGGTGGTCAGGGAACAACTGGCGGCTATATGACCTGGGCCATGACATATCCAGAAAATTACAACCCCCAACGGGACCTTTGGCATGACTTCTGCCACCCCATTGGACTTTGGATGCCCCACTTTCTTTTGAGGATATGCCCCCTGATGGGACCCCAGTATGGAGTGGGTTGCCTTCCCAGAGAACCCTCGACCTCCTGATACCTTTCCAGCCAGTCTGACCAAGTCATTGGCATTTCAGGGATCTCCTGGGTAATTAAAGTCTGTATTTGCCTCCATAGGGAGTGCACAAACCTGTCCATTACAACTCACTCCACCATTTGCTATGGGATAGAGGACTCTGGCTACAACCACTTTTGGACGAGGTGCAGCAGATAAAACATCTGGGAGCAAGGGGGTGTGTCATGGTAATATGCCCAGCGGTAGACCCGTTGTGCCTTGACAGTCATTGTTACCCCCAAAATTTCAGTTTTCAATTTTGCATATTCTTTGGCATCCTCTATGACTAAATAATAGTAGACCTTTTGTGTCTCCCTCATTAAGTATGGTGCCAGTACTTCCGCCCACTGCTCTGGTGGAAGTTTCTCCCTATCGGCAACAATTTCAAAAATAGTTAAAAAGGCCTCTGACATCACCAGGGATCATTTTCTGCAATGCTCTCCACACCGCCTTCTGGACAAACAAATCATCAGCTGACCTGGGAGGCATAGCTGCCGCTGTGCCACAGACTGCCTCTGTGACTAATTCTATCTGCTACTGTTGTTGTCGTGCTGGTTTTGTTGCTGCTGTTGCTGGATCTGGCGCTGGTGCTGCTGTAGAAGCTGTTGCATAAACAGCTTATTTGTCTCCTGGTATGCCAGCTGTTACTGCTGCTGCTGCAGCTGTTGCTGGTGCTGCTGGGCTTGCACCAAGTTTTTAGTCTGGTCCTCCATGCTGTCTGATGTTTCTCCTGGCTTATAGCCGCCTTCACCCAAGACATTCAGTACTTCTGTAGCAGTAACAAGTATTCCCTGCAATGCTGCCCACACTTCTAACACCAAATGTAATAATGCTACTCACTTGGGGCAAGATGAGCAAGATGAGGTATCACAGGAACAGTTTTTATTTAAAAGTTTTACTGATTTATTTCAGTTCTCATAAATTGCATCACAGAAAAACTTAAATACAGCCCTTGTCCAGCACAAAGTAAAACATAAAGTAAACAGTCCATACAATAGTGCGAGGTCATCCGCTTGGTTTAGAGTCCAGTCCTTTTGCAAAGCCACACAATCCAGGAGTTCTACACAATTCCATAAATAGACCCATGCGACAGATAAACAGGTCTGATTTTACAATTTGAACCTAATTCTTCAGCTGTACAATAAGACCTGACCCTAACCTATCACCTATGTGATACATAACTCCCATCCACTATGTGTCCAGCAGCCACCTTACATACCTCCCCTCTCTGCCTAAAGGGTGGGGCTTGGCACCTTTTACCACTTGACACGAGATTCTCGAGAAAGCATCGGCATTACCATGTAACTTCTATGTTTCACATGGAAGTGGAAATCCTGCAAGGCTAGAAACCAGTGGGTGACACTATCATTTTTCCCCTTTTTCTCCCTCATCCACCTGAGTGGTGCGTGTTCTTGACACTGATTTCAATTTTCACCTTAAGACCTCATTCACATGTCAGTATTTGGTCAGTATTTTGCATCAGTGTTTTTAAGCCAAAATCAGAAGTGGAGCTTACAGAGAAAACTATAATTAATTGAAAGACTGACACCTGTTGCGTCTTTTGGACACAGCCCTGATTTTGGCATACAAATACTGATAAAATACTGATCAAAAATACTGATGTGTAATAAAGCCTAAGAGATAATATTGCAATGTGCCCCTGCTCACTTTATGGCCAGATTTGTATCACAGAGGACATGCACCTCTGTGATACATATCTCCCATCCCCTATGTGTCCGGCAGCCACTATAAACTTACTATAGGGTATAGGCTCATTTTGGGTTTTTATCTTGGGTTTTCTCACTTAACAAAGTGTATCAAGGGAGAGAAGGATCAGACTATTAGAATTTCATTGGCTGATCCCTTTGTCAGAGTAAAGAAGCCATTGCCAGAAGTATCTGGCAGCGGCTGTTTCTGAGCAGAGCCCTTACGTGTATGGAGGAGCGGGGAGAGTTAGCTGTCTGCAGAACAAGCGTTCATCCAACAGTTATCTCAAGTTCATGACCAGCTGTAAAAGGCTTTAAAGTTCCCTTCACCAGTGCTGTAGACTCTTTGACATGAAAAGTACAGCTGAGCTCCTGCTTGCTCAGGTTCTCCCTCTTGCAATAAGCCTGAGTGAGCAATTACTTATGGTACTGCTCCAGGAATGTGCTGCTCTAAGCAATAATCAGTGTTGTGTCACTTAGAAAATATTAACAGGAATCAGATATCACACACAAAGCAGAAAAAAAAAACATTTTCACTCCTGGAAGTTCGGAGGTCAATGTAACAAAAAAATGTGTAGGATTTCAAAAATACCCAAAGGAAAAAAAAAAAGGAAATTCATCATTTTTGCAAAATGATGTTGGTGGACACAAAATTGAACGCATACTCTAGCATTCCTCAGCACTTTCCCTCAAAATTCTTCTGTTTACTTTACTTTAGTTTCCACCTCGAATATTATGACTTGCAGTTTTTGAGGAGAACAAAAGCATTCCATAGCGGGATATCCATTTCATCCAGGATGCATTAAGCTCCGTGATTAAACTCCATGTTTCTCTAACCTGTACACGCTTTGTTTATGCAGAGGGATTGGATAGCACTTTCCATTAGAAAAACACATTTTAATTAGGAGCTCAAATAAACGATTAGCGGTTTTCATTTTGTCAGAAAGGCCCCTAAATCCTGATTGTCTATGTGAGAATCCCGTGGCGGGGGATAAAGAGACAAGATGAGAAATTCACCTTTTTCCCCTGAAGTGTTTTCTATATTGAAACAATCAATGAATTATGAGATAAAAAATTGAAAAAATTTTTGTAATGTTTTGTTCCCAGATAAAGGAAAACATTTTTTCAATTTTTTGATGTGTTAGATTAAAACTTTCTTCATGTTTAAAGGGGTAATCTCCACTTGACAATGCCTGTCTATGAGCCACTTGAGTCCCCTCCTGGAGTGGATAGCAGGAAAGTGGTAACATTTAGCAGACCCCTTTTATTTAGCCATAAAAGTGATGGCAGTGGTTTAACTGCCAAGATAGCAGTCATAACAGCTTCTATAGGGCAAGCAGTGCCTATGTAAGGTGTAAGCAGGTATCACATAAAAGGCGAGAATCCCCAGAGCAATTCGGCATTTGTGCAAGAAGACTGCATCTACTGTCTAAGAGGGACCCTGAGGAACTGACCGGAAGAGGGACAGTTTCAGGAGGGAACAGTTTGAAGTTTAGGTGACCTTGATGATGCAGTTCCCCAATAAAAAAAAGCCAGCACACCAAAACGGTAGCAGATTTGTCGCCAAATGAAGGATGTTTGTCAAAGGAGATGCTGAGGCTAAGGCAATAGGATGTGACAGAAAGCCCGAGGCAGCAGGTTGTGGCCACCTGGAAGCAGAACCCAGGTAGTACCATGTGAATCCCAGAATCCAGACGACACTGTTCAAGGCACGAACACCCGATCGACGCCAGGCAAGTTCAGGAGCCAAGACTATGCTGTTCATGGCCAGAAAATCAGACCTTTGGCGGTCAAGACCCAGAACCCATACTACTCCAGTCAAGAGCCGAGGTTTAGCCCTTATCCCACTAGGTAAGAGAGACATCTACTGTTGGTCAAGCACCAACGATTCGTGAGGAGACTCTTGTGATGGTGCACAGAAGGCACAAGTGAGCCAGGCCCTAGCTTCCAGCACAGTCATACGGTACCGGGGTGGTCTGTGCTGGTATAACAGACAAGGTGAGTGTCGATTGAAGCAAAGGTGGTCCAGCGAGCCTTGTTAGACTTTGTCAGGAGGACTTGCAGCCTAGCAGGAAGAATCGGAGACCCCCACTAGGGTCTGTGCTAGAAGAAGAGAAAGTGCAGTGACTTTATTAGTATCGGGATTATCACCCCTGTCAGATGTTAGAAGAACATATAACAAGATACTATTATAATAGAATAGCTAGAGTGAACTTGAGGATTCCTTGTATATGTGATATTGTATATTTCATGCCGTATTTACCCTGTTTTTGCATTTTTTTTATTGTTGCTATAGTTACCGCAATTTCTCGTCACATCATGGAGATAAATTGTTACATTGTTACTTCCACTTTGCGCTTGTCTGTATGTTGCATTCTGTCTCCTTACATTTGGCATAGTCGGCAGGATGCAACTGTAACGGGAGTGGTGGTGGAACCTCTGTGCCGTGGTCCGAGGATAGCCTGGAGGGGCATAACTAGGTGAACACCTGATACTTCGCTAGAGCCCCTGATGGTGGGGTTAGATTTGTCTCCAGATGGACATCAGATCCCACACCAAGACAGACCTCAGATGCACTGCAGGAAAAGGCCTAAAAGGGAAAGTTCAGCTGGTACAGGTAGGCACAGAAGGAACACAGGAGCGGTAGGTTTGATGGTGACAGCTGGAATACAGGTGAGTACTGGCAGGTGCAGACAGGAACAGCTGGTATACAGGCGGCACTAGAAGGTGAAGGCAGGTACGGCTGATATTCAGTCAGGCACTGACATGTGTACAGTCATGGCCAAAAGTTTTGAGAATGACACAAATATTATATTTTCACATGATCTGCTGCCCTCTGGTTTTTATGTGTGTTTGACAGATGTTTTTATCACAGGCAGAAATATAATAATTGCAAACATATGAGTAATCAAAAGCTTATATTGACAGTTAGAATGAGTTAATAAAGCAAGTCAATATTTGCAGTGTTGACCCTTCTTCTTCAGGACCTCTGCAATTCTCCCTGGCATGCTCTCAATCAACTTCTGGACTAAATCCTGACTGATAGCAGTCCATTCTTGCACAATCAATGCTTTCATTTTGTCAGAATTTTTAGGTTTTTGTTTGTCCACCCGTCTCTTGATGATTGACCACAAGTTCTCAATGAGATTAAGATCTGGGGAGTTTCCAGGCCATGAACCCAAAATCTCTATGTTTTGTTCCCTGAGCCATTTAGTTATCACCTTTGCTTTATGGCAAGGTGCTCCATCATGCTGGAAAAGGCATTGTTGATCGCCAAACTGCTCTTGGAGGGTTGGGAGAAGTTGCTCTTGGAGGACATTCTGGTACCATTCTTTATTCATGGCTGTGTTTTTAGGCAAGACTGTGAGAGAGCCAATTCCCTTGGCTGAGAAGCAACCCCACACATGAATGGTTTCAGGATGCTTAACAGTTGGCATGAGACAAGACTGGTGGTAGCGCTCACCTTGTCTACTCTGAATGAGGCGTTTTCCTGATGCCCCAAACAATCGAAAAGGGGATTCATCAAAGAAAATAACTTTACCCCAGTCCTCAGCAGTCCACTGCCTGTACCTTTTGCAGAATATCAGTCTGTCCATGATGTTTTTTCTGGAGAGAAGTGGCTTCTTTGCTGCCCTCCTTGAGACCAGGCCTTACTCCAAGAGTCTCCGCCTCACAGTGCGTGCAGATGCACTCACACCTGCCTGCTGCCATTCCTGAGCAAGCTCTGCACTGCTGGTAGCCCGATCCTGCAGCTGAAACACTTTTAAGAGACGGTCCTGGCGCTTGCTGGTCTTTCTTGGGCGCCCTGAAGCCTTTTTGGCAACAATGGAACCTCTCTCCTTGAAGTTCTTGATGATGCGATAGATTGTTGACTGAGGTGCAATCTTTCTAGCTGCGATACTCTTCCCTGTTAGGCCATTTTTGTGCATTGCAATGATGACTGCACGTTTTCTTTAGAGATAACCATGGTTAACAGAAGAGAAACAATGATGCCAAGCACCAGCCTCCTTTTAAAGTGTCCAGTGGTGTCATTCTTACTTAATCATGACAGATTGATCTCCAGCCATGTCCTCATCAACACCCACACCTGTGTTAATGGAGCAATCACTGAAAAGAGGTTAGCTGGTCCTTTTAAGGCAGGGCTGCAATGATGTTGAAATGTGTTTTGGGGATAAAGTTCATTTTCTAGCCAAATATTGACTTTGCAAGTAATTGCTGTTAAGCTGATCACTCTTTATAACATTCTGGAGTATATGCAAATTGCCATTAGAAAAAGTGAAGCAGTAGACTTTGTAAAAATTAATATTTGTGTCATTCTCAAAACTTTTGGCCATGATTGTAGATAGGTACTGCAAGCATGACTAGTATACAGGCAGGTATTGACAGGTGCAGGCTGGGACGGCTGGACTCGGCAAGTGCAGGCAACAGGGTTGAACCTAGCCTCTCTGCTGCCTGAGGCGAACTGCAAAACGGTGCCCCCCCATTGTAAAATCAGTACAAATAAATCTGGTTTACTCTTACTAGCCTAACGTGACGCACATGTGAAATACATACACTTTTAGGGTATGTGCAGAAGTTGCAGAATCTGCTGTGGAATTTTCCGCACAGATTTTGCTAAATCCGCAGGTAAAATTACCTGCGTTTTACCTGCGGATTTGCCGCGGTTTTTGTGCAGATTTCCCCTGCGTTTTACCTGCGGATTCCTATTTAGAGCAGGTCTCAAAACGCTGCGGAACTGCACAAAAGAAGTGACATGCTGCGGATTTAAATCCGCACCAAATATGCGCGAAAAAATCCGCAGCATGTGCACTGCGTTTTGTTTATTTCCATTGAATATAATGGTACTGTACATCACTTGCAGTTCTGCTGTGGATCTGCAGCAGCAAATCCGCTGCGGATCCGCAGCAGATTCCGCAATGTGTGCACAGACCCTTAGGGCTGAACGGGATTGGCCGGGAGCGTCGCTGTGAGGCAGGAAGGCTGCGGGGGCCGCCGGAAGGTGAGAATAGCACGATTTATTATTTTTTTTATTATTTTTAACATTAGATCTTTTTGCTATTGATGCGGCATAGGCAGCATCAATAGTAAAAAGTTGCTCACACTTGTCAAACACTATGTGTGACTCGTGTGACCAACCTGTCAATCAGTTTTCCAAGCGATGCTACAGATCGCCTTGAAAACGCTAGCATTCTGCAAGCTATTTACGCTTGCAAAATGCTAGTTTCTGGCGGGAATACGCATACCTATAATATGCGTATTTCCCGCGGCAGGGAGGTGCGGGATTGCCGCGGAAATTTCCACGGCAATTCCGCAACGTGTGCACAGACCCTTAAATAGGAATATGTTTGAAACCTTGTACACATGCGGCTTTGGACCATACACCTCATACACATGCGGTTCCGCTCCGTACACACGCGGCTCCACTCCGTACACCCGTACACACATGGCTCCGCTCCGTACACACACGGCTCAAGCACGAGCCCTGTGTGTACGGAGCTGAGCGGTTCAGCTCCGTACAGTTCGTACACGCAGGGCTCTGTTTCGTACGCCCCGTACACACACAGCACTGCTACATCCACCTCGTACACACATGGCTCCGCTCCGTACACTTCGTACACACATGGCTCCGCTCCGTACACTTCGCACACACACAGCTTCGCTCCATACACCTCATACACACGGCTCCGCTCCGTACACCTCGTACACACATGGCTTCGCTCTGTACACACACGGCTTCGCTCCGTACACTTCATACACACACGGCTTCGCTCCGTACACCTCGTACACACGGCTCCGCTCTGTACACCTCGTACACACACGGCTTCGCTCCGTACACCTCGTACACACACGGCTCCGCTACGTACACTTCGTACACACACGGCTCCGCTCCGTACACCTCGCACACACACGGCTCCTCTCCGTACACTTTGTACACACACGGCTCCACTTCGTACACACACGGCTTCACTCCGTACACACACGGCTCCGCTCCATACACTTCACACACACACGGCTTTGCTCCGTACACACATGGCTCCGCTCCATACACTTCGTACACACACGGCTCCGCTCCATACACTTCGTACACACACGGCTCCGCTCCGTACACCTCGTACACACACAGCTCTGCTCCGTACACCTCGTACACACACGGCTCCGCTCCATACACCTCGTACACACAAGACTCCGCTCCGTACACCTCGTACACACACGGCTCCGCTCCGTACACCTCGTACACACAAGGCTCCGTTCCATACACCTCGTACACACACGTCTCTGCTACATCCACACTATAAACCCCTCCTGATCCCACACATAAACTTACCTTCATCCAGCACCATGACAACCAGGACAGCAGACCTGTACACAGGGAGCCTGACCATGTGACCCCTGACTCCTCCCCCTCCTGTGACCTCATCACAGGTCCTGCTGGCACATAAGAGGACAGCACAGCAAAGAACTCCTGGCTGCCAGAATGGTGAAGTGGAAAGGTGGGAGGGTGAGGAAGGGGTGCATGGGGGGCGTGGCTGCTTCTCACTGTGGGACACATAGCACAGTGCGCAGGAGTGTTAGACTCAGCAGGGATTAAGGAGAGCCGGCACCACATCACATGTTCTGAGTTCTGCTCTGCCGCCCCCTAGCTGCCGCCGCCTGAGACAGAAGGCTCAACTCGCCTCATTATAGGTGCGCCACTGGCAGGCAAGTACGGCTGGTGTACAGGCAGGTACTAAACTAAAATATAAGCTAGATAACTAGATGAACTAGAACAGGGGACATGAGAACTAGCAAGCATGCAAACAAGCAAAGTATACATGTTGCTCAGACACCTCCCAATCGGTGGAGGTGCCTTAAATAAGCGTCTCCCAGCCATTGGTTGGGGACACTTTAGGACAGTGCGTGCTGTCCCTTTAAGAAGGAGGGGAGAACATGCACACCCCAAGCACAGTGCCTGGGGATCTGTGAGCCCTATGTAGACCCTGGACAGCAGCAGGAGGAGGAAGTGCAGGACGGGGCTGCAGCGGTGAGTGAGTCGTCTTCCCTGCTGGGGGAGGAGAGAAGTGTGCAAGGACACCGACACTACAGCAACATTGCAGCACAGAAATGGCAGATCAGTCAGTAACTGAGCCCGCAAGGGGACACATTCCCCTGGGGCTATGCTTAGCAACCTTCCAAAGTTTACAGGGAACAATCTACTGTTGCGGGACTGGGTGACGTGACTGAGAAGCATGCTATGCACGTATCCTATGATCCCTGCCATATAGGCAGAGTTGGTTCTATTGAAGCCTGGATGGAGAGGCACAGCCTAGGAACCGTGACAGCATAAATAAAGTAATTAGAATTTTTAAGGATATGCACGGTGAAACCACAAACCTAGGCAACTTGTGCATGCTGTTATTCTGTTGGGTCAATAGAGAGGGCAAGACTGTGGCTTAGTACATAAATGCTCTACATCAGTGTTTCTCAACTCCAGTCCTCAGGACCCACCAACAGGTCATGTTTTCAGGATTTCCTTAGTATTGCAAAGGTGATGGAATTAATGCTTGAGCAGGTGATAAAATTATCACCTGTGCAATACTAAGGAAATCCAGAAAACATGACCTGTTGGTGGGTCCTGAGGACTGGAGTTGAGAAACACTTCTCTACATGAAGTCATGGCTCACATCACCAAGAAGACCCACAATGAATTCAGAAAGCTGGGCAGGAAAGGGATCGTGTTAGTGAAAGGCCCAGAGGAGATGCATCTATCTTGACCCTGAGGATGAATGTCTTGAAAGAAGTAGGACAATTCCTGGCTGATGAGCCACAAAGAAATAATTGGACATGAACAACTAGCTATTACACCAATAAGAGAGTGTTCCAACAGCTTGTATGGGTCAGCCAAATCCAGAAGTTACTGGCTGCTTCTTAGCACCTTGGCAAGGTGGTGGAGCCTCCAGAAGCCACGATGCAGCAGGATAGACCATAATTACCATGCTGCTGCTGGACCATGTTTTGTTAGAAGGAGTGGATGTCCAGATCGAACCTATTAGGGGGGGGGGGGTGAAACAACACAGGGACTGTTGGTTGACCGAATCTTAGCTACCGTGAATCAAGGGTATATACCATGCTTTCCATAAATTTAAGCAGAGCAAGTCTGGAATTGACTCCTCGAAAGGAAGTACCTCAAGTATACATGAAGCCAGAAGAGCACAGAAGGGCTGATGCCATATTGCTGAAGCCCATGGACTTTGTCAGTATCCCTCAATTCCCCGGAGAATAGAGCAGAGGCCCGAGTCGTCCACTATCTCCTATAACAAATGGAAGCAAACCTCATGGAGTTCTCGCCGAGACAAGTGGTAGATCAGTTGCTACTGCGGTATCAAGAAATGTTTGCTCGGCACGAAGACGACTTTGGGTGCATCCAGGCCATACAACATGAGATCCCCATCTGAGCAAGGTATTGGCAAAATCTACCTCAAATGTGCCAGGAAGTGAAGGAATTGCTGTCACATATGCTGCGTAATGGTGTGATATGGGAAAGCCAAAGCTGCTCCTTTTGTGCTAGTTCGAAAGCGGGGACAAGAGAGAAGGAGTCGTACAGAGTGTGCCCAGAGACCGCCGTAGAGCCAGGTGTCAGGCGCTTCAGGATCGTGAGTACCGCGCTCATGCCTCATGAAAGAGACCGGGAGAGTGACCGTTATTTTACATCCCGACTGCGCTAGTAAATGTCGGCCCAGACACTTGTGACCTAACTTTGCCAACGTATGTTAGCGGAACCATGCTGGGCTCGTACAGGATAGTGGTCCTCATCGTTATTTAGCCACAATAGTATATGGACTAGGGCCAGTGGAAGGAACCGGAGACTGACCACTGTCACCAGAAGACGGGGTATCATTGTGTGCTGAACCCCTTTAATAAAGACACTGCGCCAGCCATTGCAGGCGCCATTGAGTGCCCAGCAGGAATTACCGTTTGCAGAACTTCTGACAACAGCGAGACACAGGAACCCGTGACTTTCATCGTTACCGCCGTGAACTGTACCGTTGTATTGCAATTTGTCATATCCTTCTGCAACTTACGTTGTTTAACCCTTGTTAACCCTCTGTCTCCCTGCATGGAGTTATCCCCTGTAAATAAACCTGTTAACCCTTGCTCTGCCTCCCGTCTGTTACTGCATCCCGCAACCTGCTTACAGTACAGTAGGCGTAGTCGGCAGGAAGTCGTGCAGCGTGGGAATGTTAGAACAGATGAAATTGATGTGACAAGAAAAGATGAGACTGATGTGACAAAAAAAGAAGAGACTGAAGAATTGAGAGAAATGACAAGTGTCTCAGATCCTATGGAAACTCTGGAAAATTTAATGTGGATTGATATACTGTCATATGGATAGGCCGCAAAAAGAGTAGATATTGAAATTCAGAAAGTGACCAAACCTTTATGTGGGACTGAAACCGCCTCAGTGACTAAGATGGCGGTTAAAAAAGATGGCGGTGAGTGGCGTCATGAAAGAAAATGACAACTGTGACTCTGCCCTTCGTGGGGGTGTCTTCTTAAAAAGAGAGCAAAAGTCTGTCTGACATCCATCGCTGACCTTCCATGGTGGGTGTGGCTTAAGGAAAGAGGACCACACCCTCCACTATCAATATTGTAAAATTGGAAGAAGAGCGGGCCCGATCCAGGCGACCGAGTGGTGCTGCAGCTGATGTACCCTCTTACCTGAACCCGGAGGACCCCGGCGACTGCCGGGACCAGGCCACCAATCCGGAGAGCCGAAGTCACAAGGCCCAGCGGAGCGGGAGCCTCTTCAGCAGGAACCACGGGACCCGCAGCAGCAATATCCCTGGGGACCAGGATCCTCTCTTGCAGAGCTGGAACCTTGTTATCGGGAACTAAGGGAACGGAAACAGCAACAGCCCCGGAGAAACCCGCTCCGGAAGCCAAGCCAAAGCCGGAACTACTTCTTCGGGAGCCCGCCTGTGCAGTCCTCGTAGAGGAATATGGTGACCTCGGGATGGGCATGGTCAGATGACGTTAACCGGAGTTGGTGAGTGCATCTCTGTCTCTGACCCTGGACGGCTGGTCCAGGCCCCAACCCCTCATTACTGAGGTCCTATCTGTCACTCAGCCTCCCATCACGGGCAGTGAGACCTTGTATAGCGGTCCCGTGCTTCATGGTCTGCCCCTAGTTTATCAGACCCACGAGTCTAGGCCCATGCCCAACGACAGTGCTTCATTGGGTGCAACACGGTTCCACCAGGCAGCGAAGAGCTGCTTCCCTACCCCCAGTCAGCTCCCTATGGAGTGGAGTGGAGCACACCGCTCGCCTGACTGCGCGCTGCTCTGCCCTGGCGCCCAATTGCCTTCCTTAGCGGGCTTTTTCTTCCTTCCCCTCTGACAGCAGGCAGCCCTCCTCTCTAGAGCTTCTCCCAGGCAACAGGGGAGGTCCACCTCACTCAGGCTTCCCCGGGAACAGTGGATGCAGCCTCTCTAGTTCCGGACCCAGCACGCAGGTACCTGCTGCCACATCAGTCCCCCTTCATTCCCCCTCTCTTAAGGGTGGGGAATTGTAAGGGGTTAACGAGACTGTACTTTATTGATGTGCATATATTAATATATTGTTATAAAAATGAATATTTTTATATGGTAGGGAAAGCGTAGTACCCCAGTTGGTACACTAGATGGGGGTAGTGTGATGCTCAGCATGTAAATAGTTAAAGTAGGAGGGGCTAACTGTGGTTAAGCCGGGGAGCATCCAAAATTTTAGTCAGTTAGTTAGGTAGCCCTGACAGGGCAGTTAGTCCCGTAACTTTAAGAAAGAGCCCAGCCATCCATAGCATTGGTCAGGACAACAACAGGCCAGGAAAGTGGGCTACAGCAGTGTGGTACAGAAACTGAAGGAAAGGCCAGGAGAGTACAGGGACGCAGGAGACTCCATGAAGTGGAGGCCATAGAAAGTACCTCAGAAGAAGCTAAGGCAGTACAGAAGGACAGGTCGCTTGCTATGTGGTAACTGACTTCGGGTACAGATGGCTGATGTCTGGGGCGAAACAGACAGAGTGTCTAACCGTGGCAAAGGCAAATAGGGAGGATGCTGATAGACCGACTGGGACTGTCCGACCGGGTACATGCTGTGTAGCTATGAGAGAAGTGCAGGGAAAGATGAAGATATATGTATTGTGCAATCTGTGATAAAAGCTGTGGAGTACAATGATGTGCTGTGTAAAGAAACTAGTAAAGTCGTTGTTATGAATGTGCTAGAGATGGTTTCTGAGCAGAGGCTCCCTCTGGTGGTTACAGACAGTACTGAACCTTTCAGCGAGGAGTGGCAATCTGGAATCATGGACTGGTCTGATATAAGGGAGGTTCCCTCCCATGATCTTTGCCGGTGATCAATTGTTCTTGTCTCAATTGTGGTTCCTGGTTCATTTGGGAAGTTTGCTGGAGTCCTGCCTGCATCTCCTGCTTTCAGATAAGATATTTTTTGCTTTTCTTTTTGTGCTTGCTTTTTGCATTGTTTTCTGCACTTTTGTGGAGGTCAGTCAGGTCCCCTCCTGGGGCCTGAGCTCCTCACAGTTTTTCTGCAGCCACTGTTTTTTGCTCATTTGCTTTTTCCTGTTTTTTCAGCGGCTGCGGCTTGGTTTTTGTTCACACTGAGATCTGATTTAATGGGTGGCGAGATCGTGTGATCTCAGTATTTTTGTAATCAGAATTGTTGGATTTTTGTAGGGTTTTCTGGGTTGCAGAAAGTAATCTCTCTTGTCCTATCCTATTTAGTCAGCTTGTGGCCCCAGCTTTTGCTCAGTCTATTTTCTGCCTATGTTTGTATTTTCATCTTGTCTAACCGCCATTATATGTTTGGGGGCTTCCTATTTTCTTTGGGGATCTGCTCCGGGGCAGATAGCTTTCATCTTTCTGCCTTTAGGTGTAGTTATCTCTCAGGCTGTGACGAGGCGTCTAGGAAGGATCAACGTAGGAACGCTCCACGGCTACCTCTAGTTGTGTCGTTAGTTTAGGAATCTGCAACCCATCAGTTACCAACATCTCAGGTATTCGGCTGCCTGCTGTTGTTCCTGTCCTCCTCAGCTACCGAAACATAACAGTCGTTCAGTTAAAAGTTGCAATGGACTGTGCTTCAGTTTATGTGAAATAGTCTGAAGAGAGTCTTCTGCAGCAGAGAGGAGACTCTGAAGGAGTTGGACCTGGAGCTACAGGTATGCTGACAGAGAACTGTCATGTCTGAGGGGAAGCCAGGACACTGTTGCCCCGGAGTACTCGGTCATGACTACAGTCCTGGCTGAACCTTACACATTTACTGATCATACATTTCAGAAGGCCAACATTTCGGACTTAAAATAATTTTTCAAGCTGGTGTTATGAAGCATTCTAATTTACTGAGATAATGACTTTTGGGTTTTCATTGGTTGTAAGCCATAATCTTCAACATTAACAGAAATAAACACTTGAAATAGATCACTCTGTGTGTAATTACTATATAATATATGAGTTTCACTTTTGTATTGAAGAACTGAAATAAATAAACTTTTTGATGATATTCTAATTTTGTGAGAAGCACTTGTAGAATGTTAGAGATGGAAGGGACCTCAAGAGTCATCATGTCCAACCTCCGGCTCAATGCAGGATTCACTAAACCATCTCAGACAGATGTCTGTCCAGCCTCTGTTTGAAGACTTCCATTGAAGGAGAACTCACCACCTCTCATGGAAGCCTGTTCCACTCATTGATCACCATCACTGTTAAAAAGTTTTTTCTAATGTCTAATCTGTATTGTCTCCCTTCAAGTTTCATTCCACTGCTTCTCGTGTTTCCATGTGCAAATGAGAATAATGATGATCCCTCTACACTGTGACATCCCTTCAGATATTTGTAGACAGCTATTAAGTCTTTTCTTAGCCTTCTTTGTTGCAAGCTAAAAATTACCAGATCCTTTAAACGTAATTCATAGGACATACTTTGCAGTCCGCTCACCATCCTGGTAGCTTTTCACTGAACTTGCTCCAGTTTTTCAATGTCTTTTTTAAAATGTGGTGCCCAGAACTAGACACATTATTCAAGATGAGGCCTGACCAAGGAGGAGTAGAGGGGGGTAGTTATTTCATGTGATCTGTACTCTATGTGTAGGAATATGTTTGGTGCAACAACTCCATTCCTGTCTATGAGTGTTTAGTTGCTAGATTTGTATGCTGTGTATAAAGTAAAAAAAAACTCCCAGAGGCTCACATAGCAAGAGCATGTGACTGTATTTCCTGTTTTTCCTGTGTCTGTGTATGAGAGAAGCAGCCTGCTGTAGATGCTGCACAGATAGAGACACACAAGTGATTTATTCCTGATCTATTAAGCTTATCATATATTGTTCCTGTTTGTTCCTGAATAAAGAAGCTCTGTTTTCATACGTTTGGAGAGTATCCTGAATAATCCGCTGCCAACAGGTTATGGGCCCAGGGTGACACAGAACCCCAGAGTAACAGAAGCCCAAAGCAAAAGCAGCACAGAGAAGCAGAGAAGATGTCCACTAGCAGCAATCCTGTCAAGTTCTCAGTGTCACACCTCACTAAACAGAACTACCATTCCTGGAAATTCAAGGTGAAGATGCTGCTCATAAGAGAAGGTATGTGGAAGTTTACTCAGGAACAAGTGCTTCATCCACTACCAGATGATTTCCTAGAGAAAGATCAAAATTCACAAAACATGGTCTCCCTCAGTGTAGATGATAATCAGATTGTGCACACATGCAAGTGTGCAGCTGCAAATGAGATGTGGGATGAGTTACAGAAAGTGCATGAAAGATCAAATCTCAGCAATAAGCTTTATCTCAGGAAAAAGCTGTATCACCAGTCTAAGCTAAGTGATGGACAGAATATGCAGGACTATATAAGAATCATCCTAGAGATTGTGGAGCGTCTCAGGGGTATTGGAGAAGAAATTAAAGATTTTCATGTTGCTGCACTTCTATTAAGTGGCTTTCCAAGAGAGTTATGACACACTCATGACTGCACTAGATGCACCACCAGATGATGAGCTGACACTAGAGTATCACATACCATAGAAGAAAAGAAGGATGAAGGCACAGCTGTATGATCTCGGATTAATGAAGCTGCACACACATCAGGAAAAACGGGTGCCACTTCCAAAGAAAAAGAATCTGTGTATCCATAGAGAAGAAAGCGGATAGGCACATAACGTCCCGTGCAACAAAATCCTTTATTGTGGCATCATGTTACCAACAGCAGGCAGATAAAACGATGGAGCAAATACAGACGAAAATCGTTTCGCGCTTACATTGCGCTTCAACAGGTCATCCATCATGTTTGATAATAAAGGATTTTGTAGCACAGGACGGTATGTGCCTATCCACTTTCTTCTCTATGGTGACACTAGAGTATGTTAAAGGCAAACTTGTGGATGAATTCAAGAGAAAAACGCAGCAGGTAAGCAGCAGTAATGAATCCAGAGCAGAAACAGCATTAAAGACACATGATGTTGGTATAGTCGAGCTGTTTACTCGTACGGAACCAAGGACTCCCAACACTGAGCCCCTTTCCCATTATCAGGATACCCCGATATCCTCTCCCCAATAACGAGATACAGTAATTCTTTGGAATATGTATGGCCATAGCAGCCTTTATTTAAATACAAACAATATTAACAATAATTAACAATATATATACCATAACAACATTAGGGAGGAGTCCTTGAAGCTACAAAGATCATGGTAAATTGAACCAATATCCTGTGAACAACACCCCACCTCTTACTCCCAGCCGTTACCCCACAGGCTCGGGAGCACCAACAATTGAGGTGTGCTGTTCACCCAACCACTTGGGGATCCGCCCACTCCGTGTGAACTCCCCTTCCACCTTTCACCAGATCACCACCACGTAACTTCAGACAAGGAGACCCTAAACAGAGTCCCCCCAAACCAATTTCCAACAACTTCAAGGACTCTCTCCCCACCCCCTTAAGCCGCCATGACCAAAAATTATACAAAATAAACAACATCATCAAATAGGGAGGGAGGGCGGGACTACTGATGGGGCAAGACAGGAACTGACACCTGGATCCGCCCCATCGCTGCCTTATAAACCCCCCACCACCCCCTCTCATTTAAATGTTCCTCCCTCATTGTAAACCCTCCAAACCCCCGTCATGCCGACCTCCGCCCACGCCTCTTTCTTGAGGGAGGGAGGCTCTGCTCCGGCCATTACTTGACGTTGGTATAGTCGAGCTGTTTACTCGTACGGAACCAAGGACTCCCAACACTGAGCCCCTTTCCCATTATCAGGATACCCCCGATATCCTCTCCCCAATAACGAGATACAGTAATTCTTTGGAATATGTATGGCCACAGCAGCCTTTATTTAAATACAAACAATATTAACAATAATTAACAATATATATACCATAACAACATTAGGGAGGAGTCCTTGAAGCTACAAAGATCATGGTGAATTGAACCAATATCCTGTGAACAACACCCCACCTCTTACTCCCAGCCGTTACCCCACAGGCTCGGGAGCACCAACAATTGAGGTGTGCTGTTCACCCAACCACTTGGGGATCCGCCCACTCCGTGTGAACTCCCCTTCCACCTTTCACCAGATCACCACCACGTAACTTCAGACAGGGAGACCCTAAACAGAGTCCCCCCAAACCAATTTCCAACAACTTCAAGGACTCTCTCCCCACCCCTTGAGCCGCCACAACGAGGGCCCCATTGAAACCTCAATGGCCCGAGACCCCCTAAACCCGCAAAGCTATGGCCCTTTCAATACCTTCCTGAATACCCAAAGCCCAAATATCCGAACCAACGGCATTCAGATGAACCCATCGGCCAACCAAAAATCCCCCTCACCCTTCTCCAAATCAAAATGCCGCACCGACACATTACTGTTTCGAGCCATGAAAGAAGACACAGCCCTATTAACCTTTATCCTGGCCTTATTAATCTTAGCCAGGGACCTCATGTTCCGCCAGCGCCTGCGTGGAACAATTTCGGACCAAACCAAGATGACCCCCGGATATAACACCCATAACCGCAAGCAATCCTGCTTAATGTCTTTTACTAATTCACGGAAGGGGCGCACCGCGAGATCATTCCCCCCTACATGGAGTACCAAATATCGGAGCACGGTCCAAGCGAGCGCAACCATGATTCAGGCAACACCTTCCCCACGCATTCCTCGAAAACCAAGCCATCGCACCACCACCTAGACCGGGGAAATCCCGTTGCGACCATCAGTCCTGACGTCAGCTCGCAACGCCCCAGTGACGAAGGAATGACCGAAAATCCAAACCACAGGGGAGGGACACCTGAAATAAGAAAACATACTAAACATACCAAAAGAAACACCCTCAAAACAACTCAACCGTCACAGTCCTCAACAAAGCCAACCCCCACATCGAGATTAAGGCTAATATAACTCCTAATCGATTAGACTTCCAACGCCAATACGTTGTTTGATGACGCACCCAAACCCCTACCTGCCGCTTCGTCGCCGCACAATACGAAAAGAATGAGTCCCATAGAGAGTCATCCACCCAACGCTCGAATGGACTCTTGAAAATGGCGTTAACTGATACTACAGGCTACCACCATCAGCAGGGCACAACAATGAGCCCCAATCAGGCCACTCCAAAAACGCTGCAAGCATAACACAGGAAATCGAATAGCCCGGTACATTGCCCAACAATTGCCTTCCCTCTTGATCCGTCTTAGATTTACGCACCAAAATTTACTCATCCGCCTCAATAGTACATCTTTAGCCAACAAACCGCCTACCGCCTGCCTATTACCCGAACCGCTCACCACCCGCAAGGAGCCCTAAAATGCCAACGAAAGCAAACGGAATAACAAAACCTCAAAACGAGAAGAACACATCGTATCCAAAATAAAACCCAACCGCTCTAACAAGCAAAAGATACTGGGCGCCTCGTACACCCACCCTTAGTTCGACGAAAACCTTTAGCCCTGCTGCACAAAGGTCTTTGACAAATCCCTAGTCCACGCAAACGAAACCAAAATATAATGCTGCCAAACCGCGATACTTAGCACAAGACCACCTTCCCTCCTCCTGCCCAACCAAGCCAACAAGGCCCTTTGTTGATCCACCCATCCCATGACTGAATTGTCGCTAAAACTCTTCCCAATTACACCACACTGCTGATAAGCCGCCCAAGTTTTTGAGCCAAACGCCTTAATCAGTGACTTGCAGACCGTAAACCCTTTCCACAACTCCTCCGGGCAGGCTAGTCCTTCCGGCCAATGACGAAAACGATCCACTGTAAATGAGAAAGAGAACACTATATCATTCTTCACACCCGGCACGTGCGTCGCCGTCACGTGCGCATTCAATGCCAAACATAGCAAAACCAAACGTTGCAAAACTCGCACGACGGGAGGAGAGGATGCAGTAAGCCCATTAATTGCACAAATGACTCCCATGTTATCACAATTGAACCGCACCCGACGATCCCGAAACTCCTGCCCCCATAAGTGCAATGCCACAAGAATCGGAAAAATCTCCAACAATGTTATATTGCGTACCAAGCCCTCTGACACCCACTCCTCAGGCCAGCGAGATGCACACCACTGTCCCCTGAAATAGGCTCCAAAACCAACACCGCCAGCCGCATCTGTAAACAACTCCAACACATCATTCCTAACAACCTCGGCCATGACCAATCAGCACCCGTTATACCCTTCTAGGAAGGAATCCCAGACAGCCAAGTCCGCCTTAAGTTCCCCAGACAACCGTATGAAGTGATGAGGGGCTTTAATCCCTGCCGTAGCGCTTGCCAGCCTGCGTGAAAAAACTCGCCCCATCGGCATCACTCGACATGCGAAATTCAGCTTCCCTAGCAACGACTGCAAATCCCGCAACGACAACTTCTTCAAACGGCGCGCTCTACCCACTTCAGCCCGTAAAGCCAACAACTTTTCCTCGGGCAATCTGAACTCCCATGCCACCGTATCGATGACTATCCCCAGAAAACACAAACAAGTAGATGGACCCTCAGTCTTACCCGGCGCCAAAGGAACCCCAAAACGCTCCGCCACCCACTCAACAGCTCTCAAAATCCCATGACAGCACGAAGAGTTTGCCGGGCCCACACACAGGAAATCATCCAAGTAATGAATAACTGATTCACAACCGGACACCTCTCGCACCACCCACTCTAGAAAGGAACTAAAAGCTTCAAAATAAGCACTGATAAAGAACACCCCATAGGTAAGCACCTGTCAACAAAGAACCCCCCTTCCCAAAAACAACCCAGCAGCTTCAAGCTATCAGGATGTACCGGCAAAAGTCGAAAAGCAGATTCGATGTCGGTCTTAGCCATAAGTGCCCCCCGACCGCACTTCCTCACCCACCGCGCAGCCTCATCAAAAGAGGAATAAACCACCGAACAAATTTCAGGATCGATGCCATCGTTCACCGATCTCCCCCGCGGGTAAGAAAGATGCTGAATAAGCCGAAACTTGTTCGGCTCCTTCTTTGGAACAACGCCCAACGGGGAAACCACTAAATCCGAAAAAGGTGGCGACGAGAAAGGGCCCGCCATGCGACCCAACGAAACTTCTTTTGCCAATTTTTCCCCCACCACCTCCTTATGCAATAGGGCTGAACACAAATTCCCAAGTACCCGTGGGATAACAAACGGGGGATGTGGGATAACAAAACCATCCTTAAAACCATTATACAACAACGCCGCCTTCTCCTTGTCCCCATATCTATTTAGATAAGGGACCATCCTTTCCAGACTCACCGGAGTCTCTCCCTTGGAAATTACCTCCCCAGATTTTTGCTTCCCTTTTTTAAAACACTTAGACGCTCCGTGAGAGGCGCCGTTGCAGTTGGAGCAGACATGTTTAAATTTACACCCCGCCCCAAACTTACACTGGCCGTCATTAAACTGCCAGCATACCCCAAAATTGTTTCCGCCTGCTTGCCCTTGACCCCTTCCCCCCGCTGCCCCAGCGTTGTTGCTACTCTGGCCGGCGCCCCCAGTTCCCCCATGAAAGGAATGCCCAAACTTATTCTGTGCTATGACTCTCATCCACAGACCAATGTCCTTCTGATCCCAACGAATTGCCGGACGCACAGCCTTCCTTTGCCTGAACTGCTCGTCATACCGTAGCCAAGCCTGCCCCCATACACCCTATATGCGTCCCCTATAGCATCAAAATAACAAAACAAAGCCGAACAGTTGTCCGGAGCTTTTTCCCCGATAACACTTGCCAAAATGGCAAACGCTTGTTGCCAATTCACAAACGTCTGAGGAATTAAGCGCCACCTCCTTTTCTCCTCCTCTCCTTCTTACTATCCTCTTTTTTACTTTTGTCCAAATTAAACTTCTCCAAAGGCAATAAAGAGAATATCTCAACATACTCATCCTTCCAAATACGCTCCTTTACCTCCTTCTTCAAATGCGCCCCCAATGGGCCCTCAAAAACAAACATACACCTCCCCGTGAGCCCTATCATCTAAACGCACCCGACACTCTTTTTCCTTCTCTGTCTGCACTGACACAGACACAGGTTCAGCACTATGCCCTTCCTGTTCCGTCCCGCTCGAAACCAGTTGCCCCCCAACCTGCGACCCAACCCAAGCCGTCACCGGAGACGGAGAACCAAAACCCCTCTCTAACCGTGACAGCAAATTGCGCACATCGACCAGCATTTCCGTAACCCCGGCTACCTCAGCCGTCCCACCACCACTATTACCGATCCCCGACCGAACTACCCCAAACGGTGAAGAAGACAAAAATGAATGACTGACACTTGACATAGAATTATACTCACCGGGCTGCGAGGGTGCTGTGAGCCCTCCAGCCGGATAACCTGGCTCCAAAGATGCATCCCCACTGCCTCGATCCGACACAACGACTCCGCTGATTTGCTCCTGACGTCCAGAAACCCCGTCGTGACCTCCAGAAGAGAAAGGCCTAAACCCCATTGGGGATCCAGCCCGCTGGTCCTGAAATAGCGGTGACGACTGGGTCGCAGTAGCACCCGACGATAATTCAAAAACATCTTGAGCCTCATTTCTAGCAACGGCAGCGTAGGCAGGCCGCCCTACGTTCACCCCACAGCGACGGCCCCCCGCCCCATCTGGAAACCCACCCACTATGGGGGATAAAATCTGCTGCCCCGCACTGCCGACCAATGCCTCAGCCGCCGAAACTCTGGAGCCGTCAACAGAGGCAGGCCGCCGTGCAGAAACACTGCCACTGCGGCCCCCCGACGAACCTGGAACCCCGCCGCTAACAAGGGGGACAATTGCTGATCTGGTAAGCCAGCCAATCCATTAGCCGCCGACGCACCTGCGTCGCTGTCTGAGGCAGGTCGCACTGCAAGCCGATCGCAACTGCGACCCCCCCCCGAGGACGCAGCTCTCAGAAGACGCCCAGCGCGTAACGGCTCCACCGACGACGCACTTGCGATGTTGCCTGAGGCAGGCCGCGCAGCAAGCCGATCGCCACTGCGACCCCCCGAGGACGCAGTTCTCCCACGACGCCCGGCGCGTAACTGCTCCACCGCCGACGCACCTGCAATGCTGTCTGAAGCAGGCCGCGCAGCAAGCCGATCGCCATTGCGACCTCCCGAGGACGCAGCTCTCACAAGACGCCCGGCGCGTAACGGCTCCGCCCCCTGACAAGAACGCGCCGGAGGAGAGGTTACCGCCGCAGGGCCTCGCGGCTGGGCGGATTCCTCCCAGGCCGGGGCCTGCTCGCCCGAGCGCCGAGCGGCACCCGGCCTGGAGGGGCCCGTGAGGGGCTCCTGCGCCAACGCGAGGCCCGAGGAGCCTGGTCCGGCGAAAGTCACTCTGGAGGCCTCACCCGTCTTAGACGCCTCTCCCGCTACGCTGCCCAGACGACGGACCGGGCGTTCCCTGGACAAGGATCGCAACCTGCGCTTCCAGCCATCCTGGCGGCTGCGACAAGGCTGCAGACCTGAGGCGCTCCAGCACCGCATTCACAGACATGGTGAGCTGTACTACTGATGGGGCAAGACAGGAACTAACACCTGGATCCGCCCCATCGCTGCCTTATAAACCCCCCACCACCCCCTCTCATTTAAATGTTCCTCCCTCATTGTAAACCCCTCCAAACCCCCGTCATGCCGGCCTCCGCCCACGCCTCTTTCTTGAGGGGAGGGAGGCTCTGCTCCGGCCATTCCTGGATTTCCCTAAATATAAGAGCAATCTAAGAGAAACTGGGGAATGTTTTGTCTGTAAAAAGCCCGGCCACCTTAAAGCAGACTGCAGAATTTTGGAAGCAAGAATGAGTCAGCTTAAAAAGCAGAACAGTCTTCAAAGGGTTAAAACTAGAGTTGAGCGAAACAGGTCAGCCAGATTCATAAGTCGCCGACTTTTGCCAAAGTCGGGTTTCGCATACCAAAACCCGACCATAGCATGAAGTCGGCCATGCAGTCTGCAAAACGAGCGCCAAAGTCGGTTTTCCCAGAATGCTTGCAGGTGCCTTTTTTTCAGCCAATGAGCAAGGACGTACACTGTGGGCAACGAGATGACATCTGCAGCGTCCACCACCATCTTAGAGAAGAGCATTGCAGTGATTGGCTTGCTTTGGGTGGCGTCATAGTGTCTATAAAAGACCTGACCACCGACCTCCATTTTACTTCTGCTGATATTAACAGTAGAGAGAGGTTGCTGACGCTGTTTATCAGTAGGGAGAGAGTTAGGGCTGGAAAGAGAAGTTCTTCTGTGCTTGTGCTGATAGCAATTGTGCTGTACAGTTAGTGTGCAGTGACAGGGGAGGATTTTCTTGTGTGCAGCAGCGCTGGTTATTAGGCTGCCTGATAGCTGTATTGCTGTGTGCACACTGCTGTGCAGACTAATACTTTTATTATTTATTCTTTTTTTCTGCACAGTTACCGAGCGTTCATTTTTTCCCACACGTATAGAGCTGTACGGTCCTACCACACTACCGTGTACCTGCTGGTATCATGGACAAATACATGCTGACTATCTGTGTGTGACTCCGGAAATAAATATGGAGATTTAAATTTTCCCATATACCGTATACAGCTGTACGCTTCTGATACAGTACCGTATATCTGCTGTTTGTATTACGGTGAAATCCATACTGAGAGAGCGTCTGTGTGTGACTCTGGAAATATATACGGAGATTTAAATTTTTCCCTACACCGTATACAGCTGTACGCTCCTCATACAGTACCATATATCAGCTGGTATTTTTGGTACATTTTCCCAAACATGAAGAAGTATGGTGGAAGAGGCCGCAGACGTGGGCGTGGGGGGGCCAGCTGGTACTGATGGTGGTGGTGGTGCATCTGCTGGTTGTGCCAAAAGCACAATAGCACCTAAGGCAGGAGGTGTTGAGCCTGCGTTATTGTCTGGCTCCAGAAGGCCTGGAAGGCTCCCTTTTCTGGGAGTAGGCAAACCGCTTTTAAAGCCGGAGCATCAGGAACAGGTTTTGCCTTACATTGCCAAAACAGCCTCCAGCTCTATCGCCTCCTCTTCTGAAGTTTCAAAAACTGCAAGGACTGAGTCGTCAGTGCAGGCTCCTGGTCAGGAACAACACCTATCCTTGTGTCCTTCAGGCCACACTTCAGATTACTCCCTGGAGCTCTTTTCACATACCATGCCTGAGTTATCATGTGAAATCATGAATTCCCCAGTCCAAGATTAATCTGACATGGAGTGCACTGATGCACAGCCACTGCTATCTGATTCTGCTGGTACATTCACCCAGAGCACTACATTGCCCTCGCAGTCTACTGAGCCAGATTCTGACCCTGATGAAACTCAGGTGCCCCTTCCCGCATACTATACCACTGTGTGGCCCAGCTGCGCAAGGCACACATGTCTCCTGGAAAATGCACAAGAAGGTAACTGTAAAGCCTGATATTCATTCACATCACACATTTCCCAACACTGCCACTAGAGGCATTTTCAGACTATTTAAGTAGTGTGACATAGCAGTGGAGAGAGAGATTTTTAGTCATTCAAGTTCCTGTCTTTTGACAGAGCAGTTCAGTTCCTAGTCTCTGGAGGGAGAGGAGTACAGACTAGTTCCTGACAGAGCTAGTTGAGTTCATGTTTGAAGTGGAGGCTAGTAGGAGTGTAAAGAATCACTCTAGCCTAGTCAGAACGACATTAACCTGTTACCTCAGAACAAGCTGCCTGTGTTCTTAAGGACGTGGAAAGTGACTCTCAGAGCGTGCATTGAAATCAGTTCACAGAAGTTCCTGATAGCCACTCGAAGTGGGTCTAAGAAGGAAAGAAGGAAGGGAAGCACAGGAGCTACAACGAGTTAACTGAGGACAGGTCAGTGAGCTCTGGAAGGAAAGCTTACGACTACAACCACTGCTACCTGTGCTTATGTTAAGGGCGAGAGCAGGGCGACGGGCGAGTGGAGATAGAAAGACAAGTGACATAGGTGACAGATCACCTTCACTTAGAAAACCGGACACCGGGGTCCGAAGCATTGCTAGTACTTCACGTCTAGTAATAAGAAAACCGGAGGCCTTGCTGGACTTCAAGTCGCAGAAGGTAGCCCTAAGCGCTGATACGTAACCGGAGCCAGGGAGAACAGGGACTTTGAGTCAGTGCACGGCAAAAGTAAGGACTTAGTTCTTCCAACATCTGGTAATCAGAGACATAGAAGGCTCCACCACAATGTCGGCCGGGCGTAGTTGCTACAGAAAGAGTTGCACTTGACTTTATGCAAGTTTGTACACACATACACTTTAAGGAGAAAGGAGGCCTTTAACCTGCTCAACAATTCCCTGAATGTGTATTCTCCAACCTGACCAGCTTCCTGGGACCTACCTGCAACACCTACAAGTAAAGGTATGGAAAGAGACTGCATTGTGTGTGACTGAATTCTTATCTGCACCCTGCATCACCACCATAGACTTTGAGGGACCAGTCCCACCTGTGGGGGACTTAACATCTAGCTGCCATAACATCCCCTCAGAGATTTACCCTGCAGCGCTGGTCAATCAGATCAGATACCACAGGTGGCGTCACAAACTATAACTACAATCCCCTGTAAATATTCCCCCATTGCATGACCGCCAGGGCCACGGACCGAGCTCTGCTGCCAGTGACATTCCCCATAGACTTCCATGGGCTCGGTTCCGAGTACCCTATAGCCCTGGTACCACCAATGTGGTGCGCGTCATCTTTGGCGTCACGAACAGGATAAGAAGCTTACAATTTGTGAGTCCTGTGTGCCTGAATTGGACTGCTTTGTGCAAAAAGACTGTGTAGCGTTTTTTTTTGTGATTTTGGCGCCATTTTCCGCCATTTTGCCGCCATATTCGCGCCCTGAGGCGCTGGTGAAGAAGGTGGGCGTGCATTCGTGGGCGTACCCCCCCTGTGGCGCGAAAGTTATGGCCGCCCTCTCAAAATGCTACTATAATGTGAGATCCTACCCCACTGCAAGGGAGATCCGCCTCCTCTTCATCTTCTATGCAAAAAAGAGGAAGCGCAAATCCCGCCTCCACGGAAGAGACCAGATTGTTCCTGATGGAAAACACAGTCTGGCCTGGAGGGAGATGGCGGAAGGACAGGAGCAGCTATGTGGAGGAGCGGCGGCGCGCAGGCCCTGTTCCCCAGAAAAGCTACAGCCTGTGCCGGAGCCGTCCCCAGTACGGGACTCTCAACAAACCATGCTGGAGTTAAAGGAGGAAAATGCGGCGCTGAGAAGATTGATCCAGCGCCATGCAGACATGGAGGAAACCGAGAGACGCTGGCGTACCCAGACACAGCGGCTGCTGTGGGACGCAGTGCTCTCTCCTACAGGAACAACGCCATTACCTGACCTTCCTGTGTCACCGCTGCAGAAAGCTGAAGGAAAACCGGAGGCCGGCCCCGAAAGAGCTGTACCTGACCCCACGATGGAGCGGTGGAAGAGAAGGAGGCTGAGGAGGCCCTGCCTGTTCCGGAGTGCCAGCCAGGCCAGGAGGCCGCAGCAGATTACAGTTCCCCGGTAGGAACACCGGAGGGGTCCCAGCCATCTCTGCCAGAAATCGATTGGGAGCAAATGGAGTATCTGGATGACATCACCTATGCTGTAAAAGTGGAAAATGAGCAGCGACGCAGTGATCAGGAGAAGCGACGGCAGCAGGAAGAGAGAGAAGCGCAGCAGATCCGTCAGCGGTACCATGAGGAGTTCCTCGCCGACAAGGAGAGTGTCCGCAGGAATAAAGGTACGCTCCGGGAACCGCGGCGTCAGGGGTGCATCACCGGATTCAAACTCCATAAGGGCTGGGGCTTCATCCATGAGCCGGGCCTGTATCAGGAGATCTTTGTGAGTCGCAGGGATGTAGAGTCCCACCTGCCCATCGGACACCCGGGAAGGGATCTCATTAACGGGGACATCGTTAGCTACACACGTCCTGGGGTTTAAAAGGATGGTATGCCCTAAACGTTTCTATTGTCAGCGACTCCGTCCCCGACGTCGGTAACGTACACCATGCCGCAGCGTCCCAATCCCGGGCTCCCACAGTGCTAGGCCGTGCACCAGCATCGCCCCTGCGTACACTTCTGTACCCAGATATTGCTCTGCATCGCAACCTGTGATTACTTCAGCATCGCCCCCTGCGTACACTTCTGCATCACAATCTGCGACCATTTCTGCATCGCAACCTGAATTGTATACTGCAGCACCTTTTACAACGCAACCTGCGTTCTATTCTGAGGATGTACCCGTTGGGTCCTTGGAGGATCAACCAAAAGATGTCGCTACACAAACGTATTTTGCAGGACACGATCTTCTTGTAATGGGTTCCCAAGGGCATCGTATACTTCTGGCCCCAGGAGTAGAAAAAGTAATGGTCATAAGCAAGAAAGATGAAAACCAGTAGGACCCAGACAGGGGTTTACTGCACCTGAACATGTATAAAGTTGAAGAAGTTTATTGAGAAAAAAATTTGCACTTTACTATTGATAAATGTTTACATAGTATGTTTGCTTATTTAAAGTAGAATACCCGGCTGGGTAAAAGTTGATTGAAATGTGATTTTACTTGAAAAGTGTTTTATCATGCAAAGGACTGCGTGGCTGTGGACTTTGCCAGCCCAAAAAACTTTAAATGTAAATAGTTCGCACTTCGGTGCCCCATTTTGGTTTTACATAAAGCCTAAACTACCTCTGAAGAAAAACCCGTATGGTGTGGCCTAGAGTGAGGTCTGCAGTCAGAAGTCCTGCAGCCCACCCAGGACCCACGTGGGAGGTTTTTGGTGCGGGTCCTCCACAAGAATCTTGTCTTATACTGTATGTATTTATTGAAAAGTATTTTGATAATTTTCTACTGATCTATGTACAAATTGTAACGTTCAAGAGTCCTTACCTCCCGCAAGGGATGAGTTATTATGTTGATGTTATATGCAAAACAAAAATGTTTTTCTTTTCTATTTCAGCCCGGGAGTGCTGAGTTTAACTAGGGGGGGATGTGTGGCCCAGCTGCGCAAGGCACACATGTCTCCTGGAAAATGCACAAGAAGGTAACTGTAAAGCCTGATATTCATTCACATCACACATTTCCCAACACTGCCACTAGAGGCATTTTCAGACTATTTAAGTAGTGTGACATAGCAGTGGGAGAGAGAGTTTTTAGTCATTCAAGTTCCTGTCTTTTGACAGAGCAGTTCAGTTCCTAGTCTCTGGAGGGAGAGGAGTACAGACTAGTTCCTGACAGAGCTAGTTGAGTTCATGTTTGAAGTGGAGGCTAGTAGGAGTGTAAAGAATCACTCTAGCCTAGTCAGAACGACATTTAACCTGTTACCTCAGAACAAGCTGCCTGTGTTCCTTAAGGACGTGGAAAGTGACTCTCAGAGCGTGCATTGAAATCAGTTCACAGAAGTTCCTGATAGCCACTCAAAGTGGGGTCTAAGAAGGAAAGAAGGAAGGGAAGCACAGGAGCTACAACAACGAGTTAACTGAGGACAGGTCAGTGAGCTCTGGAAGGAAAGCTTACGACTACAACCACTGCTACCTGTGCTTATGTTAAGGGCGAGAGCAGGGCGACGGGCGAGTGGAGATAGAAAGACAAGTGACATAGGTGACAGATCACCTTCACTTAGAAAACCGGACACCGGGGTCCGAAGCATTGCTAGCACTTCACGTCTAGTAATAAGAAAACCGGAGGCCTTGCTGGACTTCAAGTCGCAGAAGGTAGCCCTAAGCGCTGATATGTAACCCGAGCCAGGGAGAACAGGGACTTTGAGTCAGTGCACGGCAAAAGTAAGGACTTAGTTCTTCCAACATCTGGTAATCAGAGACATAGAAGGCTCCACCACAATGTCGGCCGGGCGTAGATGCTACAGAAAGAGTTGCACTTGACTTTATGCAAGTTTGTACTCACATACACTTTAAGGAGAAAGGAGGCCTTTAACCTGCTCAACAATTCCCTGAATGTGCATTCTCCAACCTGACCAGCTTCCCGGGACATACCTGCAACATCTACAAGTAAAGGTATGGAAAGAGACTGCATTGTGTGTGACTGAATTCTTATCTGCACCCTGCATCACCACCATAGACTTTGAGGGACCAGTCCCACCTGTGGGGGACTTAACATCTAGCTGCCATAACATCCCCTCAGAGATTTACCCTGCAGCGCTGGTCAATCAGGTCAGATACCACAGGTGGCGTCACGAACTATAACTACAATCCCCTGTAAATATTCCCCCATTGTATGACCGCCAGGGCCACGGACCGAGCTCTGCTGCCAGTGACATTCCCCATAGACTTCCATGGGCTCGGTTCCGAGTACCCCATAGCCCTGGTACCACCAATGTGGTGCGCGTCACCACCTTACACGGTGACACAGAGGAAGGTGCAGATGAAATTGAAGAGGAGGTGATGGATGACCCAGTTGTTGACCCGGATTGGCATCCATTGGGGGAAGAGGGTGCCGCTGGCAATAGCTCAGAAGAGGAGGAGGATCCGCAGCAGGCATCGACATCACAGCAGCGATTATCTGGCAGGCCGTAGCAGTCCAAAAACGTGTTAAAAAACAAAAAGAGTTGCAGGACAGCTTGGCCAGACGGTCAAATTAGCACAGTGTGCAAGCCCTGAAAACTTATCCCATAGTAGGAAGAGTGGTGTGGCACTTTTTTGACCAAAATCCTATTGATGATGCAGAGGTTATCTGTAAGAAGTGCAGAAAGACCTTTAGCCGAGGGAAAAATCTCCGAAATTTGAATACCAGTTGCATGCTTAGACATTTAATCACCATGCACTTGCAAGCGTGGACGGACTACAAAACCTCAGGTAGCACACATGCACCTGCTCCGACTGAAGGTAGCCAGTAACGCTACATCGCTTCCCCCATTGTAAGCCCACTGGTTAGCACACCACCAGCAAGAAATGTTGAGGTGTCGTTGCAAGGCCAAAGCAGTCAGGGAATCACAATGTTTTTCCAACGAAATACTGCATCTGGCCATCACCATCACCAACCCCCTCTCAGTCCGCCATGTCCACCGCTAGTTCCACAATATGCAGCTCTCAAGTCCAGCTTACCCTAGCAGACACACTGAGTAGGACAAGAAAGTACTCATCCTCTCATCCGCGTACACTGGCTTTGAACGCCTACATTGCCAAACTGATCTCATTAGAGATGATGCCCTTCCGTTTGGTTGAAAGCGCAGCGTTCCGAGAGCTCATGGCCTACGCTGTCCCACGCTATGACCTACCCAGTCGGCACTTCTTTTCTAGAAAAGCCATCCCAGCCCTCCACCTGCTTGTGAAAGACCGCATTGTCCATGCAGTGAAACAATCAGTGAGTGGAACGGTGCACCTCACAACAGATGCATGAGCCAGTAGGCATGGCCAGGGCCGTTATGTGTCCATCACTGCGCACTGGGTTAATGTGGATGCCGGGTCCATAGGGGACAGCGGCGGTGCGAAAGTGCTGCCTAGCCCACGGTATAAGCAACAGTTGGCTGTAGGCGTTCGACCCTCCTCCTCCAGAAGCGAAAGCTCGTCGACAGAGCGCAGTCGCACGAGCACTCCATCCGCAGCTGCCAGTGTTGCACATGAGGTGTCCCACTAACGAACAGCTAGTGGTAAGAGTCAGCAGGCTGTTTTAAAGATGGTGTCTTTGGGCGACAACAGACACACCGCGGAGGTACTGGCCGACAACTTGCAGCGAGAAACTGAGTCATGGCTGGGCAGTCTACATCTTGAGACAGGCAAGGTAGTCAGTGATAATGGACGAAATTTTGTGGCGGCCATAGCCCTGGCAAAACTCAGACACATACCTTGCCTGGCTCACACCTTGAACGTGGTGGTGCAGTGCTTCATAAATAATTATCCGGAGTTACCAGCCCTGCTCCATAAGGTGCGAAGACTGTGCTCGCACATCCGTCGCTCGCCCGTAGACTCCAGTCGTATGTAGAGGCTGCAGCGATCGCTCCACCTCCCCAAGCACCTCCTAATCATAGATGTTGCAACAAGGTGGAAATCCACCATGCACATGGTTGAGAGGCTGTGCAAACAGAGGCAGGCTGTAATGCATTTGTGGGAGGATACACGGGCAGGCAGTTTGAGGGCAGACATCGAGTTGTCGGGTGTGCAGTGATCAAAGTTGAAAAACCTCTGTAAAGTCCTTCAGTGTTTTGAGGAATGCACACGGCTGGTAAGCGCAGACAATGCCATCATAAGCATGAGCATCCCACTTATGCGTCTGCTCATGCAAACTTTGATGCACATTAAGGATCAGGCGTCTTCAGCGGAGGAGGAAGAGGGAAGCCTTGATGAAAGTCAGGCATTGTCTGCTCAGGAAACTGTCCTGGACTAGGTGGAGGAAGAAGAGGAAGAGGAGGAGGAGGAGGATGAGGGGGATGATTATTTTGGTGAGGAGGATGCTTCTCAGCGGGCAAGAGAAAATGTTGGCTTGCCAAGGTCAGGTACAGGGTTTGTGCGTGACTGGAGGGATGTGGATTTGGCAGAAAGTGCTCCTCCACTCACCACTGGCAGTGCATCATTGACACCTGGAACATTGGCCCACATGTGTGATTGTCTTGCGGATCCTAAAAAGGGACCCCCGCATTGCCAAAATTATGAAGGATGATGACTACTGGTTGGCCAGCATCCTCGATCCACGCTATAAAGGCAAATTACAGAACATCATGCCACAGGAGAACCTAGAGCTAATATTGGCGAACAAACAAGCAACTCTGGTAAACCGTTTGTTAGAGGCATTCCCAGCACACAGCAGCGGTGCAGGTTCTACCAAGAGCCGTACTGGGCAACATGGAAGAGGTGTTCGTGGTGCACACAGCCGAAGTGGCGTTGGAGACAGGGGTTTCATGACCACGTTGTGGACTGATTTCTCGAGTAATGCTCACACGACTGGTAATACTGAATCGATTGCAACAGACAGGAGACAGCAGTTGTCAACTATGGTTCAAAATTACCTCTCCTCCCCTATCAATGTTCTCCCTCACAGGTCATTCCCCTTTGACTACTGGGCCTGTAAACTGGACACCTGGCCTGAATTGGCACAATATGCCTTACAGGAGCTCGCTTGCCCTGCTGGTAGTGTGCTATCAGAAAGAGTCTTCAGTGCAGCTGGATCAATCCTGACAGAAAGAAGGACCCGGCTGTCGACCCAAAACGTAGGTGATCTCACCTTCATTAAAATTAACCATGCCTGGGTTTCAAAGGATTTTGTACCACCTTCCCCTGATGACACATAGGTTGCCAGCAAAATGGCTCGCTTTGTCCTCCTCTTCCTCCGACTTCTCCAATTCGTCCATTTGCAGCAGCTGAACGTCCAGCCTACACCTTAACATAGTGTAGTTTTTCCACCTTCCTAACTGGGCTGTACGCTCCCCAGGGCCGGAGTCAGCACCTGGCGCACCCGGGCAAGTGCCGGGGCCCTGAGCAGGTGGGGGGCCCCACTCGCCGTCAGAGACACAGGCATACTATGAGGGGCCCTGTGCCAGTGCCGGTGCCCACGAGTGGCCCCCCTGCTTGCTCAGGGCCCCAGCACTTGCAATACTTACCTCTCCCTGCTCCACCGCTGTGACGTCTTCTGCGTTTCCTGACAGTGACATTCAGGTCAGAGAGCGCGATGATGTCACGTCTGTGCGCCCTCTGCCTGAACAGTCACAGTGCAGAGAGCTGGAAGATGGCGACACTGAGGAGTCCAGAGTAGAGCAGTGCCCAGCGAGGAGAGGTATTTCATTTTTTTTAATGTTTGGAGCAATATATGGGGAGCATTATACACTGGAGAATTATATATGGGGCTCATCATACACTTGAGCATCATAGGGCCCATTACACTGGAGCATTATATATGGGGCCCATCATACACTGGAGCATTATAAATGGGGCCCATCATACACTGAAGCATCATATACGGGGTCCATTATACACTGGAGCATCATATACGGGGCCCATTATACACTGGAGCATCATATATGGGGCCCATTATACACTGGAACATCATATATGGGGCCCATTATATACTGGAGCATCATATGGGGCTCATTATAAATGGAGCATTATATAGGCCCATCATACACTGGAGCATCATCCATGGTGCCCATCATATTCTGGAGCATCATATGAGGCTGATTATATATGGCGCATCATATGGGGCACATTATATATGGAGCATTACATGGAGCCCATTATATATGGAGCATTATATATGGGGACCATTATATATGGAGCATTATATGGGGCTCATCATACACTGGAGCATCATATATGGGGCCCATCATATACTAGAGCATCATATGGGGTTCATTATTTATGAGGCATCATATAGGGCCCTTTATATATGGAGCATCATGTGGAGCACATATGGGGCCTATTCTGTATGGAGCATTATATGGAGCCCATTCTGTATGGAGCAATATATGGGGCCCATCATATACTGTATGGAGCTTTATATGCGACTCATTATACTATATGGAGCAATATGTGGGGCTCATTATACTCTATGGGGACCGTCCTATACTGTATGGCACATTATATGGGGACCATCATATACTGGAGCATTATGTAGAGCTCATCATATACTGTATGGAACATTATATGGGACCAATTATGTATGGAGCAACATATGGGGCTCATTATACTGTATGAAGCATTATATTGGGCCCATTATTCTGTATGGACCATCATATATGGGACTCATTATTCTGTGTGGAGCAATATATGAGTCTCATTATTCTGTATAGAGCAATATATGGGGCTCATTATTCTGTATGGCACACTATATGGTGCCCATAATACTGTATGGAGGAATATACTGTCCGGTTTTTGAGCTATTGTAGAATTTACAATAGATATCACTCATGTAATGTAAGAAGTGAAGTATTTGTCATTGTACTATACCTATATTTCTCTGCCATATCGGAGCATCATGATTTGTGGTATGTGTTAAAGGGGCCCACGAAAGACTGGAGCCAGTCCTGCTCCCCCCCCCTGCAACTTTAGCCAAATAACCCCCAGTTTTCAATGCGTTACTATTATTATAAAGTAAATTAAGGTTGACAAGCTTAAGTAATAAGAATTGATGTCGCTGGCATTGAAATGGGCACTGTGACTTGCTTTGGGGTCGAGTTTTGGTCGGAACTCCGACTTTTGTCGATAGTCGGCTGATTTCGTTCGACTCGACTTTTGATAAAGTCGGGTGGTCCGAAACCCGACTCGACCCTCCCGGAGGCAAAGTCACACATCTCTAGTTAAAACAACTGTAAAGGAAGATTCTGCATGTGTTGAAGCTGCATTTAATGGCAGTACAGGCCCATCTGCAAAGTATATATGGTGTATAGATTCTGGTGCAAGCAGTCATATGACAAATAACAGAAATTTCTACACTGACCTTAATGAAAGCAAGTCAGAAAAGGTCATCTTAGCTAATGGTCACTTTATGACTTCAGGAGTAGGAGACGACTACCTTCACTGTCCAGTTACCTCAGCACAAAGAAGAAAGATCCCAGTAAAGGATGCTCTCTATGTTCCCAGCCTTAAAAGCAATCTTCTGTCAGTAAAGTTACTCACGCAAAAGGGGAATGTACAGTTAGGTCCATATATATTTGGACAGAGACAACATTTATCTAATTTTGGTTCTAGAAATTACCGCAATGAATTGTAAACAGAACAATTCAGATGCATTTGAAGTTCAGACTTTCAGATTTCATTTGAGGGTATCCACATTAAAATTAGATGAAGGGTTTAGGAGCTTCAGCTCCTTAACATGTGCCACCCTGTTTTTAAAGGGACCAAAAGTAATTGGACAATTGACTCTAAGGCTATTTCATGGACAGGTGTGGGCAATCCCTTCATTATATCATTCTCAATTAAGCAGATAAAAGGGCTGGAGTTCATTTGAGGTGTGGTGTTTGCATTTGGAAGGTTTAGCTGTGAAGGAAACATGCGGTCAAAGGAGCTCTCCATGCAGGTGAAACAAGCTATCCTTAAGCTGCAAAAACAGAAAAAACCCATCTGAGAAATTGCTACAACTTTAGGAGTGGCAAAATCTACAGTTTGGTACATCCTGAGAAAGAAAGCATTGGTGAACTCATCAATGAAAAAAGACCTGGGCGCCCACGGAAGACAACAGTGGTGGATGATCACAGAATAATCTCCATGGTGAAGAGAAACCCCTTCACAACAGCCAACCAAGTGAACAACACTCTCCAGGAGGCAGGCGTATCAATATCCAAATCTACCATAAAGAGAAGACTGCATGAAAGTAAATACAGAGGGTTCACTGCACGGTGCAAGCCACTCATAAGAATCAAGAATAAAAAGGCTAGGCTGGACTTTGCTAAAAAACATCTAAAAAAGCCAGCACAGTTCTGGAAGAACATTCTGTGGACAGATGAAACCAAGATCAACCTCTACCAGAATGATGGAAAGAGAAAAGTGTGGCGAAGGCGTGGTACAGCTCATGATCCAAAGCATACCACAACATCTGTAAAACATGGCGGAAGCAGTGTGATGGCTTGGGCATGCATGGCTGCCAGTGGCACTGGGTCACTAGTGTTTATTGATGATGTGACACAGGACAGAAACAGCCGAATGAATTCTGAGGTATTCAGAGCCATACTGTGTGCTCAGATCCAGCCAAATGCAGCCAAACTGATTGGTCGTCGTTTCATACTACAGATGGACAATGACCCAAAACATAAAGCCAAAGCAACCCAGGAGTTTATTAAAGCAAAGAAGTGGAATATTCTTGAATGGCCAAGTCAGTCACCTGATCTCAACCCAATTGAACATGCATTTCACTTGTTAAAGACTAAACTTCAGACAGAAAGGCTACAAACAAACAACAACTGAAAACCACCGCGGTGAAGGCCTGGCAGAGCATCAAAAAGAAGGAAACACAGCGTCTGGTGATGTCCATGAGTTCAAGACTTCAGGCAGTCATTGCTAACAAAGGGTTTTCAACCAAGTACTAGAAATGAACATTTTATTTACAATTATTTAATCTGTCCAATTACTTTTTGTCCCTTTCAAAACAGGGTGGCACATGTTAAGGAGCTGAAACTCCTAAACCCTTCATCCAATTGTAATGTGGATACCTCAAATGAAAGCTGAAAGTCTGAACTTCAACTGCATCTGATTTGTTTTGTTTCAAATTCATTGTGGTAATGTCTAGAACCAAAATTACATAAATGTTGTCTCTGTCCAAATATTTATGGACCTAACTGTAGTTACTTTTAAAGATAACAGCTGCATCATCTCAAGGAATGGTCACAGTCTTGCAGAAGGAAAAATACAAGATAAACTTTATCAGCTAAAATGCAAAGAAAGAGTGTACAGTGTTAGGGCCCCGTCACACATAGCAATACACCAGCGATCCCGACAACGATATGCACTTGTCAGGATCGCTGGTGTGTCGCTACATGATCGCTGGTGAGCTGCCAAACAGGCAGCTCAGACAGCGATCAGGACAGTGACACTGCGGGTAACATCGCTTAGTTACCCACAGTGTACGTTGGATACCAGCCCGCTGGTGCAGGGAGCTGGTAACCAAGGTACACATCGGGTTTCCAAGCGCTGCACAGCACCTGGAAACCCGATGTGTACCTTGGTTACCAGCTGATCGCTGGTCTCCTGCCTGCCACATGCAGCGATGCGTGTTGGCCAGCAGGAGACCAACGATCAAAAAAATGTCTAGGACATTCAGTGACAATCAGCGATACCCAGCAACTGGGCTGATGGTCGCTGAATGTCACACACAGCGATATCGCTGGGGAGATTGCTGTTGCGTCACAAAACTAGTGACTCAGCAGCAATCTTCCTAGCGAGATCGCTGTGTGTGATGGGGGCTTTAGACAAGATCTGCATGTATGGCACAGACGTCTTGGTCATAGAGAACCAGAAGCAGTAAGGAAGCTAGCTCAACTTGCAAATTGCATTGAAATCAACCAATGTAGTCAAATGATGAAGTGCACTGGCTGTCTTAAAGGGAAAATGTCCAGAAAATCCTAAATAAGCACCACTAGATCTGCACAGCCTCTGGATCTGATACATACAGATGTACATGATCCAATGAGTGTTCAAACTCCTAACAAGAAGAGAGATTTCCTCACATTTATTGATGACTACTCCAGATACAGTCGCCTGCCTGCTTCACAGTAAGGATGAAGTTCCACAGAAACTTTAAGAATATCTCGCTGTAGTGTTTAACAAATTTGGAAGAATGCCAAAAGCCCTGCGTGCAGATTATGGATCAGCTGATCAGCCGGCGTGATCCAGGAAGCCGGGTTCCCTCTGCAGCTTATTTGGTAAGTGCTATAGCCTGCCGAACAAGAGCGAGCCGAACAAAGTCGCTCAACTCTAGTCAGGACACATCGCGTTGGAGTTCCACTCTGCTGTCCTACCAAATGCTGGATGCCTCGGGCTGACTATTTAAACCCCAGACCACACCCTGGGGTGGTGATAAGGTGGACAATCTCCACCCGCTCTACAAAAAACCCAGCCCTTAAAATGGCCACTTAACCCCTCTCAACACATAGCGTGCTGGAGCAACTTCTGGGTTTCAAATCACTAAAGCTAATAGCCTCTATGAAACGTATCTCCCCTCCAGACTTTGTCACTGCAGCCTCCGTGATTATGACTCATGAAGGTGAGCACTGCATTGTAATAACTTAATAAGATTTAGTGTCCGAGCGATAAACTTCTACAGTAAGATTTAGAGTGACAGCTTTATGAATGACTTCCTAGCAAAGAGAATGAAGTCAGTCTTGTACATGGAGAGTGACCATCTGTTATTTTTAATTATAAACCGGAGGAAATTGCAATATTTCAACAATGCTTCTTGTGACGCTATTATGTAGTGAAATTTCAACTGCAGAGCTTAACCTTAATTCAGGCCAGAATCAGGTAATAATAACATCCAGCTTGTGTCCTCTCATCCCCCCAGTGCAGAATCAATGGTCTCTTATATTACTCACCTATGTCTTTATAATTTATCTCTAATTATTGTTAGGATTCCGCTTTAATATGTATTTATTGAACCATTACATAATGAAAAAGAGAAAAGCAAAAAAGATGGACAAAGGACTTGAAAGCAAATTGGATCACATGCAGCCCTACAAGTCTATGGGTCCGAGTGCAGAAAATGGAGTAAACGAAGAAATTAACTTTTCAGTCCTCTCCATACTTGTGATACGATGTCAAAGAATCGGATCACAGCAAGAAAACACTCAGCTCAAGCTCTGACAAAGTTTGAGCCGAATGTCATTAGTGCAATCGGCCCGATTCTCGCACATGAGAGAATCATCTGTTCATTGGTTCATGGATTTGGGACATGAAAGAATTAGCTGCAGCGGTAACAATACGTGTTGCTATTACCTGAGTGCATGAGAAGTGGTACGCAGTGGAGTCAATGTGCATGGTCTGGTCTGTCACTTCATTACCCCGACGCGCGCTTCACCGCTCTGGCTTCTTCTTGGGGGTGTGTTCACACTTATATTGTTACCACTTTTTCTACTCAATTCATAGATATAGATTTATCTTATCAGTACTATATGAAGTGATCTGATTTACACTACATGAGGTACCGAGACTATGATTCTATAGGTGGTTTAATTCAACTGAGCTGTATTTTAAGTGATATGTTAATGGTGGTTAAATGAAAAATATGTATGAATAACTGATTGCACTAGTATTTATAAATTAAATAATTTATTTTCATTATTTTTTATACTATTTTTCATATAAGTTACATCATATTGCTATCAAATGGTTTGTGTTTTTTGGAGGTATCCCTGTTTTTTACATGATCGTAACATTTTAAATGATTTCTAAATAAAAATTCAACTTTTATCATAGATCTCTTCTTTGTCTGTGACATTTTTGCCATGGACCTATAAATCTTCATAAGTATGTAGTGATCGGAGGTGCCATGGCCACTTTCCATCCATTCATCAGAAGGGGCTTCTGAGTTGGACACTCCAAATATTGTTACCAGATGTACACAAATATCTATTCTCCATAGCGTCTCTGTCATGGAGGAAACTTGTTATATACCTGATAGATTCCACTATGACCTGTCACAGACATATTCCCCACCCTAGTAAGGCCCTGACTTGTTTAGTCCCATTGTTCTAGGAATGTTTACACGCTTGTCATGGTTTTGACATATTGATGACATTATTGCGTGAAATTTGTGTTTTTGTTTTTTTCGTCTATAACATGACATCAGTCTGCGTAGTCCAAAACATGAATCATTTGTAATGACTGATGGTCCACAGGTCACAGTGCAAATCAATGAGAAAAGCAGCCTAGTGGAAACTGCAGTATGAACTCGCGGCTGTGCTATATTTATAGATACGTGGTGGGCACTGATCTGACCCAGTGATTGATATATGAAAAGCAATAATAGGATCTCTATAAGTCTTATGCATTATATTTAATGGGAAAAAGAATATTAATTGTGGCCTTTGCATTTAACTTACAGCATGTGAAATAACCATACTGGGAGTCCTATTTACACATCTTCCCTATTAAACTAGGTCTATGTGGGTAGCAGGTCGTGGGTAACCAAAGGTTAGTTTAGACCCTTTATTTGACTGGGCTTCTGAAAACAATATTTTCTACACTGACCTGCTGGTTGGCATTGATGAACTAGGTTATTGGTGGATCAGGGTCAGTTTTGTAAGCAAATTTGGGCTTAAACACTGAATTGCACATATAATTGAAAAATAAACCAAATACATAGTGCATACTGTTACACACCTGTCCCAGCTCCTGGGTTGGGCTTTGCTTCCTTCTCCTATTGTTGTCTCCCTCTGTGCTATTCCGTGTCGGGTTATTATGTTAATCTGGCAAGCACCTGCGATATCATCAAACAAGGCTTTTAAAGGCCACCTCAGGTGGTTGTGACCACCGGAGTACTCAGGTAGTGCGGCACACTCTTTCCAGAACACTGGAGTTTTGGCACACATCCAACCACTTGGACCTGGACGCCACATTATCTGTTCAAGCTGTCCAGACGGATTTCCTTCAACCAGCTACTATTACCAGGCTTAGTCCAGAGTGTGCTTGTCCACACTTTTGGCTCTGCTGCCTCCAGTACATCCAGCTCCACAGATAGCTTATCGGCCTACATATTCTGCTCTACTTGTAAAAGTCGTGTACCGGGGAGTGCTCTTCAGCGGGACACGGGCAAGAAAACCAACTCTTACACAGTTCCCTCACCGTATCTATTTTATTTAGTTAAGTGAGTAATTTAACACTAGAGAACATTCAATACATTATACAGACATTTAGCCCAAACAATCTGTACCTACTGTACTTTCTATAAATCTACTTTCTGGCGTGCCTGTCTAAACCGGCCACCTCTTACCTGTTTACACACTGGAAACTGGTTTGTGTACATGAGTGCAAAGTATGGGCTCGCCTGCAGTTCAGCACAACAGTTTACAATTTTACAAACAATTATTCCTATTCCCCAACCAAATATCCCTCTCCCATCCCAATGTGACCTCATTTATCTCAGAGGTATTGTCCATCCTCAATGATATTGAAAAACCCCAAAATTTAACCATCTGAGTCGGCTAATTAACCGCGAACAAAGTCTATCGAAGTTGTCCCGTATTATAAAGTTCCACAGAAACTCTCTCTCCTGAAACTAGAGGAAGCTCAAGTTTGTTCTAGAGTCCGTTGCGTGCCGTTTCGGCACCTAGGTGTGGATTAGGATTCTTAGTTACGAAACAAACAGGAAACTTGGAAACAAATCCGAAAGTTCTGGACGCCAAATCTGTACTTCTGCCTTGCCTACAATTTGCCATTTAGCATTCTAGTATCAGCTTATGTAGTGGAGGAAATTTTGAGTCGACTAAGGCTGGTTTCACATTAGCGTTTCACCGACCTGCGTCAGTCTGCGCACGGCCGCCGCTTAGCTCTGCCCCGGCCGCGCCTCCTCCTGGCCGCTCCGCCTATGGGCGCATGACGCTGCATGCAACCTGGGTACCCTATCTTTAGCATTGGGTAGACAGGCCATGTGCAGGTATGCGTTTGCCGGCGCATTCGTCCTATTGACGGTGCGCCGACCTGCGCCCAACGCACTGTGTTGCATTGCGACGCAGGTTGGTGAAACGCTAATGTGAAACCAGCCTTATGCATTCGGACCTCGTCCAACTTTTAATTCTGCATCTTTTTTATTTGTTATGCTCCACAGTAAATAGTTGTGAACACCAAAGTCAACAAGTTAGGTCAGAATTTGGAAATTTATGGAGTCAAGGAGCATGGACAGAAAGCTCGGTGTTAAAATACTATCACTTGCACCAGCTAGATTCCAAGATCTACTTTAAGTTGGAGCTTCAGTAATCTGATTGGCTGAGTGGGCCGAATTGACTGCCGTGAAATGGTCATTAAGGTCGAAACTCTTAAAATATCTTCATAAAATATATTGAAGAATGAGGTCATGTTTGTCATATCTGTAAGGCTATAGCTACACAACATTTTTGGCAGCAACAGCTATCAAGTGATTCAAATTTGCCGCTGATATATCACAGTACTATACAAATTAATGGGATCGCAGTGTGAGACCAAGACAAGCAAGCCACAAAAATTCAGACTCGATTGTATTTTTTGCGACTTGCTTGTCACAGTAGTGTAGGTGTCACAATACGACCACATTCACTTCTGTAGTGCCGCAATGTAGCAGCGGCACGAGAGAACTTGTGTCGTGTCACGGCCAAAGTCCTCATGTAGCTCTAGCCTAATAAATGATCTGTTAGACTTTCTCATATGAGGACGGTGTAGCACTGAACACGAGTATAACAAGGACTCCCATCCTGTGTGATATATAATACTTCCCAGTGCACTAAATCCAGCCATGATTATTCAGCGGTTAATATTACAACACAATAACTTCATGTCTTTATTAGTCAGGAAGCAACGAGAGCTGAACTTTCCATCTTGACGGCTTTGCACTTGCAGATTGTAAGGTAATGAGCGGTGTTATAAGCAGGGTGGGATAAGTCGGGATCCCTGTTTTATTAATAATATTAGTAATAAATCCGCATCGGTTCTCGTACGTCGCTCCACACAGCTGTCTACATGCCACCAGCAGAAGAAAAAGTTAGTGTGAATAAATTAATGCAAATTCCCAGGATTATCATAACTCCAACCTTTTCCGTATCATCTTACATAATGGCTTGGAGTGATTCTGGTTCTCGGCTCTTTCGAGGACAGCTGTGGACTGTCGGAAATCCTAAACGTCTAAGATTCCTAGGAAGGGTGAAAGAACATGACGTCCTGGATAGACCGAAATTCCGTTCGTGCGAGTTATGGGATTTCTGCTTCATGCTCAGTATACATATGGACAGTCATCAGTTGAACAATATTTTAGACAGGATAAGACGTCGCCCTCATGCAACCTCTGAATGCTAGTTTGGTGTGGACCCCTGTACCACATCAACTTGGATCCCAAGTGACTACTCATTGCAGGAAAGGTGGACGCCATGCAAGCTCATAGCCTTCTCCACTGAAGTCTAGAAGAGTTAGAGACTTACGAGAACCTACTTCTTCAAGGCTGGAAATTGGTAGTATAGAATGCTGTCATATATATATATATATATATATACATATATATATATATATATGGTGCTGCTACACTGTGCTCAAAAATAGTACAAAATAAAAGTTTCATAGCATCCTGTCAAATATTTCAGTGCACAGTGACCCTAATAACAGTGACACACATTGTTGGTGGCTCCAAGGAATGTGCCCTAAGGGCCATATCTATACATCCATGGAAGTCCATAGAGGCATACCGTATTGCTATATATGCCTCTGATATTACAGTAGATATAGAATGGTTTTTTTTGGTGGATTCTATATGGTTCAGTCAGATCCCAATGACTTAGAAAAGATCCTTTGGGTCTCAGGGTTCTTTTTTGGCCTCAGATAATTACGAGCAAGTTTTCTCCTATTGTTTCCAGTTTCGAGTATTCCATGCTTGTTTCTAATAAGCTATTGCCTACACATAGGCGCTACACAATCTCATCATTGGGAAATTGATGGTGTGACAGTGGGAGAATCCTCCCTCTGTAAAACCTCTTAGATGCTTCGTCCAGCATATTAACCCTGGTATGTGAGGGGTTATATGACCCCAGATCAGAGTTATCTCCAATCTTGACTGTTACAAGTTTTGTAATATAGTGGGCACCCACAAGTGATAACCAAAGTGTAATAGTACGTGCCTATGTAAAATGACTTCCCACTGCAATTTAGAATTCCTATTAAGTTAAAAAATGAATCAGCAAAAGATTTTGGGCCTAATTAATGATAGGATTTTCCAAATAAGTCATCATAATTGTCCAAAATACTTTAGACTATATTGGTTTGACACAGAGCCCCAAGTCCAGTGTTTCATGGTAAAATTCTGGCTGCCTGCAGTCACCACTAGTGGGCGCCCACTATGGTGCTCACTAAACCCATACAGTGAGCCAACACTGTTGGCAGCTACAGATGAATAGAATTTTTTTCACTCATTGGCCCACATTTACTATTCAGTTAGTATCAGTTTTTAATTTAATCTGAATAAAAAAAACATTTCCAACTTTTCTCTGAACTTGAAGGCTTTGAAAAGTAATGAGAAAAGAGGGAGTTTTTTAATGTGAGCAGGAGTAGTTTACAACTTTTAGACATATTTATTAGCGCTACAAACCAGAAAAGAGCACAAGTTTTGGAGTAAATATATTCTTGCAGCACATATTTTTAACAAATTTCATACAGTTTCTTACAATAATTTATTTTCAGATTGCTATATGAAACTCTGAAACTCTAGTCTTATAAAATTTGTTACTGTGCCTATACAGATGCATTTTTTTTTAAATAGCGCAGCTCCTATAGCTGTTAAGATATATGTAAAAATATATTATATATTAGTATATTATATATTAATATATTTAAAAAAAATTATCATTTGACATGCAAACTAGCTCTTTTGCAAAACAAATGAGGTTCTCCCACAAATTACCTACTATGAGATGTCACTTTTTATGTTGCACGACTGGTTAAAAGGTTGGACACTGACTTATAGGGTAACCTCTCCCAGGTGTTACTTTTCAATATTGCCTTTTTTAGCCTTCAAAAGAGCTAGTTTATATACTTTTTTCCAATGGAGCTGTAGGGTGGTCAGCCCTTGCTAAGAACTGAATGAGACTGTGACTTTAAGAGACAATGTTCCCCTCTGATTTGTGTGCACTTGGACTAGTCCTTTCTGCCCTGCAGCTTGCTGCGTGTTGGTTTTGGACAAGAAGCCGGAAGTGTGTCTGATCAGGAAGTAGAGAAGGGAGTCTCAATTCTTTGAGAGACAGGCAGGACTATAACTGTGTCCTAACAATGAGAGACTGGTAAATTAAATAACGGCTTCAAGGGAGAAGATTACCGTTTACTGCAGGATCGATCACCAGGACAGTGTCAGAAGGAAAGAGTCACATCGCACAGCCAGGTAGTTCTCCTGGAGAACCTGTAACCTGAAAGAGGAAACAACGCCGTGGTACCAGTAATCTGTCAACATTGAAAGTGGGAACGAGACTTGCCAGGACCTGGATGAAGACAAATCAGTTAACCTGCAGGAAGAGCTCAATACAATAAACTCGACTCCAGTAAATCAGGTCCAAGCAGCAGCTACGAGACTTTCTCCTAAGCGCTACAGAACTGTGAGTGAGACACCACAACTGTGTTAGGGTGTAGAGCAGGCTTGTTTAGCTAGGACACTGTAACAGCATGGGCCGATTATCGGAAGCCAGTTATGAAGTTAGAAGAGAGTAGTCTGTAGAAACTGTTTATACTGTTTGTATTAAACTTTGCATTGTCAAACACACATTATCAAAATTGTTGGTACACCTCGTTTAATGACAGAAAAACCCACAATGGTCACAGTAGTAACTTGAATCTGACAAAGTAATAAAAAAGTAATAAAATAATAATAAATCAAAAATCTATGAAAATGAACAAATGAAAGTCAGACATTGCTTTTCAACCATGCTTCCATAGAATTTAAAAAAAAATAAAACTCATGAAATTGGCCTGGACAGAAATGATGGTACCCCTGAAAATAATGTGACAAAAGGGACATGTTAAATCAAGGTGTGTCCATTAATTAGCATCACAGGTGTCTACAATCTTGGAATCAGTGAGTGGCCTGTATAGAGGCTACAGATACTCACTGTGCTGTTTGGTGACATGGTGTGTATCACACTCAACATGGACCAGAGGAAGCGAAGGAAAGAGTTGTTGTGTAGCCCTGGTACACAATACCAGGAGGATGAGTGGAGAGGTAACAGTTAAGGTCTCTTCATGACATCACATACACTTCTGACACACCCAGCAGGGGTGTGGAAGGTAGTGATTTAGTCAGTCAGTTTCCTGTCCTTGGACAGAGTAGACGTGTCCAGTTTGAGCCTGTCAGCAGTTCAGAAAGTGGAGGCTGGTACAGGTGGTCTAATTCACCTTAGCCTAGTCAGAGCTGTGCCCCACTGGAAGAAAGACTGAACTATCTATTAAGAGTCGAGCAAATCGAAGGGCAAAGTGGAAGGAAGATTATTGGAAAAGTGCTTTTGGCTTGGAAAAGTCCTGCACATTGCTACCGGTCACTGGGGACCGAAGGATCACTATTAGCTACAAGCATAGTGTTAAGAAAACCAGAGATTTACCGGACCCTAGGTCGCGGCAAACAGCCCCATATAGTCAGTACGTAACTGGAGTCAGGTGGAATAGGGACTTTGAGTCAAGCGCAGACAAAAGCAAGAACCTAGTTTCATCAATTGGAAGGCTTCACCACAAATCTGACTGGGCAGAACAGCTTTGGAAAAGCTGGAATCATAGAGGGGACTACGCTTCAGGCTGGTCGTACTCATCTTCATTGGACAGTAAAGGAGGCCCCTAACTTGCTTAGCTGTTGCCTCAAAGCTCATCCTCCATCAACCCCATCAGCCTCCCTGGGACCTGCCTTACCATCTTGCCAGTAAAGGTATGGAAAGACGCTGACGGTGTGAGACTGAGTTATTATTGCATGCCTGCACAATCCCTATATAACTACCGACCTGAGGGAAGAGTCCCACCTGTAGGGGACCCGACATCTAGCTGCATCACCATCCCCTCAGAGATCTATAGCAGCGCTGGTACAAATTACCAGAATACTACAGGTGGCGTCACGAACTGTATATAAATTTATCCCCTGTAAATATATCCCTAACATACGCCAGACCGCCAGGGCCACAGACCGAGCCACAGCTACCTGTGACAATCCCCATAGACTTCTACGGGCTCGGCTCTGAGTACCCCATTGCCCTGGTAATCCACAATTGTGGTGGCGGGTCGACACACAAATTTGGCGTCACGAACAGGATACGAAACTTGCAGCATTGCGAGCCCTGTGTGCCTGTGGAGTGTTTTGGTGAAAAAGACTGTTGCTGTTGTTTGGCGCCAAATACCGCCATATTTGCCGCCAGATTCGCGCCCTAAGGCGCTGGAGAAGAAGGTGGGCGTACCTGAAAGAGCGCGCAAAGTCTTGGACACGCCCCCGGCTCTGACTCAGCGGCAGGTCCTGCAACAGGAAGTGAACGCTCTGACATCAGAGCGCCTGCGACGAAGGTCCTGTTCCCACTGCGGTGCCTGGGAATAGCAGCGTCTGAAACCGGTAGGCTCCGTTTAACCAAGGGGGCGCTAAGATGTCACAACAACCGGCTGACAGTGCGGCCCCGGCCGGAGTCCCCAATCCCGCACCGTCTGGTATTGTAGCGCCAGATGGGGGCGCAGGCCCTGCACCCAGTCCGGTAGTCCCGATCATGCCACTAACGCTCCCATATATGCCTGGGGCGAAATGGCTTCCCCAGTACAGCGGTGAGCCAGGCACATTAGCAGGCTTCAAGCGGAAGTTATGCAGCATCCTAGAAATGTACTCCATGCCGGAGAGACAAAAAGCTGCTGTGCTAATAGGGCAGCTAACTGGCGCTGCTGAGAGGGAAGTGGAGACTTGGGATACCGTTGATCAGGAGTCGGTACCTGCGATCTTCCTTAAGCTAAATGCCATATTTGAAGACCGCACAGAAACGGATCTCCGGATGGCCTTCTATCACTGTTCACAACAGCCAGGTGACAGCATTCGGGACTATGCTTGCCGACTACAGGGAGCCCTGAGAGCCCTCAAGCAAATTAACAATTTAAATGCTATCGATGAGAATAAAATGCTGAAAGAACAATTTATACAGGGATTGAGATCCCAAGAGGAACGCAGAACTGTAAACTGGTGGTCCTTAGATCATCCGGATGCTACCTTTGATGCCCTAAAAGACATGGCAATAAAAGGGCTGCGGCCCCTGGGCAAACCCGAGGTGGCAACCCAACATCATCAGGCTGAAGTCACTCTGGAACCGGCAGTAACCCCCTTTTCCCCGCTAGTGGCTGAAGCCAAAGCGCAGGTGACACCTCCTAGTGAATTGGACTGTCTGCGCTCAGAGGTGCGCCAGCTGACTAAAAATCTGGCTGCTGTAATGAGTGCCCTGCAGCTGCGGAAAGAGGAGGAAGGAAAGATCTTGTTAGCTGACTGCCCAGAAGACGTCCCGTGGATGCACCGGAGAAGAAAGAAGACGTCGCCCCCCCGGAGGAGGACAACGCCACCCCCAGGAGCGACCTCTGATCAACACCCTCCTCGTCGAGAGATCATCTGTTATCGCTGCAACCGGAAAGGTCATCTGTCTCCACAGTGTCCTTTAAACGGGCAGAACCTGGGTCCAAGGGCCAACACCCAGGAGAATACCCGTCAGGCCCCCTAGACTGGAACCGCAGGTATGTGGGCGGGCGACCCTACCTGTCTATTATTCTAGATGGTATTGCTGTTCCAGCATTGTTAGACACTGGGTCCCAGGTGACCCTAATACCTGATGCTCTATATACCAAGTACTGGTCAATGGACAGTCTTAAACCTCCGAGCCTTGACTTTACTGTGTATGCTTCTAATGGTCTTCCTGTAGAAGTACTCGGAACAAAATGTGTAGATGTAAAGGTGGGCAGAGAGGAGTTGAAAGACCAAGGGCTTCTGGTAGTAAAGACTGTAAATGAGGAGAACGGTTTAAATATCATTTTGGGTACTAACATTATCGGTAATTGTTTGGGAGAAGTTGTGTTCTTACTCCAACAGCTCGCTGAGATTGCCCGACCAAGGCAGAGAGGAGTAATCCAAAGAGAGATCCGGGCCCTGGTGTGTCAGCAGCAAGCGAAGCTTACCGACGGCGAAATTGGTAATGTACGGGTCACTGACTCGGATCCTATTGTGATACCCCCAATGAGTGAAATGATCATTTGGTGCAGGGCAGCCATAGGTCTGAGAGGACAGAATTACCAAGCTGTAGTAGAACCCCATCATTCAGAACATAGACCTACACTTATGACTGCTAGAGGAGTAGTAGAAGTGGTGAATGGAAGAGTACCGGTACGGCTTCTCAATTGGGGAGATGATGAGGTAAAATTTACCCCGTTATGCAACCATTGCTAAACTTCATGCTGTTGATAATAATTCTATTCTCCCGGCTGAGTCCTTAGACTCCTGTCAAATAGAGGAGGACAATGACCCAGCAACTCAGGTGGCGGAATGGTGTCAGCAACTCCATGTTGGGACGGACACCACTCCCGCTCACCAGAAGCAAGGGGTATTACGGGTGGTGCAAGAGTACGCCCAAGTGTTTAGCAAAAATCCACTTGATTTTGGGATAATAAGGGAGTACAACATCATATCCCTACAGGCAGTCATCCTCCCATCAAAGAGCGGTATAGGCCCATACCTCCAGCTCATTATCAGAAGGCTAAAGAAATGTTGAATGATATGAAGAAAGCTGGGGTGATAAGGGATAGTTGTAGCCCCTGGGCAGCACCTCTAGTTCTGGTTAAAAAGAAAGATGGTAGTATGAGAATGTGTGTGGATTACAGGCAGGTGAACCGCATAACACACAAGGATGCATACCCGCTACCACGTATAGAGGAATCATTAGCTGCTCTGAAAACGGCTAACTACTTTTCTACCCTCGATCTGACTAGTGGTTACTGGCAAGTGGCTGTGGCTGAGGAGGATCGTGAGAAAACGGCTTTCACCACCCCAATGGGGCTCTGTGAGTTCGATAGAATGCCGTTTGGGCTCAGTAGTGCCCCTGGAACATTTCAGAGAGTGATGGAAAACTGTCTGGGACATCTCAATTTTGAAACCGTGCTGCTATACCTAGACGACGTTATCGTGTATTCCAAGACATATGAGGACCATCTGAAACACCTGGCAGAAGTATTCGAGTCCCTGTCCAGGTACGGGATGAAGTTGAAACCCTCAAAATGCCATCTACTCAAACAGAAGGTACAATACTTGGGGCACATCGTTAGTTCGGAAGGAGTAGCGCCGGACCCAGAGAAAGTCACTGCCATCCAGAAGTGGCCGGAGCCGAAGAACCTTAAGGAAGTGCGACAGTTCCTGGGACTAACGGGTTACTACAGGAGATTCGTGAAAGATTACACGAAGAAGGCAGCTCCTTTACAGGACCTCCTAGTAGGACAATCCTGAAGAACAGAAACCCTCCTTTCAATTGGGGTAAAGAACAGGCTGAAGCATTCCAAAAGATGAAAGAGATCCTGACAGGTGATGAGATCTTAACCTATCCTGATTACAGCCAACCGTTCCTGTTGTACACCGACGCCAGTAATGAAGGTTTGGGAGCAGTTCTCAGTCAGAAGCAGAATGGCCAAGAAAAAGTCATCGCATATGCCAGCAGAAAACTCAGGCCAACTGAAAGGAATCCGGAAAATTATAGCCGCATCAAGGAGTTGTTAAAAAGGGGAAGGTCCTTTTGGAAAAAAAGGTGCACTATGTCAGCCAAGCTCCTGTGGAACGAGAAAAGCGGTTGTTCCTATACGGAGAAGTTGTGGGGGATCGTCAACCCCAAAAACCCATGAACTGGTCTGGCAAATAGTTCCCAAGGCAGACGTCCCCATGGGTTGGAAGCTACCCCGTCAAGCAGGACATTTGCTGGAGAAAGCTGGGGGACCCTGTTGAGATCCCGGTTCTACTGGGTGGGTTTGCGCGCTCTCGAGGGTGGTGTCGGAACTGGGGGACCCTGTGGTCTCAGAAGAAAGGGACTACGGTAGCAGAAGGCACCCCTCCCAACCTTCCGGAGACTCGTCCTTGGAGATTGTGGCCGGACCATGCAAATTGTCGCAAGTAGATTGGATACTCCTACGCCTTGCCATGGTGGACCATTACTCCAGATTTGGTGGTTGTTCCAGTGAAGGACCAGACCGCGTGACGGCCGCGAAAACCTTTCAAGCAAGTTTTCGCAGACCGCATGGGTACCCCGAGAAAGTATTAACCGATCAGGGACCGCTTCGAAGCTGATTTTTCAAGGAATTCTTCCATGTAGGGTGCAAGAAAATAAGACAACACCTATCCCCCTCAAACCAACGGCTTTGCGAAAAAGAACCATATTGTCCTTGATTTGTTGGATCCATACTTTGGGAAACAGGAATCGATGGCGGGATTTCTACCTGATTTGGTTGATTTGTATAACCTTTTCCTGTAAGCTCAATACTGCACTCCGCCTATCTTATGAGAGCAAGGCCCGGAAGACTACAATGGATCTAGAACTTGGAGTGGTAGAACGGAGGCAGCGTTTTGCCGTTGGAAAGCTGGGACAAATGGCAAGAGCAATACAGAAGAGTACAAATCTGTGTGGGAGGAAAGCTTAATAAGGCACGGGGAAACAGGAAGATGTTTACAACGAAATGCTCTGCCAACCTTTATGCCGGAGAGGTAGTTTAAAAAAGAAAAAGGAAGATGCACAAATTGGATAATCAGTGGGGCAAGAACCCTAGTCATCAAGATTTAATATGACAACAGAAAAGTTTGTGTGTCAGTAAGGACGGGGGAAAACAACAAAATCACTGTGTCCAGGATCATTTAAAATTGTGCCAGAACACTTAAAGCGTTGTGAAAAGAACCCGTCCCAATAAAGGAGAAGAAAGGAAGAGGTCATACCACAATCTGGGAGATTTTCCTGCGGTTTGGGCCCCTAGACTGGGAGATGCTGTGATATTTTCCGTGTTGCGTTTATCAGCCACAAGAGGAAGTTTTACTCCAGTTGTGCCCTGGTGCCAGTTGGCCGCTCAGGGTTACCCATTCCAGAACACCTCAAACCTGTGGAAAACCTCAAGATGGATCTCTGAAGCAGCGCCCCATACTATGGGTCCCTGGTGAAGTGACCCACCGCCCGCCTCAGTACCTTGCCAGATCCATAGAAAGATTGAGGCGTTTTATAGTTTGCCGAGCAGTGGGAAGATCGCAATTGTTATACCTGAAACTACACCACGTAGATCAGAGGAATCCAAAAGGGAAATTACCCATTAGATCGAATATTTTAAAAAAATTCATGTGAATACTGTAAAAAGTCATATTAAAAAATGTTTTTTTCCCTTTTATGTTTTATAATGGATCGGGTGAGGACTGGAGCCACCAAAAAACTGTTCTGTAAAAGTTGCAATTTGTCCTTTTTAATGGTTTCCATGAAACCTTGACTTACCTCTGAACAAAAACCCGTTGTGGTGTGGCACTGAGTGAGGCTGCTTTGGTGTCCGCGCCCACCAGGAACCCGTTGGGTTGGTGCGGGTCCTTCACAAGAATCTGTATATTTTTTGAATGCTATTTAATACTTTTGTATTTCTTATAAATGTTATTGTTTGCAACGTTCAAAATTCCTCCCTCCCGGATGGGACGAATTAATGTTTTGTTAATGTTTCATGATAAACAAAAAATGTCTCTTTTATTTTACAGCCGGGGGTGTGTTTCATGGGGGAATGGGGTAGCCCTGGTACACAATACCAGGGATGAGTGGAGAGGTAACAGTTAAGGTCTCTCATGCATCACATACACTTCTGACACCCAGCAGGGGTTGTGGAAGGTAGTGATTTGTTTAGTCAGTTTCCTGTCCTTGGACAGAGTAGACGTGTCCAGTTTGAGCCTGTCAGCAGTTTCGAAAGTGGAGGCTGGTACAGGTTGGTTATTCCCTTAGCTAGTCAGAGCTGTGCCCCATGGAAGAAAGATGAATTCTATTAAGAGTCGAGCAAATCGAGGGCAAAGTGGAAGGAGATTATTGGAAAAGTGTTTTGGCTTGGAAAAGTCCTGCACATTGCTACCCGGGATGGGGACCCAAGGTTACTATTAGTACAAGCTAGTGTTAAGAAAAACCAGAGATTTACCGGACCCCTAGGGCGCGGCAAACGCCCCATATAGCAGTCGAACTGGAGTAGGTGGAAAAAGGGGGCTTTGAGTCAAGCGCAGACAAAAGCAAGAACCCGTTTCATCAATTGGAAGCTTCCCCAAATCTGACGGGGGAAAAGCTTTTTGGGAAAACTGGAAAAATAGAGGGGACTCCTTCAGGTGGTGTACCATCTCTTGGACGTAAAGGGGGCCCCCAAAATTTCTTGCTGTTGCCCCCAAAACCATCCCCATCAACCCCCCCGCCTCCCCGGCCTGCCTTCCCCCTTCCAGTAAAGGTTGGAAAAAAGGCGGTGTGAGACTGAGTTTTTATTGATGCCACAATCCCCCAAAAATACCGACGGGGAAAGTCCCCCTGTAGGGGACCCCCCATCTAGCTGCTCACCTCCCCCGAGATCTATAGCAGGTGGTACAAATTCCGAAAATCAGGGGCGTCAAACTGTATATAAAAATTTTCCCCCTAATATACCCCAAATACGCCAACCGCCAGGGCCAAACCCCGCCCGCTCTGTGACAATCCCCATAGACTTCTACGGGTCGGCTTGATACCCCCTTTCCCCCGGTAATCCAAATTTTGGGGGGGGTCGACCAAAGTTCAGGAGATTTTAAAGAAATTAAGCAAACTGTTAAAGGAAAGTTATAAGACCATCTCCAAGCAGCTTATGTTCCCCACTAAATTTCCTTTTTTTCAGAAAATTTTTACCCCGTAGACAAATCCCGGACTGGCGCAGGAGGGGGAAAAATTATGCAAATAAAAAGGACGGAAAAAGATGGTAACAAAAGCCCCCCAAAAAATTTTTAAAAAAATTAAAAAGGGAACTTAAGTCAAGGAACTCAGTTCAATCGCACCCTGTGTTGATGAGCCAAAGTGGACTTTGGAAACGACCAAAAGGGGACACCATTTTGAAAACAAAAAATAAAAAAACCCCAATGGAATTGCAACCCCCTGTAACAAGCCCCAAAATTTGGGAGAATTCATGGACAATGAGACAAAAAAAGGAAATTTTTTCAAAAGGACAAAGCTCTAGTTCAAAGTAAAATGAAAAATATCAAAAAAAAACCCTTCCCCTTTCGACCCGCCACCACAATTTTGGATTCCAGGGCAATGGGGGGCCAGGCCGAGCCCATGGAAAACTATGGGGGTTTTCACAGGCTGAATTTTAAAAACCCCTCTCACACCCAGCGTCTTTTTTACCTTTTCTTGTAAGATGGTAAGGGGGGCCCCCGGGGGGTGATGGGGGGAGGAGGTGGTTTTAGGCAAGGGAGCAAGGGGGGGGGCCTTTTTACTTTCCATGATG
>JARQOD010000001.1:27124803-27147361 GCA_033576555.1 Oophaga sylvatica
GATATTGAGGGATCAGATTGTGGCGAGCCTCAAGGACGCGTCACTTAAGCAAGCTTTGCGGGAGTGCCTGCATACCAAACTGCGTATGACCTGCTTAGAAATTGAGGTGGAAGCGCGCGTGAGGGAGCAGGAACAGGGGACAGCAGCCTTGGCAGGGATGCTCCGGAACAATGAGATACCCGCCTCGCCCGCGGCTGAACCAGAGTGGGCCCGAGAGATCCATAAAGAAATACGGGAAATGTGGGAAGAGTCATCCAGCCTCAGAAGAACCCCCACTGTAGCTCAAAATGCGCCCAGAGACAGGAATGACTCTGAGTCCCGCTTGCTCGTTGAACATCGCAAAGGAATGGGAGAATCCCGTGCAGAATGGAATCCGACGTGTTTCAAATGTGGGAATGTCGGACACTATGCCCAAGGGTGTGCAAGACAGGGACGGTCCATACCTTGGCAGACTTAAACTAGTGGGTTCTGTGGCTGGGGACGCCACCCGGAGCCTGAGAGACCACCATGCCAGAAGCGTTTTTAAGACGTTATTTTCCCGAACTGACGCGGCTGGAGTAGGGCTCGGTGATCAGGCTGACGTCAGCCAATCAGCTACCCTTCCCGGTTGCAGGGGTGGTCTGGATGGAGATTAAAGTGTGCGGCAAAGATGTGGGCCGAAAGGGAGTTGTGTTGATCGCCGGAGATGCTGGTGACCTGCGGTGATTCTAGGGATGAATGTACTGAAAGAAACTGGAACTCTCCTGATCAGCGAGCCGCAAGAGGCCTCTCTGGACCGTTGGAGCCCGCGAGCCCCCCAGAGAAGGTATTTCAGCAACTGATATGGGCTGCCCAGGCCCAGGAAACATCAAGTGAAGGGAAAGTTCTGGGAAAGGTGATGTTTCCTGCAGCTGCTAAACTCATTCTACAGCCTGGTCAGACTGTCCTCATATTGCCAGTATGCCTCTCGAGGGGGTGGAAGTGCAGATGGAGCCAACATTGGTGGATCAGGTACCTTTTGGACTCCTCGTCACTGGACATTAGCCACAGTTCATGACGGTAATGTTCTGATGCGGTGCGTCAACCTGGGAGAAGATAATCTCACCCACCTAAGAGTGAAGTGGCTCAGGTACTGGGAATGCTGGGAGAGTTGGTGCAACTGGAGGCCATGCAGTTGGCAGCACTGCAAGGAGATCCATGGACCCTAGCCGTTACAATTACACCAGAGCATCCATCTGGAAACATGAAGGAGGGTTGTCGAATTTTGGAGCAGATGAATGCCGAATTGATGGGACTTTCACCGCATCAGGTGCAACAGGTGGAAGCTGTACTGGAGTGCTACCAGGAGGTCTTTGCTCGCCATGAAGACAACTTTGGGTGCACCCAGGCTATCATCCAGGAGATTCCCACGGGAAATGCTGCCCAGTCTGGGAAAGATATTAACAGATACCGCCTCAGATGTACAAAGAGGTGAAGGAGATGCTGGCTCACATGTTGCAGAGGGGAGTCATATGGGAAAGTCAGAGCCCGTGGGCAGCTCCCATTGTTCTAATTTGGAAGAAAGGAACTTGCGCTTCTGCATTGATTATAGACGACTGAATGCCTGTACAGTGCGGGACGCCTATCCATTGCCCAGAATTGAGGAATCGTTGTCTGCCTTGGGAAAGGCAAAGTATTTTTTGTCCCTGGATCTGGCCAGCGGGTACTGGCAGGTGCCCATGGCTGAACACGACCGGCCAAAGACGGCGTTCATACTGCCCCATGGGATTGTTTGAGTTTAATAGGATGCCTTTCAGCCTGACTAATGCTCCTGGGACGTTTCAGCAGTTGATGGAAAGATGCTTGGGGGTCTTGAATTTCGAAGCAACACTCATCTATCTTGACAATATCATCGTCTATTCAGCCACCTTTGAAGAACATCTCCGGCGGTTGGAGCAAGTGTTGAGTCGGTTGCAAAAGCACGGCTTGAAAGTAAAGCCCCAGAAATGTCACCTTTTTCGCAAACAAATTGAGTACCTGGGACGCATCGTATCTGCTGAAGGAGTGAGACCTGCGCGTGAAAAGATAGAGGCGGTGCAGGAATGGCCCACCCAGAAAATAGTGAAAGACGTTCGGGCCTTTCTGGGACTTACCGGGTACTACCGAAGGTTTGTAAAGAATTTCATCCATCTCCCTAATCCGCTGCTGGAACTATTAAAGGGAGTGCCATCTGGTTTGAAGAATCAAACTATCCACTGGGGGAGCAGCCAGGAAGAAACCTTCAGAGCCTTGAAAATGGCCTTGACTGAGGTCCCAGTACTCACCTATGCGAATTTCTCACAACCCTTCATCCTTCACACCGATGGAAGTCTACATGGTCTGGGGGGGCCATTCTATCACAAATGCAGGAAGGGAAGGAAAGAGTGATCGCGTATGTGAGCAGGTCTTTTCATCACGACTCGGAATGGAACCCGGACAATTACAGCTTCTTCAAGTTGGAACTGCTGGCATTGGTGTGGGCGATGACCGAAAAGTTCACAGAGTATTGGTGCTGAGATGACCTCGGGATGACTGGGTGCAACTCCAGAAAGCAGATAAGGAACTTGCCCAGCTGAGACAGTGGGTGGCTCTGAAGCAACTTCCCAACTGGCTCGAGAGAAACGCTCTGTCCCCAGGGGCTCTGCAGATTCTGAGACAGTGGGAGAGGCTCTAGTTGAAAGATGGATTGCTATATAGAAGAATACAGCTGGTGCAGGAATTTGGGTCACTTGGCAAGTAGTACTCCCAGAAAAGTTGATCGGTGTGGTGGCTACGGAGGCCCATGAGAGATGGGCTCACTTTGGTCCGGAGAAGACGTTCCAGTGGTTACAAAAGCTGGTGTATCACCCCCGATTGAAGACTGCAGTAGAGGAAGCCTGTCAACAATGTTGGAGATGAGAACTAGCCAAACCTCCAGAGCAGAGAACCCCGATGCAGACCATCGTGACCTCTTCCCCCTAGAGCTATTGATGATTGACTACTTGGCCGTAGGCCTGGCACACCTCGGGTATGAACATTGTCTGGTGATGACCGACCACTTTACCAAGTTCACTGTGGTGACTCTGACTCAGGACCAGACTGCTGAGTCAGCTGCGCAGGCCATTTACTGAGACTTCATCCGAGTGTATGGTTGCCCGAAGAGGATCCATTATGATCAAGACACTTGCTTCCAAGGTTGCGTGATGGAAGATTACCGGATTGAGAAGTCAAGGACTACGCCCTATCATGCCCAGGGGAATGGAGCTTGCGAATGTTTCAATCGAACGTTGATTCAGTTGCTCCTAACATTGGAGGAAGATTGGAAAATACAGTGGCCTGAGTTCGTGGCTGAATTATTCTAGGTGCACAACAATCGAGTGCACAGTACAACAGGAAACACTCCGTATACCTTGGTGTTTGGGTGAAAGGGACGAGAGATCACAGAGCTGGAGTTGGACCCAGAAGAAGACTACCCGTGGACGAGGGTGTCTTCCTGGGTCCGAGAGCATCAACATCGACTACAGACTCTTCGTCGGCTGGTTCCGAGAACTCCAGCACTATGAAATGATGCCTCTTCGAGGGTCAGCTCTAAGGGCAGGAGATCGGGTGTTGATCCGGGACAAGCGACCCTGGGGCAAGTTGAAGCATCGATGGGAGAAGACCCCACATTGAGTGAAATGCCAAGTCGGTTTTGACGGGCCGGTGTATGAAGTTCAACTCGAAAGGGAGGAAGGAGCGCCTACCCGGATAGTTCATCGCAGTATGTTGTGGCGCTGCCTGTCATAGGGTCCGGAGGAAGGAGAAAGAGTGCCGGACATCACCGAAGTGCCCACTCCAACGGTTCTCGACTGTGATGAGGAAGAGACACTCGCCACAGCCCCAGACTTTAATTATTCACCATCCACCGGTCCCAGGGAATTATCTGGGCTTGAAGCAGCAAAGACAGCAAATTCATGGGACCAAAATATTCTCTCGCCTCCTATCAGTCAACCTGAATTACACCGGTCGAAGCGGACGACAGCTGAAGTGCCTCCCACTCGTTATGAACAGGACCAATTTATTTGGCAATGAATTATTCAAGGAGTGGAATAATGTGAACATCTGATGAAGGAGCTCTTGCCCGTGGAATGGCAAGTTAAAGGAGGGCGGGAGTGTAAGGAGGAAAACCGGGCTGCGGATACCTGTGCAATGTCGGGTCTGAAACTGTTGAGGCTGCGTCCAGTGTTGCCAGGGTGAAAGAATGGGGAACCGGACAGGACCCATGACTTGGTGAGAGGCGGCATGGCAAGACGGGAGAGAACAGGAAGTGCAGGAAAAGACAGAAGGCTCCCGCCGGCAGAGAGAGGAAGCAGGGGTGGACCACGCTCTGCAGTGAGAAAGTGCGGAGCCGTGCCCCGACAGACGTTATGCGAGGGCCCCTGAGAGTCAGTGAGAGCGCAGAGCGTTGGGCGCTCAGCTAAACAGTGTGCGGTGCTCGCATTGAGAAGCAAGTACCAGGTTCAGGATCGTGAGGTGCGTTCCCCTCCTTGATGGGCGTGCAGCTGAGCACGCACCAAACAGAGTCTTCTATGGTACTTCCCACCTCGGCTATTAATGGACTAGGGGCTCAACGGGCAAAACCGGTGACAGCTGCTTGCCGCCAGAAGCTAGATCGTGTGTAGGCGGGTTACGCCTGAAGACGCTGGGCCGGCCGCTGTCGGTATTATAATCCTCATCGGACTGCATACGATTAACCCCTTAACCCCCCAAGGTGGTTTGCACGTTAATGACTAGGCCAATTTTTACAATTCTGACCACTGTCCCTTTATGAGGTAATAACTCTGGAACGCTTCCATGAATCCCAGTGATTCTGAGAATGTTTTCTCATGACATATTGTACCTCATGATAGTGGTAAAATTTCTTTGATATGACTTGTGTTTATTTGTGAAAAAACAGAAATTTGACGAAAATTTTGAAAATTTCTCAGTTTTCAAACTTTGAATTTTTATACCCTTAAATCACACAGATATCTCACACAAAATACTGAATAACTAACATTTCCCACATGTTACTTTACATCAGCACAATTTTGGAAGTAAAATTTTGTTTTGTTAAGAAGTTCTAAGGTTTAAATGTTGACCAGCGATTTATCATTTTTACACCATTTTTTTTAGGGAGCACATCACATTTGAAGCCACTTTGAGGGGTCTATATGATAGAAAATACCCAAAAGTGACACCATTCTAAAAAATGCACCCCTCAAGGTACTCAAAACCACATTCAAAAAGTTTATTAACCCTTCAGGTGCTTCACAGGAATTTTTGAAATGTTAAAAAAAATGAACATTTAACTTGTCTGGAATTGAGATAGGAAGCCATGTCATGTTTGGAGAGCCCCTGATGTGCCTAAACAGTGGAAACCCCCACAAGTGACACCATTTTGGAAACTAGACCCCCAAGGAACTTATCTAGATGTGTGGTGAGAACTTTGAACCCCCAGGTGTTTCACTAAAGTTTATAATGCCCGTGTGTGAAAATAAAAAAATCATATTTTTTCCACAAACATGATCTTTTAGTCCCCAATTTTTTTCCCAAGGGTAACAGGAGAAATTGGACCTGAAAAGTTATGAAATTTGTCCTGAGTACGCCAATACCCTATATGTGGGGGTAAACCACTGTTTGGGCCCATGGCAGAGCTCGGAAGGGAAGGAGCGCCATTTGACTTTTCAATGCAAAATTGGCTGGAATTGAGATCAGATGCCATGTCGCGTTTGGAGAGCCCTGATGTGCCTAAACAGTGAAACCCCCAATTCTAATTCCAAGCCTAACCCCAACACACCCCTAACCCTAATCCCATCCCTAACCATAACCCTAATCTCAAATCTAACCCTAACACACCCCTAACCCTGATCCCAATCCTAACCCTCATCCTAACCCTAATTCCAACCCTAACCCTAATTCCAACTTTAACCCTAATTCCAACCCAAACCCTAATCCCAACCCTAACCCTAAATTTAGCCTCAACCCTAACGCTAACTTTAGCACCGACCCGAACCCTAACTTTAGCCCAAACCCTAACCCTAACCCTAATGGGAAAATGGAAATAAATACATTTTTTTATTTTATTATTTTTCCCTAACTAAGGAGGTGATAAAGGGGGGTTTGATTTACTATTTATAGCAGGTTTTTACAGCGAGTTTTTATGTTTGGCAGCTCTCAGCTCTCACACACTAAAAGACGCTTTTTATTGCAAAAAATAGTTTTTGCATCACCACATTTTAAGAGCTATAATTTTTCCATATTTTGGCCCACAGAGTCATGTGAGGTCTTGTGTTTTGCAGGACAAGTTGACGTTTTTATTGTTACCATTTTTTGGCACATGACATTTTTTGATCACTTTCTATTCCGATTTTTGGGAAACAGAATGAGCAAAAACCAGCAATTCATGAATTTCTCTTGGGGGGGCGTTTATACCGTTCCGCGTGTGGTAAAGTTGATAAGGCAGTTTAATTCTTTGGGTCAGTTCTATTACAGCGATACCTCATTTATATCTTTTTTTATGTTTTGGCGCTATTATACAATAAAAACTATTTTATATAAAAAATGATTATTTTTGCATTGCTTTATTCTGCGAGCTATAACTTTTTAATTTTTTTCGCTGATGATGGTGTATGGCAGCTCGTTTTTTGCAGGACAAGATGACGTTTTCAGTGGTACCATGTTTATTTATATCCATCTTTTTGATCGCATGTTATTCCACTTTTTGTTCGGCGGTATGATGATAAGCTTTGTTTTTTGCCTTGTTTTTATTTTTAATGGTGTTCACTAAAGGGGTAATCTAGCGGGACAGTCTTATAGGGCAGGTCGTTACGGATGCGGCGATACTAAATATGTGTACTTTTATTGTTCAGATTTTTTAGTCATATATGTAATTATTAATGGAATAAATATTGATTTTTTTGTTATTATGTTTTATTATTTTTTAAAATATTTTTACAAGTATTAAAAATTTGTTTTTTTATTTAATTCTTAGTTTTACACTTCGTCCCACTATGGGACACTCATTTACTGCAGACTGATCGCTTCTATAGCATGCAGATCAGATCTGCATGCTATAGAAGCTGTCAGAGCCGCAGGGATTTCTCAGTAACCTGTGAGACTTCCTGACATGCACTGGCGCATGACAGGAAGTCTTTCTGGTCTGGAGACCCGGATGTTGTCATGACGACATAGGGTCTCCATGATATCGATTGGGACCTCGTGTCATGCCGCGGGGTCTCCGATCCAAAGGCAGAGGGGCTGTCAGAGCTGACAGCCCCTTTGCCTGCTCCGGAATGTTGATGTGTGGCCCAGCTATGTAAGCCACACAAAAATCCAGGAGAATGCACAGGAAGGTAACCGAAAAAGCTTGTTATCATTCACTTCACTCACACTTTCAGACACACCCACTAGGGTATAAGAGGGAGTGACACGTGGCAGAGCTGATTCAAGTTTCCTGACTGAGAAGAGCTCAAGGCAGATAGTTTCCTGTCTGAGGACAGTGCAGTTCAGTCTCAGTCCAGTCTGGACTTGGAGGATACTGAGAGCTAGTCAGTGAGCTCTAGAAGAAAGCTGACATTACAATCGAAGCCACAAGTGCTTATGCTAAGAGCGAGAGCAGGGCGAAGGGCATAGTAGAGAAGACAGAGAGAGAAGTGCTTCAGGTATTGGATTGCCTGCACTAAATCACCGGACACCGGAGTCCGAAGCGTTGCTAGTGTTTCAAGCATAGTAACAAGATAACCGGAGGCATCTGGACTACAGGTCGCAGAGAGCAGCCCTAAGTGTCGATACGTAATCGGAGTCAGGAGGAACAAGGACTTTTAGCAGGGCCCTGCATAGAAGGACTCTGTTCTCACCACTCAGAAGGCTCCACCACAATATTGGCCGGGCTTGTCAGCTATTGAGAAAGCTGGAGATTGCAGAGTTAACTTCGCTTCACGCAAGTTAGGACTCACATACATTTGAAGTTAAGGAGGCCTCTAACCTGCTCAGCGGTTACCCGAATGTGCATTCTCCACCCCGACCAGCTCCCCGGGATCTTCTTGAACCATCTACCAGTAAAAGGTATGAAAAGAAGCTGCATTGTGTGTGACTGAATTATTATCTACCCCTGCTTCATCACCATAGACTTCCAGGGACCAGTCTCACCTGTGGGAGACCTACCATCCAGCTGCCCCCATAACATCCCCTGTGAAGATCATTATAGCAGCGCTGGTCCAATTAACCAGATACCACAGGTGGCGTCACGAACTACCTATCCTAATAATCCCCTGTAAATATCCCCCATCGCTTGACTGCCAGGGCCACGGACCGAGTCCCGCTGCCAGTGACAACTCCCATAGAAATCATTGGGCTCGGCTCCGAGTACCCCATAGCCCTGGTAACCACTTCAGTGTGGTGCGAGTCAGCTTTTTGGCGTCACGAACAGGATGCGAAACTTGCAATTGTGAGTCCTGTGTTGCTTATTGAACTGTTTGGTGAAAAAGACTGTTTGCTGTGTTTGGCGCCATTATACCGCCATCTTTATCGCAATATTCGTGCCCTCAGGCGCTGGTGAAGAAGGGGGGCGTACCTGAAAGAGCGCGCTGTTGCCTGGACACGCCCCCAACTCTGACTCAGCCACAGGTCCTGTGAAACAGGAAGTGAAGGCTCTAGCATCAGAGCGCCAGCGACAAAGGTCCTGTCTCCACCGCTGTGCCTGCGACGCTGCAGCCTGTGAAAGAGGTAGGCTCAGATTAACCAAGGGGGCATCAATATGTCACAGCAACCAGCAGACGGAGCGGCCCCCGCCGGTGGCCCCAATAGCCCACCGCTTGGCGTTGTAGTGCAGGATGGAGGTGCGGGCCCCTCACCTGGTCCGGTGGTCCCGCTTATGCCCCTAGCGCTCCCATACATGCCAGGAGCGAAGTGGCTTCCCCAGTACAGCGGCGAGCCCGACACCCTGCCAGGTTTAAAAGGAAAATATGTAGTATTTTGGATATGTACTCAATGACTGAAAAGCAAAAAGCTGCTGTGGTAATAGGACAGTTAGCTGGTGCGGCTGAGAGAGAAGTAGAGACTTGGCCCACTGCAGACCAGGAGTCAGTACCTGCGATTCTCTTAAAGCTACAGGCCATCTTTGAGGATCGCACGGAAACGGATCTCCGGATGGCATTTTATCAGTGCTTCCAGAAACCGGGTGACAGTATTAGGGATTACGCCTGCCGACTACAGGGGGCCCTGCGAGCTCTCAAACAGGCTAACCCCACAAGTCCCATTGACGAGAGCCAGATGTTGAAAGAGCAATTCGTGCGGGGACTGAGGTCTCCAGAGGAAGGCAGGACTGTAAACTGGTGGTCCTTGGATCATCCAGATGCCACCTTTGATGCCCTAAAGGACATGGCAATAAAAGGACTGCGACCCCTGGAAAAGCCTGAGGTGGCAAATCAGTATCACCCGGGTGAAGCCACTCTAAAGCCGGCAGTACCCACCTTTTCCCCGCAGGTGGCAGAAGCTAAAACGCAGGTGGCACCCCCTAGTGAGTTGGAATGTCTGCGCTCAGAAGTGCGCCAGCTGACTAAGAACTTGGCCACTGTAATGGATGCCCTGCAACTGCGGAAAGAGGAAGGAGGAAAGATTCTACTAGCCGACTGTCCGGAGGATGTCCCTTGGATGAACCGGAGGAAATGGAGGACGTCGCCTTACCGGAGGAGGACCACGCCACCCCCAGGAGCGACTCCTGATCAACACCATCCTCGCCGAGAGATCATCTGTTACCGCTGCAATCAAAAAGGTCATATGGCTCAGCAATGTCCTTTAAACGAGCCGATCCTGGGTCAGAGGGCCAACACCCAGGAGTAGACTCATCAGGCCCCTTAGACTGGAACCGCAGGTTCGTGGGTGGACGGCCCTACCTGTCCATGATTCTGGACGGGATTGCAATCCCTGCACTGCTGGACACGGGATCTCAGGTGACCATCATACCTGACGTCCTTTACAATAAATTTTGGTCCATGGACAGTCTCCAGCCCCCAAGCCCTGACTTGACAGTGTACGCCACCAATGGTCTCCCTGTTGAAGTAATTGGAGCCAAAAATGTAAACGTAAAAGTGGGCAGGGTGGAGCTGAAGGATCAGGGACTTCTAGTGGTAAAGACTGTAAATGAGGAGAATGCCTTAAATGTGATACTAGGTACTAACGTTATCAGTAACTGTCTGGGAGAAGTTGTGTTTTTGCTCCAACAGCTCGCTGAAATTGCCAGGCCAAAGCAGAAGGGAGTGATCCAGAGGGAGATCCGGGCCCTGATGTGCCAGCAGCAAGCGAAGCTTACAGATGGTGAAATCGGTAATGTACGGGTCACAGACTCGAACCCCATTGTAATACCCCCAATGAGCGAAATGTTAATATGGTGTAGAGCAGCCATGGGTCTGAGAGGACAGAACTACCAAGCAGTAGTAGAACCCCATCGCTCAGAACACAGACCTACACTCATGATTGCTAGAGGGGTAGTGGAAGTAATAAATGGGAGAGTACCAGTACGACTTCTCAACTGGGGGGACGATGAAGTAAATTTGCCACGTTATGCTACAGTTGCTAAATTACATGCCGTAGATAACAATTCTATCCTCACAACCGAGTCCTTAGCCTCCCGCCAACCAGCGGAGGATAATGGTCCGGCAACCCCGGTAGCGGACTAGTGTCAGCAGCTTCATATTGGGACAGACACCATTTCCGTCCACCAGAAACAGGGGGTACTACGGGTGGTACAAGAGTACGCACAAGTATTTAGCAAGCACCCACTTGATTTTGGGACAATTAAGGGAGTACAGCATCATATCCCTACAGGCAGCCATCCTCCCATCAAAGAGCGGTATAGGCCTATACCTCCAGCCCACTATCAGAAAGCTAAGGAAATGCTGTGTGACATGAAGCAAGCTGGGTGATAAGGGATAGTTGTAGCCCCTGGGCAGCACCTCTAGTTCTAGTTAAGAAAAAGGATGGTAGCATGCGAATGTGTGTAGATTATAGGCAAGTAAATCGTATAACACATAAAGATGCATACCCATTACCACGCATAGAGGAATCCTTAGCTGCTCTGAAAACGGCTAACTACTTTTCTACCCTCGACCTTACTAGTGGGTACTGGCAAGTAGCTGTGGCTGAGGAGGATCGGGAGAAAACTGCTTTCACCACCCCAATGGGACTCTGCGAGTTTGACAGAATGCCGTTCGGCCTCAGCAGTGCCCCAGGAACATTCCAGAGAGTGATGGAGAGCTGCCTGGGGCATCTCAACTTCGAAACTGTGCTGCTGTACCTGGACGACGTAATCGTGTACTCCAAGACATATGAAGATCATCTGAAGCACCTGGCAGAGGTATTCGAGTCACTGTCCAAGTATGGGATGAAACTGAAGCCCTCCAAATGCCATCTGCTCAAACGAAAGGTACAATACTTGGGGCATATTGTCAGCTCCGAAGGAGTAGCGCCGGACCCCGAGAAGGTCACAGCCATCCAGAAATGGCCAGAGCCGAAGAATCTAAAGGAGGTGCGTCAGTTCCTGGGACTAACAGGTTACTACAGGAGGTTTGTAAAAGATTACACTAAGAAAGCGGCGCCTCTGCAGGACCTCCTGGTAGGACAACCTCTTAAGAGCAGAAACCCTCCATTCAATTGGGGAAAAGAACAAGCTGAGGCATTCAAAGAGATGAAAGAGATCTTGACCGGCGATGAAATCCTAGCCTACCCAGATTACAGCCAACCGTTCCTGCTATACACAGATGCCAGTAACGAAGGGTTAGGAGCGGTCCTCAGTCAGAAGCAGAACGGCCAAGAAAAAGTCATTGCATATGCCAGCAGAAAACTCAGGCCAACTGAGAGGAATCCGGAAAACTATAGCAGCTTCAAGCTGGAGTTCCTGGCGCTGGTCTGGGCCATTACCGAAAGATTTAAACATTATCTTGCCTCCAACAAGTTCACTGCGTACACGGACAACAACCCCTTGACGCACCTTGAAACAGCCAAGCTGGGAGCCATGGAGCAACGTTGGATGGCTCGGTTGTCAAACTATCAGTTTACCATCAAGTACAGAGCGGGCCGTAAAAATGCTAACGCGGACGCCTTGTCCAGAATGCCGCATGAATCTGACACGGAGGAAGAATCAGATGATCTGGAAGAAATCGAGCTACCTGCGTTCCACCGAAATGGGATGGTCCAAGAGCAATGAGTCTACAGAAAGCAGTGTGGTGAGATGTTGAACCCTTTACCTCATCACAGCTGGAAGGAAACTCAGGACAGCGATCCCGTGGTCAGCCGTATCAAGGAGTTGATAAAACAGGAAGGTTCCTCCTTGGAGAAAGACGCACCCGTACCAGCGAAGCTCCTGTGGAATGAGAGAAGCCGGTTGTTCATATACCGAGAGAAGTTGTGCAGGAGATACGTTGATCCAAGGACCCATGAGATGGTTTGGCAGATAGTGGTCCCCAGAGCAGACATCCAAATGGTGCTGGAAGCGTACCACTATCAAGCAGGACACTTTGGCTGGAAAAAGTTGGAGACCCTGTTGAGGTGTCGGTTCTACTGGGTAGGGATGCGCAGCTCCATCGAGAAGTGGTGCCGGAACTGTGGACCCTGTGGCCTCAGACGAAAAGACTATCATAGTCAGAAGGCACCCTTGCAGCCTATCCGGACGACTCGTCCCCTGGAAATCGTGGCATTGGATCACGTCAAGTTGTCCTCAAGCAGGTCAGGCTACTCATATGCCCTGACCATGGTGGATCACTATTCCAAATTTCTGGTGGTCGCCCCTGTCAAAGATCTGACAGCAGAGACAGCAGCAAGAACCTTCCAAGCAAGTTTCTGCAGACCACACGAATATCCAGAGCAGGTACTGACTGATTGAGGTCCAGCCTTTGAAGCTGAACTGTTTCAGGAATTCTGTCGGTTGTATGGATGTAAGAAGATCAGAACGACCCGTACCACCCTCAGACCAATGGCCTTTGTGAAAAAATGAATCACATTGTCATCGACTTACTGAAAACTGTACCACTGGAAGAAAGAAATCGGTGGCCAGACTTGTTACCTGACCTGGTTGACTTGTATAACCACATACCAGTAAGTTCCACCAACTGCACTCCAGCCTACCTTATGAGAGCAAGACCCGGAAGATTGCCAATGGATTTGGAACTGGGTGTGGTAGAACCGGAGGCTGATGACAGTGCTGAAGATTGGGACACCACTCGACAAGAACAGTACAAGAGAGTACAAGCCTGCGTAGAAAACAGTCTCAACAAAGTAAGAGAAAAGCAAGAGATGAACTATAACAAAAATGCTCCCGCTACGCCTCTTATGCCTGGAGAAATGGTGCTCAAAAGGAAAAGAAGAATGCACAAATTGGATGATCAGTGGGAACAGGAGCCATATGTCGTGCAAAATTCCAATTTTAATAACAGAAAGGTCTGTACCATTAGCAAGGATGGAGGAAAAACGACGGCGACTGTATCTAGAGATCATTTAAAGTTGTGTCCTGGCCCATTAAAGCTCCGTGAAGAAAACCCTGTTGTCCTTCAGAAAGAAAATGATGAAGCGGTCATACACACGGATTTGGGAGATTTACCTGCGGATTGGCCCAGACTGGGAGATGCTGTAATTATTCCTGTGCTGCAGTTTTATCAACCGCAAGAGGAGTTTCTACAACCAGTCATACCAATTGTGCCAGTTGAGCCAGTTCCAGAAGGACCTATTCCGGCAGACCCTCAACCATTGGAACCCCAAGAAGTGAACCCGCAAGAAGCAGCACCACAAGAAGTGGAATCCCCTGGTGAAGCTGGTGAAGCAGTACCGCCTCGTCCAGTCACTAGCATGCTTGCCAGGTCCCTAGAGAGGTGGAGTCGTATCTATAGTTTGCCGTTACGCAGAACAGAAAGGTTAGAGACTAATATACCTGACGCTACCCCACGCAGGTCAGAACGTATCACTAAAGGAAAACTACCTATTCGCTATCAGGAGTAGTCCTAGTAAATTAGTCAGCCAGACCCAGACAGGGTTTATTGCAACAGAAAAATGTATAAAGTTTGAACAAGTATTAATGTGATTTCTATTTATATGTCTTGAAATATGTCTTTTCTCATGCATGGACTGCGTGGCTGTGGACTGTGCCAGCCCAAAAACTTTGATGTAAATAGTTTGCACCACGGTGCCTTATCTTGGTTTTACACAAAACCATTGCTATCTACCTCTGAAGAAAAACCCGTATGGTGTGGCCTAGAGTGAGGTCTGCAGTCAGAAGTCCTGCAGCCCACCCAGGACCTACGTGGGAGGTTTTTGGTGTGGGTCCTCCACAAGAATTTGTCTTGTATTTATGAGAATGTTTGATACTTTTGTATTTTTTCTAATGTACAAATTGTAACGTTCAAGAAGTCTTACCTCCCGGATGGGATGAGTTAAAGTATTGATGTTTAATGCAAAACAAAAATGTTTTCTTTTTCTCTTTTACAGCCGGGAGTGCTGTGTTTAACCAAGGGGGGATGTGTGGCCCAGCTATGTAAGGCACACAAAAATCCAGGAGAATGCACAGGAAGGTAACCGAAAAAGCTTGTTATCATTCACTTCACTCACACTTTCAGACACACCCACTAGGGGTATAAGAGGGAGTGACACGTGGCAGAGCTGATTCAAGTTTCCTGTCTGAGAAGAGCTCAAGGCAGATAGTTTCCTGTCTGAGGACAGTGCAGTTCAGTCTCAGTCCAGTCTGGACTTGGAGGATACTGAGAGCTAGTCAGTGAGCTCTAGAAGAAAGCTGACATTACCATCGAAGCCACAAGTGCTTATGCTAAGAGCGAGAGCAGGGCGAAGGGCATAGTAGAGAAGACAGAGAGAGAAGTGCTTCAGGTATTGGATTGCCTGCACTAAATCACCGGACACCGGAGTCCGAAGCGTTGCTAGTGTTTCAAGCATAGTAACAAGATAACCGGAGGCATCTGGACTACAGGTCGCAGAGAGCAGCCCTAAGTGTCGATACGTAATCGGAGTCAGGAGGAACAAGGACTTTTAGCAGGGCCCTGCATAGAAGGACTCTGTTCTCACCACTCAGAAGGCTCCACCACAATATTGTCCGGGCTTGTCAGCTATTGAGAAAGCTGGAGATTGCAGAGTTAACTTCGCTTCACGCAAGTTAGGACTCACATACATTTGAAGTTAAGGAGGCCTCTAACCTGCTCAGCGGTTACCCGAATGTGCATCTCCACCCCGACCAGCTCCCCGGGATCTTCTTGAACCATCTACCAGTAAAAGGTATGAAAAGAAGCTGTATTGTGTGTGACTGAATTATTATCTACCCCCTGCTTCATCACCATAGACTTCCAGGGACCAGTCTCACCTGTGGGAGACCTACCACCCAGCTGCCCCCATAACATCCCCTGTGAAGATCATTATAGCAGCGCTGGTCCAATTAACCAGATACCACAGGTGGCGTCACGAACTACCTATCCTAATAATCCCCTGTAAATACCCCCATCGCTTGACTGCCAGGGCCACGGACCGAGTCCCGCTGCCAGTGACAACTCCATAGAAATCATTGGGCTCGGCTCCGAGTACCCCATAGCCCTGGTAACCACTTCAGTGTGGTGCGAGTCATTGAGATCATGTTTGATCACAATGTGCCGGGGCATAAAGTGCCAGGAGCGGTCCGTGACCGCTCCTGGCACTTAGTGTCAGGTGTCAGCTGTGATAAGCGCAGCTGATCGCCTATGATGTACTATTCCGTCTAGGGTCAATAAGGCCCAGGTCACATGAACGGAATAGTACGTCTGGGGTCAGTAAGGGGTTAAGGAACAGAGAAGTCACGATAAGTGAAGTTTAATAATAAGACTGTTGTGTTATATCATAATTTTACTGTTAATAATCTATTGCCTCCCTGCGAGGAGTTCATCATTGTTATAAATTAAACCGCACTGTTGTTAATCCTTGTTCTTCATTCCCTGTGTTACTGCATTCCTGTACCTGCTTACACAGCCGCAAGACATGCAACTGCGGGGACTCAAACATATTATTCGAGCACGCCGAAAATACTCTTTTAGCACCTGAGCATGCTTGGATAACACCTTATTCGAGGACGTTCGCTCATCACTAGTAGAGGGATGAATGATGTTCTCCAAATTCGCTGAGTTTGGTCCAAAAGATGTTTATTATGCTCTAAAATATATCCATACCACAAGACATGATAAATGGAGGTCCGGAAAGGGGTAAAAAAATATGCAAAAATATTATTCTCACATGTCCTAAGTGTGTCCTTTACCTGTTCTAATGCCAGGTCCTTCACTTGCTTCCCAGTCAGGTCCTTCACTTGCTTCCCAGTAAGGTCTTTCACTTGCTTTGGATCGGTCTTCAGTTTCACTGAATGTGCACATACCCTTGGCAGACGTGAATAATTTCTACTGTGTTCAGAAGATTACTAGTGGGAATACTACAGTCACACACTTGTGACAACTGTTAAATCCAATAAAACTCCAATTCTAGAGTTTTACCACTTCAATACTTGATGGCATTGTTGAAGGAGGACCCTAATTGTTATATAGATTGAAGGTCCAGGCAATATGATGGCAAAGTCTGGCATCACCATAGAGCACAGGAAACAGGAGAACATAATCCAACAGCCACTATGTAGATTGGCAGAGCAGTGGTTACCCACTTCCCTAGTAATGATAGACTATAAAATCTAATGGAGAGCCAAAATGCGAGCTCAGCGCTTGACTGGTCTTGGGGATTCCCAAAAGAGTGGTTGGAGTGGCAGTGGACATGATCTTTCACAAGTCCATTCTTCAAAGTCAAGGCTCTGATTATCGGTGGGGGTTTCAGTAGTTGCACCTCCAGCAATCAGGAAATTATCAAACTCGAGAATACCCTTTTAAATGTGTAAGGGTGATGGACTGGACAGTCACGTTCCTACATCTGAAGACACCAATCATGTTGTGTATTGTGTCATGCGTCTCTTGTAAATATTGTGTAGTGTGAATTGTAATGTATTGTGATATGGTTATACATATGTAGCAGTATTATAATGTAGATAATGTAAGGTATTACAGTGTGTAGGGGAAGCCAGGGCTGTAGTCGTGGCTGACAACAGTTGCTCATTCACGCCCTGGCCTCCCGCCACATACATACAATGTCCCCTTTGATCTGTACCTTTCGTCCTGCTCTCGGTCCCCTCCGGTTTCTTTCTGAGCTGCTCTGGACGCCCCAGACAAAAGGGCATCAGCCCATGAAGTTAGCTGCCACATACTGGTGCTGTCCTGCATTCTCACGTTTGGTGACCTTCGGCCCTCTGGCTTTGGACAACTGGGCTCACCTGCCTTGTCCGGGCTCTCAGTCCCTACTGACTATAATACTGGGAACTCGCTGGCTTACTCACAGTTGGCCCCTCCTACGTTAACTATTTACTATACCACGTATGCTAATGTGTCCCCATCTAGTAGACTACCTTAGGTACTACTGTGTAGCCCTGGTACACAATACCAGGAGGATGAGTGGAGAGGTAACAGTTAAGGTCTCTTCATGACATCATGTACACTTCTGACACACCCAGCAGGGGTGTGGAAGGGAGTGATTTCTAGTCAGTCAGTTTCCTGTCCTTGGACAGAGTAGACGTGTCCAGTTTGAGCCTGTCATCAGTTCAGAACGTGGAGGCTGGTACAGGTGGTCTAATTCACCTTAGTCTAGTCAGAGCTGTGCCCCACTGGAAGAAAGACTGAACTATCTATTAAGAGTCGAGCAAATCGAAGGGCAAAGTGGAAGGAAGATTATTGGAAAAGTGCGTTTGGCTTGGAAAAGTCCTGCACATTGCAACCGGTCACTGGGGACCGAAGGATCACTATTAGCTACAAGCATAGTGAAGAGAAAACCAGAGATTTACCGGACCCTAGGTCGCGGCAAACAAGCCCCTTATAGTCAGTACGTAACTGGGGTCAGGGGAAGTGAAGACTTTGAGTCTCTGCAGGACAAAAGAAGAATTCAGCTCCCTCACAGAAAGGCTCCTGACACAAACCTGACTGGGAAGTACAGCTATAGATTAGCTGGAGTTATTGAGAGAACTACGCTGCAAGCTGGTTGTACTCATCATTGTGTTGAAAGTAAAGGAGGCCCCTAACTTGCTTAGCTGTTGCCTCAAAGCTCATCCTCCATCAACCCCATCAGCCTCCCTGGGACCTGCTTGAACATCTTACAAGTAAAGGTATGGAAAGACGCTGACCGTGTGAGACTGAGTTATTATTGCATGCCTGCACAATCCTTACCTAACTCCCGATCTGAGGGACCAGTCCCACCTGTAGGGGACCCGACATCTAGCTGCATCACCATCCCCTCAGAGATCTACAGCAGCGCTGGTATAAATTACCAGAAGACTACAGGTGGCGTCACGAACTGTATATAAATATCCCCTGTAAATATTCCCCAACATACGCCAGACCGCCAGGGCCACAGACCGAGCCACAGCTACCTGTGACAATCCCCATAGACTTCTACGGGCTCGGCTCTGAGTACCCCATTGCCCTGGTAACCCACAATTGTGGTGGCGGGTCGACACAAAAACTTGGCGTCACGAACAGGATACGAAACTTGCAGCATTGCGAGCCCTGTGTGCCTGTGGAGTGTTTTGGCGAAAAAGACTGTTGCTGTTGTTTGGCGCCAAATACCGCCATATTGCCGCCAGATTCGCGCCCTAAGGCGTTGGAGAAGAAGGTGGGCGTACCTGAAAGAGCGCGCAGAGTCTTGGACACGCCCCGGCTCTGACTCAGCGGCAGGTCCTGCAACAGGAAGTGAACGCTCTGACATCAGAGCGCCAGCGACGAAGGTCCTGTTCCCACTGCGGTGCCTGTGAAATAGCAGCGTCTGAAACCGGTAGGCTCCGTTTAACCAAGGGGGCGCTAAGATGTCACAACAACCGGCTGACAGTGCGGCCCCAGCCGGAGGCCCCAATCCCGCACCGTCTGGTATTGTAGCGCCAGATGGGGGCGCAGGCCCTGCACCCAGTCCGGTAGTCCCGATCATGCCCCTAACGCTCCCATATATGCCTGGGGCGAAATGGCTTCCCCAATACAGCGGTGAGCCAGGTACATTAGCAGGCTTCAAGCGGAAGTTATGCAGCATCCTAGAAATGTACTCCATGCCTGAGAGACAAAAAGCTGCTGTGCTAATAGGGCAGCTAACTGGCGCTGCTGAGAGGGAAGTGGAGACTTGGGATACCGTTGATCAGGAGTCGGTACCTGCGATCTTCCTTAAGCTACATGCAATATTTGAAGACCGCACAGAAACGGATCTCCGGATGGCCTTCTATCACTGTTCACAACAGCCAGGTGACAGCATCCGGGACTATGCTTGCCGACTACAGGGAGCCCTGAGAGCCCTCAAGCAAATTAACAATTTAAATGCTATCGACGAGAATAAAATGTTGAAAGAACAATTTATACAGGGATTGAGATCCCCAGAGGAACGCAGAACTGTGAATTGGTGGTCCTTAGATCATCCTGATGCTACCTTTGATGCCCTAAAGGACATGGCAATAAAAGGGCTGCGGCCCCTGGGCAAACCCGAGGTGGCAACCCAACATCATCAGGGTGAAGTCACTCTGGAACCGGCAGTAACCCCCTGTTCCCGCTAGTGGCAGAAACCAAAACGCAGGTGACACCTCCTAGTGAATTGGACTGTCTGCGCTCAGAGGTGCGCCAGCTGACTAAAAATCTGGCCGCTGTGATGAGTGCCCTACAGCTGCGGAAAGAGGAGGAAGGGAAGATCTTGTTAGCTGACTGCCCAGAAGACGTCCCGTGGATGCACCGGAGAAGAAAGAAGACGTCGCCCCCCGGAGGAGGACAACGCCACCCCCAGGAGCAACCTCTGATCAACACCCTCCTCGTCGAGAGATCATCTGTTACCGCTGCAACCGGAAAGGTCATCTGTCTACACAGTGTCCTTTAAACGGGCAGAACCTGGGTCCAAGGGCCAACACCCAGGAGAATACCCGTCAGGCCCCCTAGACTGGAACCGCAGGTATGTGGGCGGGCGACCCTACCTGTCTATTATTCTAGATGGTATTGCTGTTCCAGCATTGTTAGACACTGGGTCGCAGGTGACCTAATACCTGATGCTCTATATACCAAGTATGGTCAATGGACAGTCTTAACCTCCGAGCCTTGACTTTACTGTGTATGCTTCGAATGGTCTTCCTGTAGAAGTACTCGGAACAAAATGTGTAGATGTAAAGGTGGGCAGAGAGGGTTGAAAGACCAAGGGCTTCTGGTAGTAAAGACTGTAAATGAGGAGAATGGTTTAAATATAATTTTGGGTACTAACATTATCGGTAATTGTTTGGGAGAAGTTGTGTTCTTGCTCCAACAGCTCGCTGAGATTGCCCGACAAGGCAGAGAGGAGTAATCCAAAGAGAGATCCGGGCCCTGGTGTGTCAGCAGCAAGCGAAGCTTACCGACGGCGAAATTGGTAATGTACGGGTCACTGACTCAGATCCTATTGTGATACCCCCAATGAGTTTAAATGATCATTTGGTGCAGGGCAGCCATAGGTCTGAGAGGACAGAATTACCAAGCTGTAGTAGAACCCCACCATTCAGAACATAGACCTACACTTATGACTGCTAGAGGAGTAGTAGAAGTGGTGAATGGAAGAGTACCGGTACGGCTTCTCAATTGGGGGGATGATGAGGTAAATTTACCCGTTATGCAACCATTGCTAAACTTCATGCTGTTGATAATAATTCTATTCTCCCGGCTGAGTCCTTAGACTCCTGTCAAATAGAGGAGGACAATGACCCAGCAACTCAGGTGGCGGAATGGTGTCAGCAACTCCATGTTGGGACGGACACCACTCCCGCTCACCAGAAGCAAGGGGTATTACGGGTGGTGCAAGAGTACGCCCAAGTGTTTAGCAAAAATCCACTTGATTTTGGGACAATTTAAGGGAGTACAACATCATATCCCTACTGGCAATCATCCTCCATCAAAGAGCGGTATAGGCCCATACCTCCAGCTCATTATCAGAAGGCTAAAGAAATGTTGAATGATATGAAGAAAGCTGGGGTGATAAGGGATAGTTGTAGCCCCTGGGCAGCCCCTCTAGTTCTGGTTAAAAAGAAAGATGGTAGTATGAGAATGTGTGTGGATTACAGGCAGGTGAACCGCATAACACACAAGGATGCATACCCGTTACCACGTATAGAGGAAATCATTAGCTGCTCTGAAAACGGCTAACTACTTTTCTACCCTCGATCTGACTAGTGGTTACTGGCAAGTGGCTGTGGCTGAGGAGGATCGTGAGAAAACGGCTTTCACCACCCCAATGGGCTCTGTGAGTTCGACAGAATGCCGTTTGGGCTCAGTAGTGCCCCAGGAACATTTCAGAGAGTGATGGAAAACTGTCTGGGACATCTCAATTTTGAACCGTGCTGCTATACCTAGACGATGTCATCGTGTATTCCAAGACTTATGAGGACCATCTGAAGCACCTGGCAGAAGTATTCGAGTCCCTGTCCAGGTACGGGATGAAATTAAAACCCTCAAAATGCCATCTACTCAAACAGAAGGTACAATACTTGGGGCAACATCGTCAGTTCGGAAGGAGTAGCGCCGGACCCAGAGAAAGTCACTGCCATCCAGAAGTGGCCGGAGCCGAAGAACCTTAAGGAAGTGCGACAGTTCCTGGACTAACGGGTTACTACAGGAGATTCGTGAAAGATTACACGAAGAAGGCAGCTCCTTTACAGGACCTCCTGGTAGGACAATCCTTAAAGAGCAGAAACCTCCCTTTAATTGGGGTAAAGAACAGGCTGAAGCATTCCAAAAGATGAAAGAGATCCTTACAGGTGATGAGATCTTAACCTATCTGATTACAGCCAACCGTTCCTGTTGTACACCGACGCCAGTAATGAAGGGCTGGAGCAGTTTCTCAGTCAGAAGCAGAATGGCCAAGAAAAGTCATCGCTTATGCTAGCAGAAAACTCAGGCCAACGGAGAGGAATCCGGAAAATTATAGCAGCTTCAAGCTGGAGTTTCTGGCGCTGGTCTGGGCCATCACTGAAAGATTTAAGCACTATCTGGCCTCCAACAAGTTCACGGCGTACACAGACAACAACCCGTTAACGCACCTGGAAACCGCCAAGCTGGGTGCCATGGAGCAGCGATGGATGGCCGGTTGTCCAATTACCAGTTTACTATCAAGTACCGGGCAGGTCGAAAGAATGCTAATGCTGATGCGTTGTCCCGAATGCCGCATGACTCTGACACGGAAGAAGAATCGGGCGACCTGGAAGAAATTGAGCTACCCGCGTTCCATCGAAATGGGGTAGTCCACGAGCATCGAGTTCACAGATAGCAGTATGGTGCAACATTAAATCCTTTACCCCATCACAGCTGGAAAGAGACTCAGGACAGTGATCCAGTGGTCAGCCGCATCAAGGAGTTGTTAAAACAGGAAGGTCCTCTCTGGAAAAGGATGCCCCTAATGTCAGCCAAGCTCCTGTGGAACGAAAAAGCAGGTTCCTATACCGTGTAGAAGTTGTGCAAAGATACGTCAACCCCAGAACCCA
>JARQOD010000001.1:27147461-27189357 GCA_033576555.1 Oophaga sylvatica
CACCCTCCCTTTATGTACATCCACTACCCCTTGGCAGTCAAGAGTGTGGTCTGTGTTAAAACAATGGGGCTTTTTACTACTGCTTGGTTGTTCTGTTTCGGGACCTTTGCTGCTCTACACCAAATTTTAAGCATTTCATCATTGGGGGTATCACAATGGGATTCGGGTCTGTTACCCGTACATTACCAATCTCACCACCGGTCAGTTTCACTTGCTGCTGGCACATCAGGGTTCGGATCTCCCTCCGGATCTCTCCCTTTTGCCTTGGTCTGGCGATTTCGGCAAGCTGTTGGAGTAAAAAACACAACCTCCTCCAAACAGTTACTAATAATGTTAGTGCCTAAGACCACATTCAACCCATTTTCTTCATTAACAGTCTTTACTACAAGAAGTCCTGATTCTTTAGCTCCACTCTCCCCACCTTTACGTCTACGTCTTTAGCCCCCCGTAGTTCAAGAGGGAGACCATTAGAGGCGTATACGGCAAAGTCAGGGTTTGAGGGTTGGAGACTGTCACTGGACCAGTACTTATTGTAGAGAACATCAGGTATAATGGTTACCTGGGATCCAGTGTCCAGCAGGGCAGGGATTGCGATCCCGTCCAGTATGATGGACAGGTATGGTCTTCCTCCCACAAACCTGCGGTTCCAGTCTGAGGGGCCTGAGGAGTCTATTCCTGGGGGTTGGCCCCGGACCCAGGATTTGCTCGTTTAAAGGACACAGACGTGCTGGGTGACCTTCTCTGTGGCAGAGGTAGCAGATAATCTCTCGGCGAGGATGAGGCTGGTCGCGGGTCCTTCCTGAGGGTGGCGTTGTCCTCCTCGGTGGGGCGATGTCCTCCCTCTCCTCCGGCGCATCCAAGGGACATCCTCCGGGCAGTCAGCCAGCAGAATCTTTCCTTCTTCTTCCGTCGACAGTTGCAAGGCACTCATTACAGTGGCCAGGTTTTTGGTCAGCTGGCGCACTTCTGAGCGCAGACGGTCCAGCTCCGTAGGGGGCGCTTCCTGTGTTTTGGCTTCCGCAACCAGCGGGGAAAAGGTGGATGCTGTTGGCTTTAGGGTGGTTTCACTCGGGTGACACTGGGTTGCCATCTCGGGGTGTTTCCAGAGGTCGCAGTCCTTTTATAGCCATATCCTTAAGGGCATCGAAGGTAGCATCAGGATGATCCAAGGACCACCAGTGCACAGTCCTGCCTTCCGCTTGGGACCTCAGTCCCCGTACAAATTGTTCCTTTAACATTTTATTTTCATTGGTGACACTTATAGGGTTAACTTGTTTAAGAGCTCGCAGGGCCCCTTGTAGCCGGCAAGCATAGTCCCTAATGCTGTCATCTGATTTCTGGGAACATTGATAAAACATCATCCGGAGATCTGTTTCAGTGCGGTCTTCAAAGATAGACTGTAGCTTTAAGAAAATTGCATGCACTGACTCCTGGTCTGCAGCTGTCCAAGTCTCTACCTCTCTCTCAGCAGCACCAGTTAATTGTCCCACTAACACTGCAGCTCTTTTCTTTTCTGTCATAGGGTACATGTCCATTATGCTGCATATTTTTTCGCTTGAACCCTGACAGGGTGTCTGGCTTGCCGCTGTACTGAGGGAGCCACTTCGCTCCAGGCATGTATGGCAGCGTTAGCGGTACTATTGGGACTACAGGACCAGGTGAGGGGCCTGGATTTCTATCCTGCGCTGCAGCGCCAAGTGGTAAGTCATTGGGGTCGTCGGCCTGGGCCACGCTGTCGGCTTGCTGCTGCGACATATCTGCGCCCCCCTGGTTAATCGTGGCCTACCTTCTCTGAAGGCTGCAGCTCTGCAGGCACAGCGGTGGAGAAAGGACCTGTGTCGCTGGCGCTCTAACGTCAGAGCGTTCACTGAAACTCTCTACAGGACCTGCCGCCGCGTCAGCGTTGGGGCGTGTTCAGGACTCAGCGCGCTTTTGCAGGTACGCCCACGTTTTCGCGCCGGGACGCTATAAATGGCGGCAAATGGCGGGAAATCTTCACCACTATACACAACAGTCTCTTTGCAAGGCACACAGTACCCGGTGGCAACGGGCACAAATTACTCCGTTGCTGCAGGCACGAAATCCTGTTCGTGACGCCAGATTAGATGATGCGCACGTACCAGGGCTTTGGGGTACTCGGCACCGAGCCCATTGATGTCTATGGGGATGTCACGGGTAGCACAGCTCGGTCCGTGCCCTGGGCGCTCACCGTAATGTGGGATATTTACAGGGGATGATGGAGTGTTCATATAGTTTGTCGTGACGCCACTTGTAGTATCTGGTCAGGGGGAACCAGCGCTGCTATGCACATACTCTGGAAGGGATGGTGTTGGGCAGCTAGATGGTAGGTCTTCTACAAGTAAGACAGTGTCCTTCCAGGGCAGATAGAAATATGAGGATGCAGGACAGATAGGAATCCCTCCCTACTGGGACAATAAGGGAGACACACACAAAAAGTCAGTTTGGTACCTTTACTGTAGGAATGGCAGGTACTCCCCGGAGCACGGCAGGGCGAAGGATGCACATCCGGATTCCTCCACTGGTAGGTGTATGGCCTCCTATCCTCTGTCGTTATATAATGAAGTGCTGACCTGCTTGTAGCTAGGTCTAACTTAGTCTCCGTCCTGTACCTGGCTGACTTGGTGGTTGGACCTTCTCTCTGGCAGAACAGGGTCTTTTATGGCTGATCAGGCCGACTCCGTTCTCCTGATCCTGCTACGTGTCAACTCTGTGGTACTCCTGGGACTTGTAGTCCTCCAGGAACTCCGTGTTCTAATAGGTCGTAGAGATCCTTATAGGCTCGGGACCCGGCGTCTGGTATTTCTTGCTGAGGGGAGCTATTAATGCTCACTGATTCCTCCACTTCCACGTGCCTTTGGCCTACCTGGGTCCTTCTAAGATCACACACGCCGGCAGTTGGTAATCGGCCTCTTCGCCGCTCTCTAAGCGTCGGCACGCTTCCTTGTGAGTTACGCTTCAGAATCTGCTCTGACTAGGCTAAAGTGATTCCTTTTCACTCGTACTAGCCTCCACTTAAGCTCAAATTGAACTGACTGAACAGCTCTGCAATAGCTCTCTGAGCTAAACTCCTCTCCTCTGGTGTCCTGAGGAGATCTGAAGTCTAATCTGTTCTGAGGCTGTCTCTATCTGAGATCTTCTTCTTCTTCTGAGGCAAACTGAAACTAAAACTGGTTTTTATATGCCTAACACAGCTCCCTCTAATGGTCTTTTTAGGTAAGCTGAGATGTGTGTGTGTATAGTGACCTCTAGTGGGATCTTCCTTTAGTGCATCCTTCTGGAAGATATGGATCCAGTCACAGCTGGGCTCCACAGAAAGAAGGAAGGGGACTACAGTTTGCAGAACATCGAGTGAACTGAGAATCAGTCAGCGAGCTTGGAAAGAAGGAAGAAAGCTAACAACGGAACCTACTGCTGCCCTGTGCTTATGTTAAGGATGAGAGTAGGGCGACGGGCGAGTGGTGACCCAAGAAAGGAGTGATTTCGGTGACAGATCACGTTCACTCGACTAACCGGACACCGGGTCCGAAGCCTTGCTAGAACCTTCACGGCTAGTAGGAGAAAACCGGAATCCTTGCTGGACTTCAAGTCACAGAAGGTAGCCCTAAGTGCCGATACGTAACCGGGGTCAGGCAGAACAGGAGTCTGGCAGGTACCGCCACATAGACTTAGTTCTTGTCACTAGAAGACTTCCACCACAATGTTGGCCGGGCGAAGCTATGCTATTCAGAGTTAAACTTGACTTCACGCAAGTTAGGACTCATACACTTTAAAGGAAAGGAGGCCTTAAAACCTACTCAGAGTTACCTGGATGTGCATACTCCACCCTGAGCAGCTTCCCGGGACATACCTGCCACCATCATCAGTAAAGGTATGGAAAGAGAACAACTTGTGTGTGACTGACTTATTATCTGCACCCTGCAACACCATTGACTTTGAGGGAACAGTCCCACCTGTGGGGGACTTAACATCTGCTGCCCCATAACATCCCCTCAGAAGATTAAACCCTGCAGCGCTGGTCTACTGATCAGAAACCACAGGTGGCGTCACGAACAATTACTACAATCCCCTGTAAATATTCCCCCATTGTATGAGCGCCCAGGGCCACGGACCGAGCTCTGCTGCCAGTGACATCCCCCATAGACTTCCATGGGCTCGGTGCCGAGTATCCCATAACCCTGGTACCATGTGCGACTCATCTTTGGCGTCACGAACAGGATCCGAAGCTTACTGGATGTGAGTCCTGTGTGCCTAATTGAACTGTTTTGTGCAGAAAAGACTGTGTGCAGTTTTTGTGATTTTTGGCGCCATTTTCCACCATTTTGCCGCCATATTCGCGCCCTGAGGCGCTGGTGAAGAAGTTGGGCGTGCCTTCGTGGGCGTACCCCCCCCTGTGGCGCGAAAGCTATGGGCGCCCTGTCTAAATGCTATTACAATACAAGGGCCTGCCCTACTGCAAGAGAGATCCGCCTCCTCTTCATCCTCTATGCCAAGAAGAGGAAGCGCAAGTCCCGCCTCCACGGAAGAGACCAGATTGTTCCAGATGGAAAACACAGTCTGGCCTGGAGGGAGATGGCGGAAGGACAGGAGACGCTGTGTGGAGGAGCGGCGGGGCGCAGACCCCGTTCCCCTGAAGAGCTACTGCCTGTGCCTGAGCCGTCCCCAGGTCGGGAGACCGACCCAACAATGCAAAGAATGGAAAAGGTGGATGTGGTGTTAAGGGACGTGGCCCGACACCGTGAAGAGGTGGAGGAGATGGAGAGAAGCTGGCGTGCCCTGAAACAGCGGCTGCTGTGGGATGCAACGCTCTCCCCTCCAGGAGCGCAACCGTTACCTGTGCCACCACTGCAAGCGGCTGATGAAGAACCGGAGGCCGGCTCCAAAAGTGCTGATCCCGACTCCACCGATGATGCGGCAGGAGAGAAGGAGGCTGAGGAGGCCCTGCTCATTCCGGAGTGCCAGCCCGGCCTGGAGGCCGCAGCGGAAAGCAGTCCCCCGGTAGGGACACCGGAGGGGACCCAGCCGTCCATGATGGAGGTCGACTGGGACGATATGGAGTACCTGGACGACATAGAATATGCCGCCCAGGTGGAGAACGAGTGGCGACGCCGAGAGCAGGAGCGGCGGCGACCCCAGGAGCAGAGGGAAGTGCAGCAGTTTCGCCAGAGGTACCAGGAGGAGTTTCTTGCTGATAAAGAAAACGTCAGGAGAGATAAAGGTACGCTCCGGGAACCGCGGCGCCAGGGGTGCGTTAGTGACTTTAAACTCCGAAAAGGTTGGGGGTTCATCCATGAGCCAGGCCTGTACCAAGGGGTATTTGTCAGTCGCAGGGATGTGGAATCTCATCTGCCCGTGGGACACCCGGAAAGGGATCTCATGAATGGGGATGTAGTCACCTATACGCGGCACTGGGGACTTAAGGGGTGGTATGCCTTGAACGTCACCCGTGTCAGCGACCCCGTCCCTGTAGCCGGCAACGTATCTAGTGTCTCAACATCCCAAGTCACAGCCCCATTAGCACCTGCATCGTGCCCTGCATCACTGCGCACGCCTGCATCCTGCTTTGCACCAATGAGCACGTCTGCATCCTGTCCAGCATCTTATGCTGCAACAGCGACCCCTATTGAGCAAGACCTATATTCAGAAGAGGCACCCTTGAGTCCCAAGTGAATCGTTTAAGTGCAACAAGAACTGTAGCTACTCAAACACAGATCGCAGGACATTATATATTTTGTGATGCGTTCCAGAGCGCACCGCGTGATTCCAGCCCCAGGAGTGGAAGATATCACCGCAATCTGCAAAAAAAGAAGAAGACCAGTAGGACCCAGACAGGGTTTACTGCAGCTGTATAAAGTTAAAGGAAAAATTTGCACTTTATTGAAATGTTGTTATGTGATGATGTATGCATAATTAGCATAATTTTGCATAGAATACCCCAGTTGGGTAATGTGAGATATTGTGTGATAGTATAGAAATGTGATTTTTTCTAAAAATGTTTTATTAAAGGACTGCGTGGCTGAGGACTTTGCCAGCCCAAAAACTTTATTGTAAATAGTTCGCACTTCGGTGCCCCATCTTGGTTTTACATAAAGCCTTACTACCTCTGAAGAAAAACCCGTATGGTGTGGCCTTGAGTGAGGTCTGCAGCAATGAAGTCCTGCAGCCCACCCAGGACCCACGTGGGAGGTTTTTGGTGCGGGTCCTCCACAAGAATCTTAAATTGTATTTATTGTGAAAAGTACTTTGATATTTTTCTACTTGCCATTGTATACATTGTAACGTTAAAGAGTCCTTACCTCCCGCAAGGGAAGAGTTATTGTTGATGTTAATGTAAAAATGTTTTTCTATTTCAGCCCGGGAGTGCTGACGATAACTAGGGGGGGATGTGTGGCCCAACTGCGCTTGGTACACATGTTCCCAGGAGTATGCACAAAAAGGTAATTACAAAATCTGATATTCATTCACACTTCACATTTCCCAGGAGCCACCAGAGGGAGCCCCTTAGATTCAGGTATTTAGGGGCGTGGAGAAATGCAGCAGTAGGCATTCTAGCTAGACAGCGATTCTAGTTGTTGGTTGTACCTCAGACAGATGAGTTCTCCTCAGGACACCAGAGTGAGAGGATTCCTGTCAGAGCTCAGTCTGAGCTAGAGAGAGGAGAGACAGAAGACAGGGAAGGAAAGATTGCAAGCTGATATCTCAGAACAGACAGATTGCTAGTACTCTATGTATGTGGAAAGTGACTCTCGGAGCAAGCGTGTATTCAGTCTGACGGAACGTCCTGAGAGCTGCTCTGGACAGAGTCTTTGAGGGAAAGAAGGAAGGGGACTACAGTTTGCAGAACATCGAGTGAACTGAGAATCAGTCAGCGAGCTTGGAAAGAAGGAAGAAAGCTAACAACGGAACCTACTGCTGCCCTGTGCTTATGTTAAGGATGAGAGTAGGGCGACGGGCGAGTGGTGACCCAAGAAAGGAGTGATTTCGGTGACAGATCACCTTCACTCGACTAACCGGACACCGGGTCCGAAGCCTTGCTAGAACCTTCACGGCTAGTAGGAGAAAACCGGAATCCTTGCTGGACTTCAAGTCACAGAAGGTAGCCCTAAGTGCCGATACGTAACCGGGGTCAGGCAGAACAGGAGTCTGGCAGGTACCGCCACATAGACTTAGTTCTTGTCACTAGAAGACTTCCACCACAATGTTGGCCGGGCGAAGCTATGCTATTCAGAGTTAAACTTGACTTCACGCAAGTTAGGACTCATACACTTTAAAGGGAAAGGAGGCCTTAAAACCTACTCAGCAGTTACCTGGATGTGCATACTCCACCCTGAGCAGCTTCCCGGGACATACCTGCCACCATCATCAGTAAAGGTATGGAAAGAGAACAACTTGTGTGTGACTGACTTATTATCTGCACCCTGCAACACCATTGACTTTGAGGGAACAGTCCCACCTGTGGGGGACTTAACATCTTGCTGCCCCATAACATCCCCTCAGAAGATTAACCCTGCAGCGCTGGTCTACCTGATCAGAAACCACAGGTGGCGTCACAAACAATTACTACAATCCCCTGTAAATATTCCCCCATTGTATGAGCGCCCAGGGCCACGGACCGAGCTCTGCTGCCAGTGACATCCCCCATAGACTTCCATGGGCTCGGTGCCGAGTATCCCATAACCCTGCTACCCAGGGTGGATAAAAATCAATGATTTTTTTAAAAAAATCAAAAAAATCGGATTTTTTTTGATTTAAATCGGATTTTTTTGATTTAAATCAGATTTTTTTGATTTAAATCGGATTTTTTTCAATAAACTGCTTTTTGAGGAAAATATTTTACCATCCAAAGGTTCTTCCATCATGAGATAAAGCTGAGTTGTTTAACTCAGTAGAATAAAGGCTGTATATGTGTAACATTCACAATGCCATGCTCTTCCAGAGGTTTCTGTAGGATTAGTGGGCAGTTTCTCTCCTATATTATCACAGATGCTCGCTTTACTTACGCAGTTCTCAAAACTGAATTTGACTCCGCAGAGGTCCCAGCCTCTTCTTCATGGCAAAAATGTTACAACATGAACAGAGTTGAGAAAAAGACCTTAATCCTATTGTTCTACAAACCTATATGAATACAGAATCAACCCCTTCAGTGCCAAGTCCAAGAAGTTAGACAATATGTTTCTGATTGTTTGGAGTGGAGTAGATCTGCACAACACAAGAAGAATGTGAATCTAAGTGTGAGGAGGAGGAAGGGCAAGCAGACAAGAAAATGAAAGTGAAACTCTGAGCACAATACTGCAGCATAGCCACAGACAGACAAGTCTGGATCTGTTTGTGTGTACGATCTGAGGTTTATTACATTCTTTCCTTATAATGGCAGCAGGCCGTAAAAGAGACCCAGTTTGGGAATATTTTAATGAAGCTCCTTCGCCTATCGGTAAGGCAGGCATGCGTGCAAAATGCAAACGATGCAACAAAGAGATGCAAGGCCTGGTGGCGCGAATGAGGCAACATCATGAGAAGTGCGGTGATGAAGATGACCAAAGAAACACTTCTGAACAGGCAGGATCTTCAGGTTGGTAAACATTTTTATTGAATCCTATTTCTAAAGACTGAACTGTCATGTGTGAGAAAAATTATATTTCTTTATTATTACTGCATGTTACTGTCATTTGGTACAGTTATGAAGAAAAACAAATATTCCTTTTGGGGCAGTGCTGTGTTGTGTACAATAAGCAGAAATTGTATAAACAATAAAATAACAGCATTGACTTTTTTTGTTTAGGGGAATTCATGGATTCTGGAAACTATCCACCTCCAAGATCACCATCATCCTGTTCTACAGTTTCAGAGTTATCCATCCAGGATAGTGCTTCATTAGCAGCAGCATCATCATCAGACACCCACAGCCACATATCACCATCACCCAAAAGGAAGAAAAAACCTTTACCTCCTGGAACCACCATAGATAGGTTTGTGATAAGAACTAGCAGATTAGAAAAAGAGTTGATTGATGAAAAAATTGCCCAGTTTATTTATGCAACGAACTCTTCTTTCCGTCTGACTGAGAACCCACATTTCATTAATATGGTTCAGTCACTGAGACCAGGATACAGTCCACCCAGCAGAGCTGATGTTGCAGGGAAACTGCTGGATCAAGTGTATGACAGAGAAATGGAGCAATGTGCAACAGCTCTGGAGGGTAAAATTGTTAACCTAAGTATTGATGGGTGGAGTAATGTCCACAATGATCCTATTGTATGTGCTTGTATAACAACAGAAGAAGGTAAAGTCTTCCTTGCACAAACACCTGATATGTCAGGAAATGCACACACAGCAGAATACTTACAAGAAGTGGCAGTAAAAGCTATAACAACATGTGAACAAAAATTCAAATGTCTAGTACGCAGTTTGGTCACTGACAATGCTGCAAACGTATCCAAGATGAGAAGAAATTTAGAAGAGCAGGGAGGGAATACAAAGCTAATAACATATGGTTGCAGTGCTCATTTGCTGCACCTCTTAGCCAAAGACTTAAGTGAAAGTGTTCCAGAAATAAAGGCTAATGTTGTTGAAATTGCTAAATACTTCCGTAATAATCATTTTGCTGCAGCAGCTCTGAAAAGGATGGGTGGAACCAAGCTAACGCTCCCACAAGATGTTAGATGGAACTCTGTGGTGGACTGTTTTGAGCAGTATATCAAAAACTGGCCTATTCTGATGACACTTTGTGAAGAAAATCGAGATAAAATAGATGGCACTGTCACGGCCAAAATCCTCAACATTGGGCTTAAGAGAAATGTTGAACATATGCTGAGCTTCCTGAAACCCATCTCTCAAGCTTTAAACAAAATACAGAAAAATAGCTGTTTTATTGCGGATGCTGTTGAAATTTGGAAGGAACTGAGTGAACACTTAAAAACAGAACTACACATGGACAGAATTAAATTACAAGCAGTAAACAAACGAATGGGACAAGCACTGACTCCAGCTCATTTTTTGGCAAATATTGTCAATATCCAATATCAGGGTCAAAACCTAAGTGCTGAGGAAGAGGAGTTAGCTATGACATGGGTATCCAGCAATCATCCATCTTTAATGCCAACTATAATAAACTTCAGAGCTAAGGGGGAACCATTCAAGAAATATATGTTTGCTGAAGATATTTTAAGGAAGGTCACACCAGTAAACTGGTGGAAGTCACTTAAGCGCTTGGATTTAGAGACTGTTCAAGTAATGATTTCACTTTTAACAGCAGTAGCTTCTTCTGCAGGCGTTGAAAGAATATTCTCTTCCTTTGGACTCATTCATTCTAAATTGAGAAATCGGTTGGGACCCAATAAAGCAGGAAAGCTTGTTTTTCTTTTCCAGATTATGAATAGGAACAAAGAAGAAGATGATGATGAAGATGACGACGAGTGAGCTACAGAGGACAGCAGGGACAGTAGTATTTAAGTTTTTCATGTGTCGGCTGGGCTGACAGTCTAAGTTTCTTAAAATATATATATATTTTGTTTAGCCAAATTAGTTAACAAACATGGATGTTTGTTTAAGCAAATAACTTATGCTGTAATGTTGTTATTGTTTCAGTTGAATAAATCTATTTAAATTGTTATTAAGGTCAGGATTATTTTTCTCCTTCCTAAGTACAACAGAACAGTGGTGTCCAAATATGAATGATTAACCCATTAAACTGGGGAGAAAAAAGTAATATAAAAAGTGATTCTAAAAATCTTCATCTACTTGCATGTTAAAGTAGCAAGAACTAGTTTAGGTAGAAACTTTGATTTAAATCACTGATTTAAATCAAGCCTTACTGACTAGTGATTTAAATCGTGATTTAAATCGTGATTTAAATCAGTTTGATTTAAATCAAATCCACCCTGACCATGTGCGACTCACCAACCTCCCCCAACCAGAACTTCAATCGATAAGTCATTATCTTCACTTTTCCCTTTCTTGTTATGTTTATTGTGCAGTTCACTATTTTCCTAATCTCCTCCCTGTGTGGAGGTTTCTTGAAATACTTACTCCTTAATTGCCTAAGTAAATCTCTGTTAACCCCTTCTGTGTCTCCTGCTGTTTACTGCATCCGACGAACCTTTACAAATCCATACATTATTGCCCCCTCTGCGGCCTCATACATTAACAATGTCCCCCAATGTGGACCCCATACATCAACATTGCCCCCTATGTGGCCCCCAATTAATTCACAATGCCCCCGAATACATTTGTATTCTCCCGCTATGTGGCCCTCATACACTCACAATATCCTCTATATGACTCCATATATTAACAATGACATCCTGACTGCGATGTGACACCAGCGTCCTTTACTGTTGTGGGCCTCTGATAGACCAGTGGCTTGTATAGTAAATGCTGGGCAGGGAGCCAGTGGCTCTCTGCTCTGCAACAGTTTTCAACTAGATTAGCATTCGAGGATGCACATCCAGGTGAAAATAGTGCTGGCTACCCACAGTCGTGCCTCCTATTACCACAAAAGTTATGCCCTGCCTTCATACAAGATTGAAGAAAATTATAAAATATAACAGGAGTATATAATGTGTCATGCTTTCAGGTGGCGCTCATGGTTCGTGGACCCTGTGTGCCACAGGGCCGGGATTGCCTAGGAGGGGCATAGCTACAGTAAGTGGCTACCTGGTTTTCTCTGAAGCTCCTGATTTTGGAGTCAGGTTTGAGCTGCAGATAGCTGTCAGGTACCACTTCTAGTCAGTCTCCGGTACTGCAGCTGCTGACTTAATGAGGCAGGTACGCTAATAGAGGCTCGATTTGGAGCCTGTTCAGTCAGGTGCAGCTTCGGGGTTTTTCCGGAGCAGCTTTAGGTTCAGAAATTGCCGGAGCTGCTTCAGAGTTCAGGTACAGGTAGTTCAAGGAGCGAGCGCCGCAGGAATTGCGGCGTGCAGAGACGTGAGGAAGACATGAGCAAGTCGAGGACCATGTCACTTGGCCGGTTCGGTATGTCGGCGTTGTTGCTTGGAGAAAGGTAGGAGAGCCATGGGGGATGCCGGCATTAGCGCTAGATAATTCATATTTACCAACATTGCTATTGGAATAAAAAGGTTATTCAAGTCACACCCTAGAACAACACGATCCACCCTGGAACACCCAATTTTAGTTGTTTACAAGGACCCTTCATTGTTTTGGTATGGTATGTCTGGATGACAGCACTCTATTTAGGGAAGGCGTCACTGACTGCAGCAGCCAGGTTTAAAGGGATTGTCCACTACTTTAAATTAAAGCCCAATATATCCCCGGGGCCCCTAATGAATTTTGTAAATACCACACGTTGCCTATACTGCCTGTGAGCGGCACTATCGCTGGCCGCTCACAGGCAGCACGTGACCCCCCGGCTTTTGCTTCCGCTGAAGTCCCGTGTTATGAATGTTTTAGAAATGAATTCTGAGCAGAAGCTCCCTCTGGTGGTTGAAAACAGTACTGAACTATTCAATGAGGATTGGCAATCAGGGATCACGGACTGGCTGGATATAAGGGAGGTTTCCCCCCATCATGGTTGCCGGTGATCAATTGTTCTTGTCTCAACGTTGTTTCCTGGTTCTCTTGGAAGCTTGCTGAGTCTTGCCTCTTCTCCTGCTCTCAGATAAGATATTTTCTGTTTTTTGTTTTTGTGCTTGCCATTTGTATATTTCTCTGCATTTCTGTGAGGTTGGCCAGGTTCCCCTCCCCGGGGGGCTTGGTCTCCTCTCGGTTCCTCTGGAGCCATTGTTGTTTGTTCATTTGCCTCTTCCAGTTTTTTTTCTGTAGCTGCGGCTTAGTTTTGTTACACCAGAGAACTAATTTAGGTGGTAGAGGTCGTGTGATCTCAGGTGTTTTTGCAATTAGTAGCGTTGTTTTTTTTTAGGGTTTTTTTGGATTGCAGTAAGTGACCTTCCTATCCTTTTCTGTCTAAGTCAGATTGGGCCCCAGCGTTTGCTCATACTATTTTCTGCCTGTGTCTGTGTTTCCTCTTGTCTAAACGCCATTACATGTTTGGGGGCTTCCTATGTTCTTTGGGGATCTGCTCCGGGGCAGATAGCTTTCCTCGTTCTATCTTTAGGTGTAGTTAGCCTCTCAGGCTGTGACGAGGTGTCTAGGACCAACGTAGGAACGCTCCACGGCTGCCTTTAGTTGTGGTGGTTAGTCAGGGTACAGCAATCCATTAGATTCCAACCTCTCTGGTGTATTGCCGTTTTTGCCTGCTCTCCTCAGCTACCAAAACATAACAGTCCCGTCAACTGCTGACAGCAGCTAGGGGTCCCTCTTCCTCCTTCCACGTTGGCTGCCAAGCTGTGGGTGGGGTTATCCCTCCGCGTCACACCCGGCATCCACCGCACGCCCATTCATTGAGAAAACGCGCAATGGATGCTGGGTGTGACGCGGGGGTAACCCCACCCACAACCCAGAAGCCACCGCAGGGACCCAGCGCTGAGTTACGCCTCACTTGTTGTGACGTCAGCTCTGGGTCAAGTGCTGCCTGTGAGTGGCCAGCAATAGCGCCGCTCACAGGCAGTATAGGCAACATGAGGTATTTACAAAATTCATTAGTGGCCCCGGGGTGATACATTGGGGGTTAATTTAAAGTAGTGGACAACCCGTTTATGCTACTAATAAAAACTGCCCAGCAGCTTCCAGGTAGATTATAATGAGGGCAATCTGGGCTAACACCCAGGGCCCAGGATTTCGGGGGAGGACCATGGCCAGATTGCCCTCATTATAATGTACTGTGCACAGCCAATGATGGCGTTCATATAGGTGCAGGGAGCTTTCCTGCAGCTGGCAAAACAGAATGGCAGTGCAGCTCAAGGGAAGCTCCCTTCGCCTATTTTTGTGACGTGATCAGTCATGATGTAATCACTCAGGTGTCAGCATGTATGCACTGGCTTACAGAAGTAAATCTGCAGAGGATGGAATGGAGAGGTAAGTATGAAAAAGTTTTTTTCTTTAAATGAAACTAATTAAATGAGGGTGGGGGATTAAATAATGATGAATTGAGGGTGGAGGAGTGCAAATGATGATGAATTGAGGTTGTGGTTGGGAAGAGCAAATGATGATGAATTGAGGGTAGGAGATGGTGTAAGGAGGATGACAGAGGCTGTCATATGTTGTCACCATCTTAAATGGTAACCATTCCAAAGAGGATCCGTCGCTTACAGCCGGGATTAGGCAGAGCTGAGATGGCGAGCCTTTTCCTATTGAAACCAGACAAGGGAAATGGGAGGAAAATGGTGGACCTATAGGCACGGACGTCGCTAAAGTAAAAATAAATGGCGCTATATAAATGTGTAATAATAATAATAAAGGAACAGAGATTGTCCAGTGAGGCAGAAATTGCCAGGAGAGACAGAGATTGTCAGACGGGACAGGGATTGTCCAGCGGGGCAGAGATTGCCGGGAGAAGACAGAGATTGTCAGACTAGGCAGAGATTGCTGGGGAAAGCAGAGATTGCCAGGGAAAGCACCAGGAATGTCATTGCATGAGAAATATGCTGCATCTGTAATAAGAACCCTGTTGCTATGTAAAGTTAAACTGTTAAGCATGGACATGGATTCTGGAGTCATTTGTGAGAATCGGAAATCTGGAGCCCGGATGGTTGAAGCAGGAGGAACCCTTGAATCCAACGTGAGTGTTCTACTTTATGTTTCCTCTGTGGGGTGCCAGGGTGTGGCGATGCAGCAGCTTCTCGCCATGAATTCCACCCTGGTCTCCTCGCAATGGGACAGCAAATGATGATGAATTGAGGCTGGCAGTGGGGGAGAGCAAATGATGATGAATTGAGGGCAGGGGATGGGAGAGCAAATGATGATGAATTGAGGGTGGGGGATGGGATAGCAAATGATGATGGATTGAGAAGGGGTGGTGGAGACAAGTAATGATGAATTTAGGGTGGGGGAGAGTAAATGATGATTTAAGCATGGGGAGAGTAAATGATGATTTATTGAGGGTGGGGTACAGCAAATGATCATGAATTGAGGGTGGGATATGGGAAAGCAAATGATGTATTGAGGGTGGGGTTGGGGGAGATCAAATGAATTGAGGGTGGGGAGAGTAAATGATGAATTAAGCATGGGGGAGAGTAAATGATGATTTATTGAGGATGGGGTACAGCAAATGATCATGAATTGAGGGTGGGATATGGGAAAGCAAATGATGTATTGAGGGTGGGGGAAAGCAAATGATCAGGGGTGAACCTAGCCTCTCTGCTGCCTGAGACGAACTGCAAAACGGCGCCCCCCCATTGTAAAATCAGTACAAAGCTCCGCCCCTTCTGAACGCGCGGTGAATCCGGATGTGCTCATTGAACACATCCGGAATCACCGCAGCGCTACACAGGCCTGTGTATTTCCCTTGTCGGGAGATCATGTTTTCAAGTCCCATATAGTAACACAGTCTGGCCATCGAATCCGGCCGACACAGGCAGAGCTACAAGCCCAGGGAGGAAAGACTATGCCAACACTGTGACCAGGAGGCCATAGAGGACGAAACCCACTTCCTGCTACACTGCTCCAAATACTCAGCAGTGAGGGACACTCACTTCAGGAGACTCTCACATCTCTTCCCGGATTTCATCACCATGAAGGAGGAAGAGAAAACATATATCTTGCTGGGGGAAGAAGAGAGAGCAGCGGAGATAGCAGCGCGGTATGTGAGCGAATGTCATAGACTGCGAGAAAGAGAACTATGATAGGCCATGGACTTCTATAGCCTCCACCCCGGATCTGCCCCTACCCAACATCCCTATGCCATGGACTTCTATAGCCCCCATCCCGGATCTGCGCCCCCATCACCCCTCCCTAAGCCATGGACTTCCACAACCCCTACCCTAGATCCGTCCCTACCCAACATCCCTATCCCTATTCCCTTTTGTACACTTGCTTTGGCAAAACTAATGTGTATTTAGTCCTGCCAATAAAGCTTCTTTGAATTTGAATTTGAATTTGAATTAGTAACTTAAGTAGTTGCATTAATAACTAGTCACCGACCTGACTTCTCCTAACTCTGGACATGAGGGGAGGGAGTCACAAGGATATCAAGGAAGCAGCACCGTGCGCAGCAGCCAGCAGCAGGAGCATGGGGGTACCCAGGATCAAAACTAGGGGGGGCAAGCCAATGTCGCATCTTATACAGGTTACATCATATACACTGTACATTATCCTGCATATTAGGTATGGAGCATTAGAACTGTTGTATATTGTATAATACAGCAGTGTATGCGACACTACGCTGTATATACCATATATTATACATGGCACACTCACCTCTATACAAAGAATAAGAGGCATTATAACCTGTATATGAAAAGTATAATACAGCAGTGTATATACACTCTATATACCGCACACCATGTGTATGACCCTGTATACACCATACACTACACTCTATATACCGCACACGATGTGTATGACCCTGTATACACCATATACTACACTCTATATACTGCACACGATGTGTATGACCCTGTATACACCATATACTACACTCTATATACCGCACACGATGTGTATGACCTGTATACACCATATACTACACTCTATATACCGCACACGATGTGTATGACCCTGTATACACCATATACTACACTCTATATACCGCACACGATGTGTATGACCCTGTATACACCATATACTACACTCTATATACCGCACACGATGTGTATGACCCTGTATACACTACACTCTATATACCGCACACAATGTGTATGACCTGTATACACCATATACTACACTCTATATACCGCACACGATATGTATGACCTGTATACACCATATACTACACTCTATATACCGCACACGATGTGTATGACCCTGTATACACCATATACTACACTCTATATACCACACACGATGTGTATGACCCTGTATACATTATATACTACACTCTATATACCGCACACGATGTGTATGACCTGTATACACCATATACTACACTCTATATACCGCACACGACGTGTATGACCTGTATACACCATATACTACACTCTATATACTGCACACGATGTGTATGACCTGTATACACCATATACTACACTCTATATACTGCACACAATGTGTATGACCTGTATACATTATATACTACACTCTATATACCGCACACGATGTGTATGACCTGTATACACCATATACTACACTCTATATACCGCACACGACGTGTATGACCTGTATACACCATATACTACACTCTATATACTGCACACGATGTGTATGACCTGTATACACCATATACTACACTCTATATACCGCACACGATGTGTATGACCTGTATACACCATATACTACACTCTATATACCGCACACGATGTGTATGACCCTGTATACACTACACTCTATATACCGCACACAATGTGTATGACCTGTATACACCATATACTACACTCTATATACCGCACACGATATGTATGACCTGTATACACCATATACTACACTCTATATACCGCACACGATGTGTATGACCCTGTATACACCATATACTACACTCTATATACCACACACGATGTGTATGACCCTGTATACATTATATACTACACTCTATATACCGCACACGATGTGTATGACCTGTATACACCATATACTACACTCTATATACCGCACACGACGTGTATGACCTGTATACACCATATACTACACTCTATATACCGCACACGACGTGTATGACCTGTATACACCATATACTACACTCTATATACCGCACATGATGTGTATGACCCTGTATACACCATATACTACACTTTATATACCGCACACGATGTGTATGACCTGTATACACCATATACTACACTCTATATACCGCACACGACGTGTATGACCCTGTATACACCATATACTACACTATATACCGCACATGATGTGTATGACCTGTATACACCATATACTACACTCTATATACTGCACACGATGTGTATGACCTGTATACACCATATACTACACTCTATATACCGCACACGATGTGTATGACCTGTATACACCATATACTACACTCTATATACTGCACACAATGTGTATGACCTGTATACACCATATACTACACTCTATATACCGCACACGATGTGTATGACCTGTATACACCATATACTACACTCTATATACCGCACACGATGTGTATGACCCTGTATACACCATATACTACACTCTATATACCGCACACGATGTGTATGACCCTGTATACACCATATACTACACTCTATATACCGCACACGATGTGTATGACCCTGTATACACCATATACTACACTCTATATACCGCACACGATGTGTATGACCCTGTATACACCATATACTACACTCTATATACCGCACACGATGTGTATGACCCTGTATACACCATATACTACACTCTATATACCGCACACGATGTGTATGACCTGTATACACCATATACTACACTCTATATACCGCACACGATGTGTATGACCCTGTATACACCATATACTACACTCTATATACCGCACACGATGTGTATGACCCTGTATACACCATATACTACACTCTTATTTTGAAGTAAAAAAAAAAAGAAACAGGAACAAATACAATACTTAAAATAAAGAACAAGTAAAGTTAACCCCTTAGTGACAGAGCCATTTTGCAGCTTAATGACCGGGCCAATTTTTACAATTCTGACCACTGTCACTTTATGAGGTTATAACTCTGGAACGCTTTAACGAATCCCGCTGATTCTGAGATTGTTTTTTCGTGACATATTGTACTTCACGTTACTGGTAAAATTTCTTTGATATGACTTGTGTTTATTTATGAAAAAAACGGAAATATGGCGAAAATTTTGAACATTTAACAATTTTCAAACTTTAAATTTTTATGCCCTTAAATCAGAGAGATATGTCACACAAATTTCTTAATAAATAACATTGCCCACATGTCTACTTTACATCAGCACAATTTTGGGACCAAAATTTTTTTTTTTTACAAAGTTATAAGGGTTAAAAGTTGACCAGCGATTTCTCATTTTTACAACACCATTTTGTTTTTAGGGACCACATCACATTTGAAGTCACTTTGAGGGGTCTATATGATAAAGAATACCCAAAAGTGACACCATTCTAAAAACTGCACCCCTCAAGGTGCTCAAAACCACATTCAAAAAGTTTATTAACCCTTTACGTGCTTCACAGGAACTGAAGCAATGTGGAAGGAAAAAATTAACATTTAACTTTTTTTGCAAAAACTTTACTTCGGAACCTATTTTTTTTTATTTTCACAAGTGTTAAAAGAAAAAATGAACCACAAAATTTGTTGTGCAATTTCTCCTGAATAAGCCGATACCCCATATGTGGGGGTAAACCACTTTTTGGGCGCACGGCAGAGGTCGCAAGGGAAGCAGCGACATTTGACTTTTTCAACGCAGAATTGGCTGGACGCCATGTCGCGTTTGTAGAGGCCCTGATGTGTCTAAACAGTGGAAACCCATCACAAGTGACCCCATTTTGGAAACTAGACCCCTAAGGAACTTATCTAGATCTGTGGTGAGCACTTTGAACCTCCAAGTGCTTCACAGAAGTTAATAACATAGAACAGTGAAAATAAAAAATCATATTTTTTCCACAAAAACAATCTTTTCACCCCAATTTTTATTTTTCCAAGGGTAACAAGACCCCAAAAGTTTTTGTGCAATTTGTCCTGAGCATGCTGATACCCCATATGTGGGGGTAAACCACTGTTTGGGTGCATGGCAGAGCTTGGAAGGGAAGGAGCGCCGTTTGACTTTTTCAGCGCAGAATTGGCTGGACGTCATGTCGTGTTTGTAGAGGCCCTGATGTGTCTAAACAGTGGAAACCCCCACAAGTGACCCCATTTTGGAAATTAGACCCCCTAAGGAACTTATCTAGATCTGTGGTGAGCACTTTGAACCTCCAAGTGCTTCACAGAAGTTTATAACATAGAGCCGTGAAAATAAAAAATCATATTTTTTCCACAAAAATGATCTGTTCACCCCAATTTTTATTTTTCCAAGGGTAACAAGACCCCAAAAGTTTTTGTGCAATTTGTCCTGAGCATGCTGATACCCCATATGTGGGGGTAAACCACTGTTTGGGTGCATGGCAGAGCTTGGAAGGGAAGGAGCGCCGTTTGACTTTTTCAACTCAGAATTGGCTGGACGCCATGTCGCGTTTGTAGAGGCCCTAATGTGTCTAAACAGTGGAAACCCCCCACAAGTGACACCATTTTGGAAACTAGAACCCCTAAGGAACTTATATAGATGTGTGGTGAGCACTTTGAACCCCCAAGTGCTTCACAGAAGTTTATAACTCCCGGGCATGAAAATAAAAAGTCATATTTTTTCCACAAACCTGATCGTTTAGTCCCCAATTTTTTATTTTTCCAAGGGTAACAGGAGAAATTAGACCACAAAAGTTGTTGTCCAATTTGTCCTGAGTACGCTGATACCCCATATGTGGGGTGGGACCACTGTTTGGGCGCACGGCAGGGCTTGGAAGGGAAGGAGCGCCGTTTGACTTTTTCAAACCAAAATTGGCTGGAATTGAAATTGGACGCCATGTCGCGTTTGGAGAGCCCTGATACGCCTAAACAGTCGAAACCCCCCACAATCACACCATTTTGGAAACTAGACCCCTTAAGGAACTTATCTAGATGTGTGGTGAGCACTTTGAACCCCCAGGTGCTTCACAGAAATTAATAAACGTAGAGCCGTGAAAATAAAAAATCATTTTTTTCCTCAAAAATTATTCTTTAGCCCGCTATTTTTTTTATTTTCCCAAGGGTAACAGGAGAAATTGGACCCAAAAAGTTGTTGTGCAATTTTTCCTGTGTACGCTGATACCCCATATGTGGGGTGAAACCACTGTTTGGGCGCATGGGAGTGCTTGGAAGGGAAGGAGCGCCATTTTGTAATGCAGACTTTGATGGAATGTTCTGCAGGCGTCATGTTGTGTTTGCAGAGCCCTTGATGTACCTAAACATTAGAAACCCCTGCAAGTGACACCATTTTGGAAACTAGACCCCCCAAGGAGCTTATCTAGATGTGTGGTGAGCACTTTGAACCCCCAAGTGCTTCACAGAAATTTATAAACGCAGAGCCGTGAAAATGAAAAATCATTTTTTTTTCTCAAAAATGATTTTTTAGCCAGCTATTTTTTATTTTCCCAAGGGTAACTGGAGAAATTAGAACCCAAAATTGGTGTGCAATTTGTCCTGAGTACGCTGATACCCCATATGTTGGGGTAAACCACTGTTTGGGCGCACGGCAGGGCTCGGAAGGGAGGGAGCGCCATTTGACTTTTTGAAAGCCACGTCGTGTTTGGAGACCCCCTGATGGGTCTAAACAGTGGAAACCCCCACAAGTGACCCCATTTTGGAAACTAGACCCCTTAAGGAGCTTATCTAGATATGTGGTGAGCACTTTGAACCCCCAAATGCTTCACAGAAATTTATAAACGCAGAGCCGTGAAAATGAAAAATCATTTTTTTTCTCAAAAATGATTTTTTTAGCCAGCTATTTTTTATTTTCCCAAGGTTAACCGGAGAAATTAGAACCCCAAAATTGGTGTGCAATTTGTCCTGAGTATGCTGATACCCCATATGTTGGGGTAAACCACTGTTTGGGCGCACGGCAGGGCTCGGAAGGGAGGGAGCGCCATTTGACTTTTTGAAAGCCACGTCGTGTTTGGAGACCCCCTGATGTGTCTAAACAGTGGAAACCCCCACAAGTGACCCCATTTTGGAAACTAGACCCCTTAAGGAGCTTATCTAGATGTGTGGTGAGCACTTTGAACCCCCAAGTGCTTCACAGAAATTTATAAACGCAGAGCCGTGAAAATGAAAAATCTTTTTTTTTCTCAAAAATGATTTTTTTAGCCAGGTATTTTTTATTTTCCCAAGGGTAACCGGAGAAATTAGAACCCCAAAATTGGTGTGCAATTTGTCCTGAGTACGCTGATACCCCATATGTTGGGGTAAACCACTGTTTGGGCGCACGGCAGGGCTCGGAAGGGAGGGAGCGCCATTTGACTTTTTGAACGCCACGTCGTGTTTGGAGACCCCCAGATGTGCCTAAATAGTGGAAACCCCTCAATTCTAGCTCCAACCATAATCCCAACACACCCCTAACCCTAATCCCAACCGTAATCGTAACCTAAATCCCAACCCTAATTCCAACCCTAATTGTAACCCTAACCTTAATTATAACCCTAACTCTAATTGTAACCCTAACCCTAATTGTAACCCTAACCCTAAGGCTGGGTTCATTTTGCGTTTTACCAGCCCGTTCAAACATAGCGTTGACGGGCTGGTAACGGTATAGCATAACGTGATCGCGTTATGCTATACCCGCTAGCGCAGAGGAATCAGCAGATGATTCATCTGCGCTAGCGGTGACGGCAGTGGCGTAGCAACTGTTTGTGGCGCCCGGGGCGGCAAATTTTAGACCACACCCCTAGCCACACCCATTTCACTGGTCACACCCATATCCACGCCCTGACCACACCCACTTAGCACTGCTGATCACACTGTTTCATAAACAATAATTATAAACACATACCTCTCAACCGTCCCGGTTTCAGCGGGACAGTCCCGATTTCGGGACCCTGTCTGCTGTCCCGGCCAGGCGGTTTACTTTCCGCATTAGAATCGTCCCGGGGACCTCCCACACCTTCTGGCAGCCACAAGTCACGTTCCATCGCTGACCTCATTTCCCCAGGATGTGGGGATCTCACCAGCTATGAGGCGCTCCATTCAATACCCGGCTCTCACTGAGCGAGACAGGCAGGATCTGGGGATCTCTTCATCTGTTGAACAGATCCCATGTTGAGATCCCCACATGCTGCTTGTCTCGCTCAGTGAGAGTCGGGTATTGTATGCAGCGGTCCGTACAATACCCGGCTCTCACTCCAACAGATCCAGCGGCTTGATGCGTCGCCGTTCTGAAGACTCTCCCGAGAACGAGTTACAGTACCTGCTGCTGTAAGCTGACCGCCGGAGATGAGGTCAGCGGTCATTTCCAGCGTTCAGCTGACTTACAGCACGTCACCTCCGGTGGAACGTGACATGTGGCTGCCAGAACGTGTGGGAGGTCCCCGGGTTTCCGCATGTACGATTCTAATGCGGGAAAGTAAACCTCCCGGCCAGGACAGCGGGACAGGGACCCAGCCCTACACAGATAACAGCATTCGCTCCGTCCCCATGCAGACCCATGCACATAATGGCACCCCTCCTTCCCCCCTGCAGCCCCCAAGCACACAGATCCCGCAAGTAACAGGACCCTTGTACATGCCCGGCTCCGCTCTTTGTGGCCCTGTACACACACGGGTCCGCTCCACACACCTCACACGCACAAGGCTCCGCTCCGTACACCTCGTACACACACGGCTTCGCTCTGTACACCTCGTACACACACGGCTCCGCTCCGTACACCTCGTACTCACACGGCTTCGCTCCGTACACCTCGTACACACACGGCTTTGCTCCGTACACCTCGTACACACACTGCTTTGCTCCGTACACCTCGTACGTACAGCTCCGCTCCGTACACCTCGTACACACACGGCTCCGCTCCGTACACCTCGTACACACATGGCTCCGCTCCATACACCTCGTACACACACGGCTCCGCTCCGTACACCTCCGCTCCGTACACCTCGTACACACACACGGCTCCGCTCCGTACACCTCGTACACACGGCTCCGCTCCGTACACCTCGTACACACGGCTCCGCTCCGTACACCTCATGCACACACAGCTAAGCTACATCCACACTGTAAACCCCTTATGATCCCACATATAAACTTACCATCATCCAGCACCATGGCGACCAAAACAGCAGTTTCCTGCACACAGGGGCCTGAAGATCATGTGACACCTAACTCCTCCCCTCCTGTGACCTCATCACAGGTCCTGCTACCACCTTTACAAAGCACAGCACAGCAATGGTAAATGCTGGCTGTGCGAAGTTGGGAGGGCAATGAAGGGGTGCATATGGAATTGCTGCTGCGCCGCCCCCACACACACGTGCCGCCTGGGGCGGACCGCCCCCCCCCCCCCCCACGCTACGCCACTGGGTGACGGAGCCCAGACGCTGCAGCCCGCGTCCGAGGCTCCGTCACTGAATGATGGCACGTCGCAAACGCATGCCGCTTTACGGCATGCGTCGCGATGCGCCCTCAAATGGGGGTGAATGGCAGCGTTAACGGACTGCCATAATGCAGTATGAACCCAGCTTAACCCTAACGCTAATTATAACCCTAACCCTAATGCTAACCCTAATTATAACCCTAACCCTAATTATAACCCTAACCCTAACAGAAAAATGAAAATAAATATAATTTCTATTTTTTATTATATGTCCCTAACTAAAGGGGTGATAAATGGGGGGGTTATGTACTGTTTTTTTTATTTTGATCACTGTGATAGTTTATCACAGTGATCAAAATGCACTTTCTGGAGAATGAATGAAACTTTTTTTGAATCTGCCGCCAAGCAGATCGGCGGGCGCACTGCGCATGCGCCCGCCATTTTTTTTTTTGCAGGAAGAAGACGCCGGGATCCTGGGGCCTGCGGGAGGATGGAGGACACCGGTAAGTATACGGGGGGCGATCGGGGGACCCTCATTTTCTCCCCTCTGATGTGCGATCACATCAGATGGGAGAGAAATCATTTTTTTTTTTTTTTTTTTTTTTGCGATCGCGGCTATGCTTGCATAGCCGCGATCGCAACACCGGGATCGGTGAATACCGACCCGGATCATGTTCTCTGGGGTCTCGGCTACCCCCGGTAGCCGAGACCCCAGAGAATATTTGCCCATCCCCCCACCAGCACAGCGGCACATAGCGGCGGGCGCACTGAGCATGCGCCCGCCATTTTCTTAACAGCGCCGGCATCGGGGGACAACGGAGGGCCCGGGGGCCACATGGACTGGATCGGGGGCTACATGGGGGTCCTGGGGACCCTTTTTCTCTGTCCCCTGATGTCCGATGACATCAGGGGACAGAGAAATTAAATGGCACATCAGATTTTTTTTTTGTTGTTGCGGTCGCCGTTATAGGGTTAATAACGGCGATCGCAACATCGGTGTCGGTAAAAACCGACCTGATTCACGTCCTCTGGGGTCTCGGCTACCCCTGGTAGCCGAGACCCCGGAGAAAATGCGCCTCTGGGGGGCGCTATTCACTTTTTCCACAGCGCCGTTAATTAACGGCGCTGTGGTTTAAGTACCCTTAATGACCGCCGTTAAAAGGCGTATCGGCGGTCGTTAAGGGGTTAAAAATCAACAAACTTACTGGTATTTCAATGGGAACTATGGGTCTGCTTTTGGCTAATGAGATGGTCAATGTTCGGTTCCATATTTGTCACAAGTGAAGCAATTTTTCTCTTTCTTGATATCATTATTTCCTAGGGATTCCAAATTGCTATTAGTAAAATACCAATATATATACAGCGCTACAAAAACAATATACCAGCAATAAAACTGCCCACACAGAGACATACAGCCTGCACTGCCCATCACTGCAGCCTTGCCAATCCATATCATTTCATCCTCATCAGTGCACATATTGCGGGAACTCCACTTTTAGCTCAGGCTCAGACTGGTGTGGTGCGAGAGTCCCTAATAGGCAGGTAAATGTCCCCAATAGGCAGCATTGGTCCCCAATAGGAAGGTAAATGTCCCCAATAGGCAGCATATGTTCCCAATAGGCAGCATAGTCCCCAATAGGCAGCATATGTCCTCAATAGACAGCATAGGTCCCCAATAGGCAGCATAGGTCCCCAATAGGCAGCATAGGTCCCCAATACGCAGCATAGGTCCCCAATACGCAGTATAGGTCCTCAATAGACAGCATAGGTCCCCAATACGCAGCATAGGTCCTCAATAGGCAGCATAGGTCCCCAATACGCAGCATAGGTCCCCAATACGCAGCATAATCCCCCAATACGCAGCATAATCCCCAATAGCCAGCATAATTCCCCATAGCCAGCATAATCCCCCATACCCAGCATAATCCCCCAATAGCCAGCATAATTCCCCATAGCCAGCATAATCCCCCATACCCAGCATAATCCCCCAATAGCCAGCATAATCCCCCAATAGCCAGCATAATGCCCCAATAGCCAGCATAATGCCCCAATAGCCAGCATAATGCCCCAATAGCCAGTATAATGCCCCAATAGCCAGCATAATCCCCCAATAGCCAGCATAATCCCCCAATAGCCAGCATAATCCCCCATAGCCAGCATAATCCCCCAATAGCCAGCATAATCCCCCAATAGCCAGCATAATCCCCCAATAGCCAGCATAATCGCCCCATAGCCAGCATAATCCCCCAATAGCCAGAATAATCCCCCATAAGCAGCAGAATCCCCCATAGCCAGCATAGTCCCCCATAAGCAGCAGAATCCCCCATAGGCCGGGCCCGGCGTTAAAAAAAAAAAGCCAGTACTCACCTATCTCCCCCGCAGCTCTGAAGAAGCGCGATCGACTCAGTCTTCTGGCACAGGCGGCGTGACGTCATCACGGCGCGCAGGCGGCGTGATGACGATCACGTCGCCTGTGCTGCATATGTGCCCACGATTAAAGGGCCTGTGCTGCATTCCGCCCGCAATTAAAGGGCCCGCCGGCACTGAACTGTCAGTTCAGTGTCGGCGGGGCCGACGGGCCGGATCTGCGCTCCTGCTTTGCCGCCCCCTCGCTGCCGCCGCCTGAGACAGAGGCTCAAGTCGCCTCATTATAGCGGCGCCAGTGCAAATGATCATAAGTGGAGGGTGGTGGAGAGCAACTTATCATGAATTGAGGATGGGGATGATGGAGAGCAAATGATGATGAATTGAGGGTGGGGGTGGGGGGAGATCAAATGATGAATTGAGGGTGGAGAGAGCAAGTGATGACTAATTGAGGGTGGGTATAGCAAATGATGAATTGAGGGTGAGGGAGCGCAAATAATGATGAATTGAGGGTGGGGAGAGTAAGCGATGACTTGAGCATGGGGAAGGGAAAATGAATTGAGGTGGGGGTATGGAAGATCAAATGATGTATTGAGGGTGGAGGGCAGCGAATGATGATGACTTGAGGGTGTGGGTGGTAGAGAGCAAATGATGTACTGCCGGTGGGAGGTTGTGGAGAGCAAATGATGATGCATTGAGGGTGGGGGTGGTGGAGAGCAAATGATGATGAATTGAGGGCGAGGGATGGGAGAGAAACCTATGATGTATTGAGAGAGGGGGATGGGAAAGCAAATGATGATATATTGAGTGTGGGGGATGGGAGAGCAAAAAATTATGAATTGAGGGTGAGGGATAGGAACAACAAATGATGAATTGAGGGGGGGGATGGGAGAGCAAATGATGATGTATTGAGGGTGTGGGAGCAAATGCAGATGAATTGAGGGTGGAGGGTAGGGGAAAACAATTGATAATGAACTGAAGGTAAGGGGGTGGGGTCCATGGTGACCATCATACTCTTTGAGGGACTGTGGTGACTATCATACTGTATGGGGGACTGTGGTGACCATCATACTGTATCATGGGCTCTGGTGACCATCATACTGTGTAGGGGACAGTGGTGACCATCATACTGTGTGGGAGACTATTGTGGCGCCCCTGAGGGTTCAGTCGCCACAGAGGTATTACACCTCATCCAGAGGTGTGATACCCCACTCTCAGGTAAGGAGGGAAACCCCACCCAGGACTCTAACACCTGCACTCAACACAGACTATAGCAGCCGGGCACCCTGGACGTATCCTAAGGGAGGATGGTCTCATCCCAGGCTGGGTAGGAAAGGGTGTTGAGAGGTGGGTGGAGAATGTAAGAAGGAGGGGAAATGAGGCTTAGAAAGCAAGACATAGAATCTAGACAGGGAGTCTGGGAGGGGATCTGGAGCTTGTAGGAGCTCGGCCCCAGACAGAAAACGTGAGAGAGTGAAGCATAGAATAAAGCTTCTGGAAGGAAAGAGAGGGTCCTAGGGGCATGGATAGTGACTGATCCATCTGTGGGGCCAGATCCAATTGTGGAGGGACCAGGTCGCAGAAGGGACACCTGCCCCTTAGCCTAGTGGAGAACTTTAAAACTCAGCTTGCAAGCCGGGGGCAGTGACATCTTTAGGTGTCACAGCTACTGAACTGCAATTATCTTCGCTGAAAAGGTAGCTATATAGGATCAAGGAAACGCAGAGAAGACGTCATCCGACAGGGTCCGCGGCTACTGGCTTGGGACACTGGTTGCGAGGTGTTGTACAGGAAGGAGAGGCGAGTAAAACAACACAGTGAGACGACAGAGAAAGGAACATATTGAAAGGAGTCCTGGAAAGGTGTACCCCAATCTACCTGGGAGTTTGCTGAGCCCCTCACCTGGAGGACACCGTATCAAGCAGGCATCTGTGTGCACCAGAACTGTGAGTAAAGCCTTGGAAACTGCATCTGATTGTGTCCTCTCAAATTCTTCCTGCATCACACACTACACTCTGCTACATCTCCCAGCACCATTACTCTCAACAACATCTCTCTGCCCTGAAACAACAAGCTTCACCTGTGGGAAGCTATTCCAACTCTGCTGCATCAACACCAGTCTCAGAGGATCTGCACCGCAGCACTGGTCACCTCTGACCAGAAACCACAGGTGGCATCACGAACACTTCAATACAAACTCTTATCATCCCCTGTAAAATATTCCCCTTTTATTGGATGCCCAGGGCCACGGACTGGGTCACTGCTGCCGTGACACATCCCTTTAAGACACCGGCCCGGTACCGAGTATCCCACTGCCCTGGCGGGTGATCCACTATGGTGACATGATATTGTGTGTAGGGGGCTGTAGTGACCATCATAATGTGTGGGAGACTGTGGTGACATCATATTGTGTATAAGAGGCTGTGGTGATCATCAAACTGTGTGGGGGCTGTGGTAACATCATACTCTGTATCTCTGTATAGGGAGCTGTGGTGACCATCATATTGTGTGGGTTGAGGAATGTGTGGACATTAAAAGCACAAGGGTTGCTTTTTATTATTAAAGGAGGTACCAATGGACATTTTTTCTATACGGTGCTGTATAACTGTAAGGAGGCACAGGGAAGCATTAATACCATGAGGAAGTACAGAGGGCAGATTATCACTGTGACCTTACACAGGAAACCACTGTTATTGTGTCGGGCAAAAAAAGGAGGGTAGAAGGTGTTATTACTGTATAGGGCATAGTGGGACATTATTAAGGTTTAGGACATTGGTTATAGCACTATTTGGTTTGTGTAGAGGTGGGGGAATGTGAGGAGGGCACTGGAAAAGCTGTAAGCTATGGGACAAGTTATGGAAAAAGGAAGTGGTCATGGTGGTCTGTGCCTAATGGAAAAGGGAAAATGACTTCGATCAGCAGAAACATCACGGTAAGAATCTGTAAAGTTTACATATACTGTATGTATATGGTCTGCATAGTAAAGGTGTAAAACTGATATTACCATTATATGGTGATAGTGTAGGAAGATGGACCAGGCTAGGGCGGCTTCTTGTGTGCCTGGGCTGGAACTATCTGGGCTGTCACCATTGTTGCTGGGGGGAAGGACTTTCTGACCGGAGCAGACCTTTGCACCTGACTATAGGGGGCGGGGTGAACATAAAAGGAGCTGAGCGCGTGAAAACGGGGCTTCTGTGGGAAGACAGGGGACACGTAAGGAAAAGGTTGACTCCGTCTCCACTGTTCCACGCCAACCAGCAGGCCTACTCTGCGGCCTATCCTCCCCTCCAGCACAACCCGTGCATGGACAGAGCCAATCACCTTGCAGACTTCTGTACCCGAGAGCCCTGAACGGTCAGCACCCCTCACAATAACTGACAAGCTTCACAGTACTGACCTCGCGGTACACGCTGATTCAGTAGGCCCTGCTGTGGCCTTCACTCCGGACTTTGTGTCACACTTGCCGTACCATCTTTTACCTCTCGTACAACAACGTGTACCGGAACCGGGAGATCACGTCTGGAAAGGCCAGGATACGCCGTTTCCATACAGAGACTGTGCTTCAATCTCATCTGGGACCGCTTCATAGACGTCTCACGCCACTTGCGGGCGTCATCGTGGGATCTTTCAACCTCTTCTGTCTGGGAGCCACAGACTGATAAATTGATTAGTTTTTTTACTGTTTGTTATTAACATTGCATCTCAATCATTTATCTCTCCTGTGTCTGTATAATTACATACTCCCTGCGTGAAGTATTTACTGATAAGAATTCTCTGCATAAAGACCGGGTTAACTTTTGCTCTGTCTCCTGCTCGTCACTGCATCCCACATTCCTGCTAGTACCTTAAAGTAGTATCAGTCGTAGTGGTTTTGGTTAGTGATCAGTATTTTGTTATTATCACTACAGTATATGCTTGTAATATTTGGTTATACCCTGGTGGTATTTTTCTGTAATATTGTAAAATTGTTATTGAGGTACTATTGCATTATTATTATTAATAATAAATCGTATATAGCGGTACTATTGGAATTATATGACTTGAAGTACATCTTGATTGATCTCCAGCCAGGGTAATATTATTGTAACACTTCTTGAAGTTGGCTCCGTGGGCAGGGTGTCCAGTAGATCTCACCTCAGTATGGTGCAGTGACTCCACCCAAATCTTGGTGGGGGCTGTAAGGGAATGCAGTAGGGTCTTCCTCTGTTATAAGGACTGTCTCATGAAACTGGGCAGGTGAAACCAAATGCCTGCGAATGTCTGCATTATGACGTCCTTTGACCTCATTTGACCTCTTGGTACAATAGTAGATCTCTCACAACTAAGGACTCTAATAGGCAAATAACTCCTGACGAAGGAGTTATTTTCCGAAACGCGCGTCGGGGCGCGTTCTGTGAGGCACTCAGTCTTTGTTTCTGGCTCCCAGGTTTGTTGCCCATTCGGCATACATGATTTTTGCTGTGCACGATATTATTATGTTTATTTGGGTTTAGCTGCATATGTTAATTGATTTATTGCACTCAGCATCTTCCTGCACCTGGCACTTTTCACTGTGTTAATTTGTTCATACACAGTAGATTCACAGTGTGGTTTTTATGGTCACTTGCGATATGCCTGTTCTGTTGACACTACCTGTTATTAATACTTGAGCCCATTTGCATTGTGGTGAGATTTTCTCAATAATATATTATTATTGATGATTAAGTATACGTTCACCTCAATGCATTGTTATATATAAAAATATTTTTTTTGCTGTTTGGCTTCATTTTTTTATATTTGTTTTATCACACATAAAAGTATTTTCTGTCATTTATATTGTGCTATTTATTAATAAAGACAACTTGTTTTTACTTATATTGCATTTTATTGATTATTTCTTCACAATCTCCCGGTTGATAGATTTCCCAATCTCTTGTTTTCCATTTCCTGGGTGGTGGTTCTTGGATCCGAATGGTCTGCCATTCACTTTTTAAGGTTATATTGTGACACTTGATATAATTTTATTATTATCATTATTATTATCTTTTATATATATATATAATTTGTATTGGTGTTTTGTATATTTCCTTATTTTTTTTGATCTCATGGCCGGGGGAAGACAGAGATTTCTTTGAACCCATCGCTTTGAGCACTGACATGTCATATGATTGGGATAAAACACAGACAAATCATCCCTCTCCCTCCAAATCTCCAACTCAACGCTGACCATCGCTCATCCATCTTGAGGCTGTTGTGGTCTTTCATTGGCTGATTCAATCATTAATTTTAGCAGTTCCACTCCCCTATTTTGGATATTTAGAAGCTGAGAAATTTGTTTCACTAGCTTCTCAATGATCTTCCAAAGCGATTCCTCTCAATGACTCATCGTGGGATTTAAGACAACAGCAGCTACTCTCTTGGTTGTCTGCTCTTTGGCTACTATAATAGCTTCCTTCTGTTGCACCTCCTTAAGCAACTGATGGAAGGAATGGGAAATCTGCTCTTTATCACAGCACCTCAGTTGTTGAGTAATGGGATCTTGGGTCAGAGCTCCCAGTAGCTCTTGTTCCAGAAGACACTGGTCAACTTATCCGGGCTAAGTCCGGATACTATTCTATACACCAGCTTGTCAAGTTGATCAATATAACCAGATATCTCCTTACCAGGATCCTGATAGGTGGTGCAGAGTGTATATATGAGGTCTGTGGCATCCTCTGGGGATGCAAAAGGATATTCCAGGGCAGTCACGTAGACTTGATAGTTCCCTTAAGGCTGGCTTCACCAAGCAGCCTGTACCACTTCCATAGCAGGGCCTTTCAGAATCTCCACTATTCACTCCTTATTTACAGCATTAGTGCATTGCCATTCGTCTAGGTACTGCAAGGCAACATCCTTCCAAGTGTAATACTTTTCTTCACCAGTTGGAGTAGGAGTGACACTCGAGAAGGTTCTCAGATGACAGTAGCCCCTTTCAAGCTGCATTTTTGTAAATTGGCTCACTTAGGCTAAGTTTACATTAGCGTTTCTGTGCGTAGCATATCATTTGCATGCGTAAACACATGCAAACGCATGTTTATGCAGCATTTTTTATCTGCATCATCTTACGCCTGACGCCAAAAAACGCTGCGTGTGCATGCATTTGTATGCGTTTTTGCATGCGTTTATGCACATGTGTTCGATATTTCCAATGCTTTTCCAGTAGAGTTTCCTTGACATCAGACACCCAATGGGCGTGTCTCATGGAATTTCTATATAAAGACACTGCACTGATTAAATCCTCGTCTTTTGCTGCTGTATCGTCCAGCTGCAAGATGAATCTTAGAGTGGAGAGCTTCATGATTAATCTTTATTTGTCATTGAAATTAACTGTTGCCTTTGCTGTGGCTTGTGAAGAAGAAAGAAGAAGAGAAAGACAGAGAAGACGTCATCGTCGCTATTGGCAACACCCCATCGTTGAAGTCCAAGAGAGTGTAGAGCCTGCCACTCGTTGTACACAGAGTTGCGTGAAAACCCTGAGAAGTTTTTCGAGTACACGAGAATGTCAGAACAGAGCTTCCATGACTTGCTGATACGTGTCCGAGGATCCATCACCAGGCAGGACACACAGCTACGTCGAGCAATTCGTGCTGAGGAACGTCTGTTGGTGACCCTGAGGTACGCAATTTTGAAAAAGAAACACCTGTCATTAATATGATTGTTCTAAAAAACATGTACTGATTTTTTTTCACCATTTTCTGTTCGGCAGATTCCTGGCTACCGGAGAGACTTTATCATCTCTACATTTTCAATTCTGGATTGGAGTGTCCACGCTTTGTGGGATTGTTGAAGACATCTGCGTGCTTTATGTGACCTTCTGAGTGATGATTTCCTCCCCCAACCCACAACTGAACTCTGGCTGGATAATGCTGCAAAATTCCAGGACATTTGTAATTTTCCAAACTGTTTTGGGGCTGTAGACGGCAAAGACATTCGGATTATAAAATATGCTTGAAGTGGATCCGAGTATTTCAATTACAAAAAATACTTTTTGATTGTTCTCATGGCGATTGCAGATGCTCACTGTTGATTTGTCGCCGTGGACGTTAGCTCGTTTGGATGAGGAAATGACTCACAGACTTTCAAAAACTCTGACATGGGCCAACGTTTGTATGGTAATGATTTCAATTTTCCACAGCCACGACCTCTTCCGAACACTGAAGGACCGCCACTGCATTTGTTATGGTTGGGGATGAGGCGTTTCAAATGTGTCAACCTCATAAAACCCTTATCAAGTCGGGACTTGAATCACACCAAAAGGATTTACAGCTACTGACTGACAAGGGCACGAAGAACTGTGGAGTGTGCCTTTGGATTGCTGGTATCGAAATGGCGCATTTTGGGAACAGCCATCAATCTAAAAACTGAGATAATTGATGAGGTTGTGAAAGTTGTGAATGCGTGTGTTGTTCTGTGCAATTACATCCTGGTGAAAGAGCGACAACATTTAGAACTTGATGAACCTGTTGCTACCACATTGCGGGATTACCAAGATCACCCTCTGAGGACTACATTGGAAGTTGCCCAAATGAGGGATAACTTTGCTGCCTACCATGTTTCGGATATTGGACCTGTGTCATGGCAAGACAAAATGGTTTAAGCTGCTGATAAGTAAAATGTACCTGTAATGTTTGCTGACTTTAATACTAACACCTTAACTGTAACTTTAATACTAAACACCTTGACTGTAACACCCCTTAATACTTCACTCAACAATACACACACGTTTAAATAAAGAGATAAAGAAAACACAGAGAGACAGGGTTTGTGAAATAAAATCATTTTTATTAACCAAAATAAAACAAAACAATGTTTAATTTAAAATAAATACAATAGAAAAACAAAAATGAGGTTTACTTTCGAGGTCTGCCCAATGGTGTGATATTGTGGACCTGGGGGTTGTCGAGCTGTGACGATTGGCTGGGGGTGGCTGGGGAAGTTGTTATAGGGAAGTGGCACTTAATTGGAGGATTGGGTCAGATATATTGGCAGCAGATGTAACACTGGGGGAAGAGGACACATTAGGAGTGGAAAACAAATTGGAAGGGATTGACACATAAGGAAGGGAGAGAACCGAGGGAAGGTGGGTACAGAGTTGGAAATGGAGACACATTGAGAGGTGAGTGTGGAGGTGGTTGGTAATGTTTCTTGCCAACTTTTCTTTTCCTGGCCGTTTTGCTGGCTCCGCGGCGTTTTGTTTTCTCCTGTTCCTGGGGTGCTGCACTCGGCTGGGGGGTGGAAGTTAAAGGCTGCATGGTTGCTGCACTTAGCTGCATGGTGGAAGTTGAAGGTTGCATGGCTGTTGCTCTAGGCTGCATGGTGGAAGTTGATGGCTGCTTCACTAGGCTGCATGGTGGAAGTTGAAGGATTCATGGCTGCTGTACTCGGCTGCATGGTGGAAGTTGAAGGCTGCATGGCTGCTGCACTCGGCAGCGTGGTGTAGCTGGGTACTGTAAGAACAGTCCTAATGTTCAGCGGTGGTGGATATGTCACTTGCGCTGTCATCGGTTGTTGAGCAGAGGGGTATCCCAGTCCTTGAGATGTTTGGAAAAGTGCTGGAGGATTCTGCCACTGCTGCTGTGCTGGCCCTTGTTGACCTGTAGGAAACGAGGTTTGTACCTGCTGATATCGGGACTGCTGCAATGCCTGACTTTAAGCAGCCTGGCAGGCCTGCATCACGTTCAGCTGGAGATCAGGCGGTAGGTTTTCTGACACGCACCGCTCTATTGATGAAAAAAATGTTGCGCCGGTCTCTGAAGGTGGGCTTCCAGGTGGTCAAGGCGTCTGTGGACTTCCTGGAAAAGTGTGTTCACCTGAGTGAACCCACTATCCAGTCTTTCTAAAAACGCCTTCATCCCATCCCGGAAGATCGAGCCTCAGTGAAGAAACTCGGGCATGATTGGCCTCTCCCAGGCCCTCTGCCACTGACGAGAGAACCCAACAAAACCAGTGGCAGAGGGCTGGGAGAGGGGAAAACCAGATGGACTGGCTGCCTGTTCCCAGCCTGTGAAGCCAGCCTGGTTGCTCCATCGCTGGTGGATGATTGGCATTGGGCCTGTTCGTTGGCTGGTCGATGAGGGGCCGCTCCAACTGAGGACAATCAGGATGTGTTGTGCTGCACCAGGTTCTCTGTGGAAAATGAGTGAAAAACATTAGTAAAAAAAATTATATTGTTTATATAATAGTAAGACAACAAAAAAGATACTCACATTCGCTGACCAAGCGCAGGCCTCAGAAACGAAAGTAGACGATGGTATTTATATTTTCTGAGCGTTGGAGCAGCACCACTTTGAACCCGAATCTCCTCTCTCATGTCCTTATTGAAGCGATCCTTCATCAAATACCAACGGACTTTTATTCTCTTCACTGTGAAGGGGGAAAAAATTAATTGTAAAACAATGCACCTACATTACCAGGTTCACTGCAGCGTCAGACCACATTGCAATACTTACGAAAATCCTTTCTGGCATGTGTCGTGGCACGGTCCCAATCAGCCAGCAGCGATCTTGCCACGTCTTCCCGGAGTCGCCGAATCACTGCAGAGTCGGAATGATTATGATCACGGGGTCCCACAACGCTGCTTGCTCTTGCACAGAGTGAATGAGTTGGTCATTATCAATCTCTGGTTTGCCTTCCTCATGTTGCGGGACCTATAGATCAAATTAAAAAAAGAATTGGTAAGTAAAACTGAAAACAAATTCAATTACAACTCTGATAATGAATACACTACTTACACCCTGTATTTCCTCCTCAGAAACTTGAGGCCGACGACCCTGGGAAGATTCATTTCCACTCGACTGCTCCTGCTCTTCCGCACTGTTAGGTTCCTGTAAAGAAAATACATGATTTACCACATGTATAGTATTGCCAGTCATACATACCAATCAGTATATGAAATGTGATTACATAATCAGTGGCATGTCCACTCTGGGAAGCTTCACTGGAGGACATGTTGGAATAGCAGGCAGTAGTCAAGTGAAACACTACAGAAAAGAAAAGAGAAGAAAAATTAAACTTGTTAAGAGCCAAACAAAAAAAAAAAAACACAATGGACACCAATACTTACATTACAGCCATATCCACAAAAAGAGTGCCAATATTATTATAATGCTTGTACAACAATTAGATACTCATGTAACACCCCTTCAGGGCTACCACGGTACGCTGGGTGTTATGGGGGGTCTCACCTCTTTAGGGCGCAGTGCCTCCACCCGAATCTTGATTGGAGCTCTCTCTAGGTCTGCAGAGGACTGTTATCTTCTGCCAGGGACTGATTCGGGAAACCCCTGCCTATAGCTCAGTACACACTCACCCAAAACAGGAGTAAAAACTGTTTAACTGGTTTATGGATATGCAGCGGAAATGAAGTGTATTTAAAGAAACAACATGCAATACAGGTAACGGTGCTCTATAAAAATCATATACACATCACAACCTAATTCTTTCCCCAACCCTGCAAATATAACGTAGCAGGGTTCCCCTTTTCTTGTATTAACCCAGTCCAAACGTTGGGGCCCAGTTGCCGCGGATGTTGGCGCGCAAATTTATAACCGTTGGTGCACTTAGATGCTCACGAAGGTAAATAGTCTGGGGCGTAGTGTACTCACTGTAACGGGCTGGTTGAACCACAAGTCTCGAAAAGGGGCACTCACGGTGCGTCTCCACCGGTGGTAGTTTTCCCTGGACCCCAACTGGGGGCGGCAGGATTCAGGCCTTTATACGGTGGGAGTGCCGGTAGAACTCTCTGAGTCCTTAATGTTGCTTGCTTCACCTGATGACCGGGCTGCGCTCTCTCCAGATTCGCAGGTATATCAGAGGGGACGGGAACGCTCCACTCTTTAGAGGAATACAAGTCCACAGCGCTCCATCTTTTACATGAACCATCCGCTCTCTCACTCTCTTTCACTTCCTCTCTAACTCCCTCCCCCAAGTTCCTCCTCCCTCCTATCCCTCCAAGCTGTGTCATCTGACTGAGACAAGGGTCCATGGGAATTGTAGTCCCCGCAGCTCAGGGAAAAAAACCATTAATGTCTGAAGGTCCCTGTTTAACAGCAGCTGCAAAACTCTTCTTAGTGTCTGTAAATCCCAGTATGCCAGTAGCTGCTCTGACAGTTCCATGTGCAGGTGTTACATTCTCCCCCTGGTGAGTCATTGAAAGTGTCCCATCACGACATGAGGACTCACCACCTGAAACATGAATGGGGGTTAAGGCATCCTGACTAACACCAAATTTACAGGCATACAAACCACCTCCTGGACACATGGAAGATACCGAGAAATAAGGCCAAACAGAATTTGAATTTGGGTGTATCAACCTGGGGACCTCAGTGGTATGTCCCATTCTGTCATAAGTCAACATCATGGGTGGCCTAATGTCCCGCTTGGGACGAGTGTGTACCGAGGGGCCCACCTCCTCAGTCCCCGACTCTTGTCTCTCAAGAACGGGCTCCACCAGGTGAATCTCTTCATTCAATAAATGTCCCTCTTCTGAACTTTCCTCCAATTGTGGGCGGGGTGCACTCGCCTCCTGACAAATGTCCCTTTCTTTGTTTCTACTTCAGGGGTCTGGTTTTCAGGGTCTACGCCCATGGGGCATGGGTCCTCGATCCACCTGTAGCTCCATTGACAGTCAGGTCCCCATTCATCCCCAGACTCGCTGTCACATCCTCCTGAGGCAACTCCAGTCTGGGGTGGGTTTTTACACCTTGGACTTCTCTATTGCACTGAAGAGTTGTATGACCTCCTTGAGTTGGCAATGGGGGTAAAGGGATGTTTTTTCCCACAGGCAACAGATGATGTCGATGATAGGTTTTAACAGCTCCACCCCTTTTTCGGGCTTCACTCTGTAGGCCGGAACACCGGGCAACTTCTCCATCACCACGTAAGGGTCAGGACACCACCGATCAGCAAGCTTGTGCTTCCCAGGAAGGCCCAAAAGCTGAATAAGAACTCTGTCTCCAGGTAGTAAAACTTGTTCTCGAACCCTACAGTCGTAGCGAGTCTTATTGCGCTTCCCTGACCGACCAGAGGCCTGCTCTGCCAATTTGTAAGCTTTTGTCAAATCTTCTTTTAGCTGGGACACATATTTTAAGTAGGTCTTCCCATTAGAACGGTCAATGGATGTCCCAAAACTAATATCCACGGGTAGTCGGGCTTTTCTTCCAAACATGAGGAAATAAGGAGAATATCCAGTTGACTCATTTGTGGTGCAATTGTAGGCATGAACCAACTGGCTCACATGCCTGCTCCAGTGTCCCTTCTTCCTGGGATCTAAAGTGCCTAACATGTTCAGAAGGGTACGGTTGAATCTCTCAGGTTGAGGATCCCCTTGGGGGTGATATGGCGTGGTTCTGGATTTCTTGATCCCACAGAGAGCGCATAGCTCCTTGATTAGTCTACTTTCAAAATCTCTTCTTGATCGGTATGGATGCGGGCAGGCAGCCCGTAATGTACAAAGAACTTCTCCCATAATGTTTTTGCCACAAGAGAGAAGACCTCCCCTCGGGTGACTACTGTTGCCTTGAAGCCAGCAGCCGACTGCCGAGAGAGGGAACTGCTGAAAGTCATCGAGAAACAGGGGGAGCAGATTACTCAATTGTTAAGTGCTCAGGCCAAGACAATACAGCGGTTACAAAGTGCTGCAGAGGTAGCCGAGAAGCAGACCCTGGCTTCAGGAAGAGAGAATGATGACCTGTGTAGAGTGGAAAGTAGGAAACCAGAAGGGTGCTTTGTCTGTGGGAGTCCGGGCCATATAGCTCGTCAGTGTCCAAAGAGGTGGAGCTCAAAGAACTCTTCACATTCTCCCCACCTCCCTCCGAGGCAGTCAGGAAACGGGAAAGGGGGCCAGTAGAACCCCATACTGAGCCCCCATCAGCAACTAAGACCTACTCTACCTCTCCATCTCAGCAGTGCCTCCACTGTAACACCCCTTCAGGGCTACCACGGTACGCTGGGTGTTATGGGGGGTCTCACCTCTTTAGGGCGCAGTGCCTCCACCCGAATCTTGATTGGAGCTCTCTCTAGGTCTGCAGAAGGACTGTTATCTTCTGCCAGGGACTGATTCAGGAAACCCCTGCCTATAGCTCAGTACACACTCACCCAAAACAGGAGTAAAACTGTTTAACTGGTTTATGGATATGCAGCAGAAATGAAGTGTATTTAAAGAAACAACATGCAATACAGGTAACGGTGCTCTATAAAAATCATATACACATCACAACCTAATTCTTTCCCCAACCCTGCAAATATAACGTAGCAGGGTTCCCCTTTTCTTGTATTAACCCAGTCCAAACGTTGGGGCCAGTTGCCGCGGATGTTGGCGCGCAAATTTATAACCGTTGGTGCACTTAGATGCTCACGAAGGTAAATAGTCTGGGGCGTAGTGTACTCACTGAAAACGGGCTGGTTGAACCACAAGTCTCGAAAAGGGGCACTCACGGTGCGTCTCCACCGGTGGTAGTTTTCCTGGACCCCAACTGGGGCGGCAGGATTCAGGCCTTTATACGGTGGGAGTGCGGTAGAACTCTCCGAGTCCTTAATGTTGCTTGCTTCACCTGATGACCGGGCTGCGCTCTCTCCAGATTCGCAGGTATTTTCAGAGGGGACGGGAACGCTCCGCTCTTTAGAGGAATACAAGTCCACAGCGCTCCATCTTTTACATGAACCATCCGCTCTCTCACTCTCTTTCACTTCCTCTCTAACTCCCTCCCCCAAGTTCCTCCTCCCTCCTATCCCTCCAAGCTGTGCCATCTGACTGAGACAAGGGTCCATGGGAATTGTAGTCCCCCGCAGCTCAGGGAAAAAACCATTAATGTCTGAAGGTCCCTGTTTAACAGCAGCTGCAAAACTCTTCTTAGTGTCTGTAAATCCCAGTATGCCAGTAGCTGCTCTGACAGTTCCCTGTGCAGGTGTTACACTCAAATCCCTTCGTATTCACCCTGGGATACATCAAGCAATGACTCCATCACAAAAAAAAGTTTTTTTTGAAAAATACTTTCAACTTTATTAATATGAAAAACATTCAGAATTCTCCACAAAATAGAAAAAAAAGGATGCAAGGTAGAAAAAAGAGGGACATCAGACTCTCTCTTAATAAATACAATGCTGCATGGCGAAAACTATATGTAGTGCTCTGTATTTCATAGATCATTAACCCAACCTGGCAGAGTACAATAATCAATCTCATCTGCTACACAGGATATACACATTCAAATCGGGGTAGCTGTAAATAAGTTTATAAATTATTGGCTCCAACTTATTGAATGCCCTAAATTATTTGTCTCTGCATGTATAAGACTAAGCCCCCGACTTTAAGATGTCCTAGATGGAGTGCCTCCATATATGGAGAAAACCCCCAGCACACTGCTCATACTAATGATCGGCTCTGAAATCAGATGCCACGGTTGCTGGTACTATCCAACAGTTAGCAGTATTGTGCACCTCACTTCGGATTAATATCAGATTTGAAGTATTGCGATCTTTTAAATACATATATATGAGCCAATATGGTTTACCTGAATGTAAGCAGCAGTTACAACCGTGTAACGGAGTCCTGTCCCTCTGCCCGACGCGCGTTTCGCCCAGCTTCTTCGGGGGGCGTGTCTAGGCAGAGGGTGTGCGAACTTTAAATATACCGTTGTCCAATAAAATGAGACTACTACTAAGTGTGTTCAGGTGGATAAAGGCATGTATCGGCGCATGCGCTGTTATCTGAAAGGCTTCTATCTGCAAACGGATGATTGCGGTCTCGGTGCGACCGCCCGACGGCACGTGACTAATCACGTGACCCGCTCGGCTGATCACAGCGTATTAGACCCTCGTGCCATCGCAAGCCCACGTCCAACCAGCGCTCGCGCTCTGTGCCAAGTATGTCCCTAAATGAACCTAATGATTATCTCAAAAATTTACAAGTTTAAATATAATTATAACTATTAACCCTATAGGATCACCCTTAAAAGTGGCTGTCACTGTGATAGATTGGTGTTTTTGCCCATAAATAATCATAACAGTTAACCCATGGTTTTCTAAAATAAAAACCCTACCTATCCAACTGAGCTTAGAGTCCTAAAGCTATAAACCACACTACATACTGAGGCCAAATTTGCCATCATAGCGCCAATCTCTAAGTATCAGATTGCCAATTTCTTTTGCGCCCGTATATAAATTAGACAGTGTACCCGGTTATATATTTATGGTATAACACCAATTACCCTTTTCCAAAACTCCACTCACAGGATTATTCAATCAAGGAATACATTTTTGTCCCCATCAGCCGGAGAAAACCCCAAAGTTCCTGCATCGACACCATCCATCAGTAAATAATAGATGCAAATAGCTACAGTTCGTTTTCACTTATTCACTCATCAATTTCGGCTCGTAATACGAATGGGTGCCAGGCTTCACTCCATCCTCTTTGGATCCCGATCACCACCTCGTTCCTGGATAAGTGGATTTA
>JARQOD010000001.1:27189457-27235046 GCA_033576555.1 Oophaga sylvatica
TAGCAGTTCAATGCTCTATACCCATTCACTCAAAATACACTAGACACACCCTTAGGGTAGTGTAGTCGCTCGTCAGGGAGTGGTCAGTGTGATTCATTGAGTGATTCGGTCAGTCAGTTTCCTGTCTTCGGACAGGGCAGACGTGTCAGTCTAGCCTGGACCTGGAGGGAGGAAGCAGTCCAGCCTGGTTCTGTCAGCAGTTCAGCAAGTGGAGGCCAGTAAGGGCGAGATATAGATCACCTCAGCCTGGTCAGAGCTGTACCTCACTTGAAGACATATATTGAGAAAGAAGAGTTTAGTACAGATACTTCAGTCTCCTGTCTCAAGGACAGTGAAGGTTCAGAGACGTGCTCCTGCCTAGAAGATTACTGAGATTCTGACAACAAACTCTAAGGAAGAAAAGAAGGGATTGATTATATGACCTTTGAAAGTGTGAGTGTTTATGCTACAAGCGCGGACAAGGCGAAAGGCACAGTGGAAGGAATATTTAAAAGTGCTTTTGGATTGGAGAAGTCCTGCACATTGTTACCGGTCACTGGGGACCGAAGGATCACTATAGCTTCACGCATAGTGGTAAGAAAACCAGAGGCTTACCGGACCTTAGGTCGTGGCAAGCAGCCCTGAATAGTCGGTACGTAACTGGGGTCAGGGGGAGTGAGGACCTTGAGTCTCTGCAGGACAAGATAGGAATTCAGCTCTCTCACAGGAAGGCTCCGACCACAAAACTGACTGGGCAGTACAGCTTTGGAATAGCTGGAGTTATAGAGGGAACTACGCTTCATGCTGGTTGTACTCATCGTTGTGAAAGTAAAGGAGGCCCCTAACTTGTCCAGCTGCTATCTTGAAATACATTCTCCATGGATCAGCCTCCCTGGGACCTGCCTTACCATCTTACAAGTAAAAGGTATGGAAAGACGCTGACCGTGTGAGACTGAGTTATTTATTTGCATGCCTGCACAACCCTGCTTTAACTACCGACCTGAGGGAAGAGTCCCACCTGTAGGGGACCCGACATCTAGCTGCCTCACCATCCCCTCAGAGATCTACAGCAGCGCTGGTACAGATTACCAGAAAACTACAGGTGGCGTCACGAACTGTAAATATATCTATCCCCTGTAAATATACCCCCCAACATACGCCAGACCGCCAGGGCCACAGACCGAGCCACCGCTACCTGTGACAAACCCCATAGACTTCCATGGGCTCGGCTCTGAGTACCCCATTGCCCTGGTAATCCACAATTGTGGTGGCGGGTCGATACAACTCACCCCTGACTGACTGAGACTCCTCTCCCTGTATCACTCCTGACTGACTGAGACCCCTCTCCCTGTATCACCCTGAATGACTGAACCCCTCTCATTGTATCACCCCTGACTGACTGAACCCCTCTCATTGTATCACCCCTGACTGACTGAGACTCCTCTCCCTGTATCACCCCTGACTGACTGAGACTCCTCTCCCTGTATCACCCTGAATGACTGAGACCCCTCTCCCTGTATCACCCCTGGCTGACTGAGACCCCTCTCCCTGTATCACCCCTGACTGACTGAGACTCCTCTCCCTGTATCACCCCTGACTGACTGAGACCCCTCTCCCTGTATCACCCTGAATGACTGAGACCCCTCTCCCTGTATCACCCCTGACTGACTGAGACTCCTCTCCCTGTATCACCCCTGACTGACTGAGACTCCTCTCCCTGTATCACCCCTGACTGACTGAGACCCCTCCCCCTGTATCACCCCTGACTGACTGAGACTCCTCTCTCCTGTATCACCCCTACTGACTGAGACCCTGTGTAGCCCTGGTACACAATACCAGGAGGATGAGTGGAGAGGTAATGGTTAAGGGCTCTTCATGACATCACGTACACTTCGGACACACCCAGCAGGGGTGTAGAAGGGAGTGTGAGCAGTCAGTTTCCTGTCTTCGGACAGAGCAGACGTGTGGAGTCTAGCTGGGACTTGGAGGGAGGAAGCAGTCCAGCCTGGTTCTATCAGCAGTTCAGAAAGTGGAGGCCAGTAAGGGCGAGATATAGATCACCTCAGCCTGGTCAGAGCTGTGCCCCACTGGAAAACGGACTGAGATATCTATTAAGAGTTGAGCAAATCGAAGGGCAAAGTGGAAGAGAGCAGAGAAGTGCCATAGGTATAGGATACCTGCACATTGTAACCGGTCACTGGGGACCGAAGGATCACTATAGCTTCAAGCATAGTGGTAAGAAAACCAGAGGCTTACCGGACCTTAGGTCGCGGCAAGCATCCCTGAAGAGTCAGTACGTATCTGGGGTCAGGGAGAGTGAGAACCTTGAGCCTGATCAGCAAGAATAGGAACTCAGCTCTCTCATTGGAAGGCTCCGACCACAAAACTGACCGGGCAGTACAGCTTTGGAATAGCTGGAATTATAGAGGGAACTACGCTTCATGCTGGTTGGACTCATCATTATTGGACAGTAAAGGAGGCCCCTAACTTGCTTAACCGTTGCCTCAAAGCTCATCCTCCATCAACCCCATCAGCCTCCCTGGGACCTGCCTTACCATCTTACAAGTAAAAGGTATGGAAAGACGCTGACGTGTGAGACTGAGTTATTGATTTGCATGCCTGCACAACCCTGCTTTAACTACCGACCTGAGGGAAGAGTCCCACCTGTAGGGGACCCGACATCTAGCTGCCTCACCATCCCCTCAGAGATCTACAGCAGCGCTGGTACAAATTACCAGAGACTACAGGTGGCGTCACGAACTGTATATAAATCTATCCCCTGTAAATATATCCCCAACATACGCCAGACCGCCAGGGCCACAGACCGAGCCACCGCTACCTGTGACAATCCCCATAGACTTCCATGGGCTCGGCTCTGAGTACCCCATTGCCCTGGTAACCCACAATTGTGGTGGCGGGTCGACACAAAACGTTGGCGTCACGAACAGGATCCGAAACTTGCAGCATTGCGAGCCCTGTGTGCCTGTGGAGTGTTTTGGTGAAAAAGACTGTTGCTGTTGTTTGGCGCCAAATACCGCCATATTTGCCGCCAGATTCGCGCCCTAAGGCGCTGGAGAAGAAGGTGGGCGTACCTGAAAGAGCGCGCAGAGTCTTGGACACGCCCCCGGCTCTGACTCATCGGCAGGTCCTGCAACAGGAAGTGAACGCTCTGACATCAGAGCGCCTGCGACGAAGGTCCTGCTCTCACTGCGGTGCCTGTGAAATAGCAGCGTCTGAAACCGGTAGGCTCCGTTTAACCAAGGGGGCGCTAAGATGTCACAACAACCGGCTGACAGTGCGGCCCCGGCCGGAGGCCCCAATCCCGCACCGCCTGGTATTGTAGCGCCAGATGGGGGCGCAGGCCCTGCACCCAGTCCGGTAGTCCCGATCATGCCACTAACGCTCCCATATATGCCTGGGGCGAAATGGCTTCCCCAATACAGCGGTGAGCCAGGCACTCTAGCAGGCTTCAAGCGGAAGTTATGCAGCATCCTAGAAATGTACTCCATGCCTGAGAGACAAAAAGCTGCTGTGCTAATAGGGCAGCTAACCGGCGCTGCTGAGAGGGAAGTGGAGACTTGGGATAACGTTGATCAGGAGTCGGTACCTGCGATCTTCCTTAAGCTGCATGCCATATTTGAAGACCGCACAGAAACGGATCTCCGGATGGCCTTCTATCACTGTTCACAACAGCCAGGTGACAGCATCCGGGACTATGCTTGCCGACTACAGGGAGCCCTGAGAGCCCTCAAGCAGATTAACAATTTAAATGCTATCGATGAGAATAAAATGCTGAAAGAACAATTTATACAGGATTGAGATCCCAAGAGGAACGCAGAACTGTAAACTGGTGGTCCTTAGATCATCCGGATGCTACCTTTGATGCCCTAAAGGACATGGCAATAAAAGGGCTGCGGCCCCTGGGCAAACCTGAGGTGGCAACCCAACATCATCAGGCTGAAGTCACTCTGGAACCGGCAGTAACCCCCTTTTCCCCGTTAGTGGCTGAAGCCAAAGCGCAGGTGACACCTCCCAGTGAATTGGATTGTCTGCGCTCAGAGGTGCGCCAGCTGACTAAAAATCTGGCTGCTGTAATGAGTGCCCTGCAGCTGCGGAAAGAGGAGGAAGGGAAGATCTTGTTAGATGACTGCCCAGAAGACGTTCCGTGGATGCACCGGAGAAGAAAGAAGACGTCGCCCCCCCGGAGGAGGACAACGCCACCCCCAGGAGCAACCCCTGATCAACACCCTCCTCGTCGAGAGATCATCTGTTACCGATGCAACCGGAAAGGTCATCTGTCTCCACAGTGTCCTTTAAACGGGCAGAACCTGGGTCCAAGGGCCAACACCCAGGAGAATACCCGTCAGGCCCCCTAGACTGGAACCGCAGGTATGTGGGCGGGCGACCCTACCTGTCTATTATTCTAGATGGTATTGCTGTTCCGGCATTGTTAGACACTGGGTCGCAGGTGACCCTAATACCTGATGCCCTATATACCAAGTACTGGTCAATGGACAGTCTTAAACCCCCGAGCCTTGACTTTACCGTGTATGCTTCTAATGGTCTTCCTGTAGAAGTACTCGGGACAAAATGTGTAGATGTAAAAGTGGGCAGGGAGGAGTTGAAAGACCAGGGGCTTCTGGTAGTAAAGACTGTAAATGAGGAGAACGGTTTAAATATAATTTTGGGTACTAACATTATCGGTAATTGTTTGGGAGAAGTTGTGTTCTTGCTCCAACAGCTCGCTGAGATTGCCCGACCAAGGCAGAAAGGAGTAATCCAAAGAGAGATCCGGGCCCTGGTGTGTCAGCAGCAAGCGAAGCTTACAGACGGCGAAATTGGTAATGTACGGGTCACTGACTCGGATCCTATTGTGATACCCCCAATGAGTGAAATGATCATCTGGTGCAGGGCAGCCATAGGTCTGAGAGGACAGAACTACCAAGCTGTAGTAGAACCCCACCATTCAGAACATAGACCTACACTTATGACTGCTAGAGGAGTAGTAGAAGTGGTGAATGGAAGAGTACCGGTACGGCTTCTCAATTGGGGAGATGATGAGGTAAATTTACCCCGTTATGCAACCATTGCTAAACTTCATGCTGTCGACAATAATTCTATTCTCCCGGCTGAGTCCTTAGACTCCTGTCAAATAGCGGAGGACAATGACTCAGCAACCCAGGTGGCGGAATGGTGTCAGCAACTCCATGTTGGGACGGACACCACTCCCGCTCACCAGAAGCAAGGGGTATTACGGGTGGTGCAAGAGTACGCCCAAGTGTTTAGCAAGAATCCACTTGATTTTGGGATAATTAAGGGAGTACAACATCATATCCCTACAGGCAGTCATCCTCCCATCAAAGAGCGGTATAGGCCCATACCTCCAGCTCATTATCAGAAGGCTAAAGAAATGTTGAATGATATGAAGAAAGCCGGGGTGATAAGGGATAGTTGTAGCCCCTGGGCAGCCCCTCTAGTTCTGGTTAAAAAGAAAGATGGTAGTATGAGAATGTGTGTGGATTACAGGCAGGTGAACCGCATAACACACAAGGATGCATACCCGCTACCACGTATAGAGGAATCATTAGCTGCTCTGAAAACGGCTAACTACTTTTCTACCCTCGATCTGACTAGTGGTTACTGGCAAGTGGCTGTGGCTGAGGAGGATCGTGAGAAAACGGCTTTCACCACCCCAATGGGGCTCTGTGAGTTCGACAGAATGCCGTTTGGGCTCAGTAGTGCCCCAGGAACATTTCAGAGAGTGATGGAAAACTGTCTGGGACATCTCAATTTTGAAACCGTGCTGCTATACCTAGACGACGTTATCGTGTATTCCAAGACATATGAGGACCATCTGAAGCACCTGGCAGAAGTATTTGAGTCCCTGTCCAGGTACGGGATGAAGTTGAAACCCTCAAAATGCCATCTACTCAAACAGAAGGTACAATACTTGGGGCACATCGTCAGTTCGGAAGGAGTAGCGCCGGACCCAGAGAAAGTCACCGCCATCCAGAAGTGGCCGGAGCCGAAAAACCTTAAGGAAGTGCGACAGTTCCTGGGACTAACGGGTTACTACAGAAGGTTCGTGAAAGATTACACGAAGAAGGCTGCTCCTTTACAGGACCTCCTGGTAGGACAATCCTTAAAGAGCAGAAACCCTCCCTTTAACTGGGGTAAAGAACAGGCTGAAGCATTCCAAAAGATGAAAGAGATCCTTACAGGTGATGAGATCTTGGCCTATCCTGATTACAGCCAACCGTTCCTGTTGTACACCGACGCCAGTAATGAAGGTTTGGGAGTAGTTCTCAGTCAGAAGCAGAATGGCCAAGAAAAAGTCATCGCATATGCCAGCAGAAAACTCAGGCCAACTGAGAGGAATCCGGAAAATTATAGCAGCTTCAAGCTGGAGTTTCTGGCGCTGGTCTGGGCCATTACTGAAAGATTTAAGCATTATCTGGCCTCTAATCAGTTCACTGCGTTTACAGATAACAACCCGTTAACGCACCTGGAAACTGCCAAGCTGGGTGCCATGGAGCAGCGATGGATGGCTCGGTTGTCCAATTACCAGTTTACTATCAAGTACCGGGCAGGTCGAAAGAATGCTAATGCTGACGCGTTGTCCCGAAGGCCGCATGACTCTGACACGGAAGAAGAATCGGACGACCTGGAAGAAATTGAGCTCCCTGCGTTCCATCGAAATGGGGTAGTCCACGAGCATCGGGTCCACAGAAAGCAGTATGGTGCAACATTAAATCCTTTACCCCATCACAGTTGGAAAGAGACTCAGGACAGCGATCCAGTGGTCAGCCGTATCAAGGAGTTGTTAAGACAGGAAGGCTCCTCTTTGGAAAAGGATGCACTATGTCAGCAAAGCTCCTGTGGAACGAGAAAAGCAGGTTGTTCCTATACCGTGAGAAGTTGTGCAGGAGATACGTCAACCCCAGAACCCACGAGATAGTCTGGCAAATAGTGGTCCCCAAGGCAGATGTCCAAATGGTGTTGGAAGCGTACCACGATCAAGCAGGACACTTTGGCTGGAGAAAGCTGGAGACCCTGTTGAGATGCCGGTTCTACTGGGTAGGGATGCGCAGCTCCATCGAGAGGTGGTGTCGGAACTGTGGACCCTGTGGTCTCAGAAGAAAGGACTACGGTAGTCAGAAGACACCCCTGCAACCTATCCGGACGACTCGTCCCCTGGAGATTGTGGCCCTGGACCACGTCAAATTGTCGCCAAGTAGATCTGGATACTCATACGCCTTGACCATGGTGGACCATTACTCCAGATTTCTGGTGGTTGTTCCAGTTAAGGACCAGACCGCAGTGACGGCCGCAAAAACCTTTCAAGCAAGCTTCTGCAGACCGCATGGGTATCCGGAGCAAGTATTAACCGATCAGGGACCTGCTTTCGAAGCCGATTTATTCAAGGAATTCTGTCACATGTACGGGTGTAAGAAAATTAGAACAACACCATATCACCCTCAAACCAACGGTCTTTGCGAAAAAATGAACCATATTGTCCTTGACTTGTTGAGATCCATACCGTTGGAAGACAGGAATCGATGGCCGGATTTACTACCTGATTTGGTTGATTTGTATAACCATATACCTGTAAGTTCAACTAACTGCACTCCAGCTTATCTTATGAGAGCAAGGCCCGGAAGACTACCAATGGATCTAGAACTTGGAGTGGTAGAACCGGAGGCAGACGACGCCATTGAAAACTGGGACATCAATCGGCAAGAGCAGTACAGACGAGTGCAAGTCTGCGTAGAGGAAAGTCTCAACAAGGCACGGGGAATACAGGAAGATGTTTACAACAGAAATGCTCCTGCCAAGCCTTTGATGCCTGGAGAGGTAGTATTAAAAAGAAAAAGGAAGATGCACAAATTGGATAACCAGTGGGAGCAAGAACCCTACGTCGTACAAGATTCTAAATATGACAACAGAAAAGTTTGTGTCATCAGTAAGGACGGAGGAAGAACAATAACCACTGTGTCCAGAGACCATTTGAAATTGTGTCCAGAACCCTTAAAGCGTTGTGAAAAGAACCCTGTCATCAATCAAGAAGAAAGAAAGGAAGAGGTCATACACACGGATCTGGGAGATTTTCCTGCGGATTGGCCTAGACTGGGAGATGCTGTAATAGTTCCGGTGTTGCAGTTTTATCAGCCACAAGAGGAAGTTCTACCTCCAGTTGTGCCCGTGGTGCCAGTTGAGTCCGTTCAGGAGTTACCCATTCCAGCAACACCTCAACCTATGGAATCTCAAGAAGGATCATCTGAAGCAGCGCCCCATACTATGGGATCCCCTGGTGAAGCTGACTCACACCGCCCAGCCATCAGTACGCTTGCCAGATCCATAGAAAGATTGAGGCAGTTCTATAGTTTGCCGTTACGCAGTGCAGACAGATCACAACTTAATATACCGGAGGCTACTCCACGTAGATCAGAGCGAACCACCAAAGGGAAGTTACCCATTCGATACCAGCAGTGATTATAACGAATTAATGTGAATATTGTAAAAAGTCTATATACATATATGTGTTTTTTCCTATTATGTCTTATAATGGACTCAGAGGCTGAGGACTGAGCCAGCCCAAAAACTGTATCCTGTAAATAGTTGCACTAAGGTGCCTTTTAATGGTTTCACACGAAGCCTTGACTTACCTCTGAACAGAAAACCCGTGTGGTGTGGCACTGAGTGAGGTCTGCATTCGGATGTCCTGCAGCCCACCCAGGACCCACGTTGAAGGTTTGGTGCGGGTCCTTCACAAGAATACTGTGTATTTATTGAATGTTTTGATGCCTTAATACTTTTTGTATTTTTCTATATTCAATGTGTTGTTTGCAACGTTCAAGATATCCTTACCTCCCGGATGGGACGAATTAATGTTTAATGTTGATGTTTGATGCATAAACAAAATTGTCTCTTTGTATTTTACAGCCCGGGAGTGCTGTCTTTTACCATGGGGGAATGTGTAGCCCTGGTACACAATACCAGGAGGATGAGTGGAGAGGTAATGGTTAAGGGCTCTTCATGACATCACGTACACTTCGGACACACCCAGCAGGGGTGTAGAAGGGAGTGTGAGCAGTCAGTTTCCTGTCTTCGGACAGAGCAGACGTGTGGAGTCTAGCTGGGACTTGGAGGGAGGAAGCAGTCCAGCCTGGTTCTATCAGCAGTTCAGAAAGTGGAGGCCAGTAAGGGCGAGATATAGATCACCTCAGCCTGGTCAGAGCTGTGCCCCACTGGAAAACGGACTGAGATATCTATTAAGAGTTGAGCAAATCGAAGGGCAAAGTGGAAGAGAGCAGAGAAGTGCCATAGGTATAGGATACCTGCACATTGTAACCGGTCACTGGGGACCGAAGGATCACTATAGCTTCAAGCATAGTGGTAAGAAAACCAGAGGCTTACCGGACCTTAGGTCGCGGCAAGCATCCCTGAAGAGTCAGTACGTATCTGGGGTCAGGGAGAGTGAGAACCTTGAGCCTGATCAGCAAGAATAGGAACTCAGCTCTCTCATTGGAAGGCTCCGACCACAAAACTGACCGGGCAGTACAGCTTTGGAATAGCTGGAATTATAGAGGGAACTACGCTTCATGCTGGTTGGACTCATCATTATTGGACAGTAAAGGAGGCCCCTAACTTGCTTAACCGTTGCCTCAAAGCTCATCCTCCATCAACCCCATCAGCCTCCCTGGGACCTGCCTTACCATCTTACAAGTAAAAGGTATGGAAAGACGCTGACGTGTGAGACTGAGTTATTGATTTGCATGCCTGCACAACCCTGCTTTAACTACCGACCTGAGGGAAGAGTCCCACCTGTAGGGGACCCGACATCTAGCTGCCTCACCATCCCCTCAGAGATCTACAGCAGCGCTGGTACAAATTACCAGAGACTACAGGTGGCGTCACGAACTGTATATAAATCTATCCCCTGTAAATATATCCCCAACATACGCCAGACCGCCAGGGCCACAGACCGAGCCACCGCTACCTGTGACAATCCCCATAGACTTCCATGGGCTCGGCTCTGAGTACCCCATTGCCCTGGTAACCCACAATTGTGGTGGCGGGTCGACACAACCCCTCTCCCTGTATCACCCCTGACTGACTGAGACCCCTCTCCCTGTATCACCCTGAATGACTGAGACCCCTCTCCCTGTATCACCCCTGACTGACTGAGACTCCTCTCCCTGTATCACCCCTGACTGACTGAGACTCCTCTCCCTGTATCACCCCTGACTGACTGAGACCCCTCTCCCTGTATCACCCCTGACTGACTGAGACTCCTCTCCCTGTATCACCCCTGGCTGACTGAGACTCCTCTCCCTGTATCACCCCTGACTGACTGAGACCCCTCTCCCTGTATCACCCCTGGCTGACTGAGACCCCTATCAAATCTGCAGCATCAGTCAACTTATGCCATGGATTTTCTCAGCGTATGGATGAGAAATCATAAAATCCCATCCACTGCTCTGGTGATATAAAACATTGGCTTAGTGGTTAATAAACATCAAGGGACATTTATCATTGAGTCTGCACCAAAATGTGGGCTCCAACTCTTTCTATAACATTAGGAAGTGTACTACCTTATATTATACCCTGATATTAGCGAGTTTTACCGCAGAATCAGTGTTTTTGTATTTATTTCTATGTAGCTACATAGTTGGCACCAATAATGATTTTGTCTGGTGGGCCCAAGGTGCTCCAGTCCGACTTGAAAGAAGCAACCTAACTGTACTGACTCGCCGCAGTGCACTTCCAGCCTGATTTGCATATGACTTCTATACTACATTTCTCATGACTGGCACACCGGATCGCTACAAAAAAATTCTCATTTTTATTGGGGGACCAGTTTCTGTACAGCCATATCACTAGTTCCATGTTTAAAACATGCTGACAGGATCCCTTTAAATCTACTATTAGAAGCTATCAGTTTAGAAGATAGAAAAATGCTGACAGATCCCACTGAAGTGGATATTGTAATGCCTGAAACAGCCTTTGGATAAGAGTGGTGCTGTTTCTGATTGTCTAGATCCTTGTGGCTAATTATTGGCTGCAAAGTCTACATGGGATAGTCTTGTTCTTTGGAGCCGTGATGAATTACGGACCCATTATTATGTGTCAGTTACACTATCCTCTGCAACTTTGGTGAGCTAGCACGATCCTAAGAATATTTAGCAACTTGAGTAAATTGGATCCTCTTCATATCTATGTAAGACTTGGTTGCAGACACTTTCCAGCTCTACTCCAAAAGGTTACCATGCATAAAAACAAAGTCACAGATTTCATTAAAATCCATATGGGCATGTCTATCAGAAGCATCTGTAAGATTTGAAAGGGTTTCTTCACATCAAATTGGCCTCATAGGGAAAGTAGAATGAAACGTTGAGAGGCGTGGAAGCCTCTTTGAAGAAGGTGTCTTGGGCCATCTAGGCCCTGAGGGTGCCACCATTCGTAAGCTCGTGGAGGAGTTCCGCCAAGATCCTTTGTTAATAGCTTGACATCAGAGGTAAAGTTCAATCAGTCCTGATATACTTAACGTAGAATTGTTTTTACCCAAGATATTTCTACCGACAAGTATTTGGAGGTTTATTTTCCAGAATGTTGGAAATGATCCAAACAGTGACAGACACTGTCACCAATAATCACTAAAGGCCATGAAGTTGCTGACAAATAGGGAAAGGATATCACAGTCACTGAGGAGCCCTCACCAATTATAGGGCATAACCTCATCTCCACGTCACCTGTTTCCAGTCATAATGGACTAGAAGCTGATCTACCATAGTTCTACACTTGGCCCAAAAATTTATTTGCGCTTTGGGCCGACAGTCACTTTTGTGATTATTCTTGTACTTTTCACCAAGCCAGTGCCCTTTATAATTGACCTTTCTCTAAGGATTTCTATGGCTTAAAATTCTAATATAATTTTCTTTAAAATCAGTCACCACTGGTCTCCAAGGTCCCCTGTTGCTTCTCGCTGCCATCACAGTATGGGTGTCCTTGGAAGACAATCGCTAGCCATTGTGGCAAGAGTGGCACAGTGCCATTTGATGTGAAAGCAGCTTATATGGCTGAATCAACGGTTGAAGGACTAAGGCCAGGACTCTATATTGGGATTTTTTTTACTGCTTCGTCACTGTTAAAATTTTAGGAGTTAGGAAACCCCTTAACCCTTTCCAGCTAGAGCCAATTTTAATTTTTTGCTCTTTTGTCTTTACTTCTCTTCTTCCAAGAGCCGAAACTTCCAAGAGCCTAAGGGCTCAAGCAGACGACCCGTAGTTTCCTTCCAAGCTGTCAAAACATCGGCTCACACTCTGACCAATGGTATTCTTTGGGGTCATGCACATGTCCGATTCTTTCCTCACACCACTTGGTACAAGGAATTAAAATCACAGCATGCCTGATTGACTCTGATATCGGATGGCACTCGCCCATTCATATCTATGGGTCCATGGAAAACATTGGACCACACTTGGATGACATCCAAATGTGATACGATTTTCATGGACTGATAGAATGGAGAAGGTGAAGAAACTTTTTTTTTCTCTCCAAATGGAGGAATAACTGATGCCACTCTGATCAAACTCTGATCAAAATAGTCGGCCCATTTCTCTCGGATGCGTAGACATTGGTCATGTGAACCCATGGGCGTACCCAGGATCAAAACTAGGGGGGGGCAAGCCAATGTCGCATCTTATACAGGTTACATCATATACACTGTACATTATCCTGCATATTAGGTATGGAGCATTAGAACTGTTGTATATTGTATAATACAGCAGTGTATGCGACACTACGCTGTATATACATTTATATATATATATAATGTATAATAATAATAATAATAATAAATACCATATATTATACATGGCAGTCGCGCTCATGTCAGGAGCGGTACCAGCAAGTCCGAGGATTGCAGTGCGATCCTCACATGAGTTATACGGCCGTTCTGTCTATGCCCTTGTTATAATAATACTGAAATATTAATCTATTATTAAAGTATTAAGGAGCTCACAAGTAAAAAAAAGCCCCTTACCTCCCCTGTCCCCCACCCACCCCAACAGCCCATTGTCTCACATGCACCCCTTAGTGTTCTGTCCCACTGACCCCACAACACCCAAATCCTCTCACATGCAGCCCTCAGTGCTCTGTTGCCGCTCCCCACTTCAGTCCCCACAATACCCCCATCCTCTTACATTCAACCCCAGTAACCTGTCCACCCTCCCTCACAATACCCCCATCCTCTCACATCAACCCCTGTGCGCCAGCCCCCACAATATCCCCATCCTCTCACATTCACCAACCAGTGCCCTGTATCCCCTCCCCCACAATACCCCATCCTCTCACATTCACTCTCTGTGCCCTGTTGCCCCTCCCCCACTTCAGCCCCCACAATACCCCATCCTCTCACATTAACCCCCAGTGCCCTAGCCCCCACAATACCCCATCCTCTCACATTAACCCCCCAGTGCCCTAGCCCCCACAATGCCCCATACTCTTACATTCACCCCAGTGCCCTGTACCCCTCCCCCACAATACCCCCATCCTCTCACATTAACCTCCCCAGTGCCCTAGCCCCCACAATACCCCATCCTCTTACATTCACCCCAGTGCCCTGTACCCCTCCCCCACAATACCCCCATCCTCTCACATTAACCCCCCAGTGCCCTAGCCCCCACAATACCCCATCCTCTAACATTCACCCCCAGTGCCCTGTACCCCTCCCCCAATACCCCCATCCTCTCACATTAACCCCCCAGTGCCCTAGCCCCACAATACCCCATCCTCTCACATTAACCCCCCAGTGCCCTAGCCCCCACAATACCCCATACTCTTACATTTACCCCAGTGCCCTGTACCCCTCCCCCACAATACCCCCATCCTCTCACATTAACCCCCCCAGTGCCCTAGCCCCCACAATACCCCATACTCTTACATTCACCCCCAGTGCCCTGTACCCTCTCCCCCACAATACCCCCATCCTCTCACATTCCCCCACAGTGACCATGACATGCCTGAGCTGAATTAATTTAATAAATTCCATCCCTCTTACCATGAAGCTTGCAGGCAGTGGCTGAGGCAGGAGCAGGAAGTGTCCAGTGTCTGCACACAGAGGGCACTAGGACCCAGTGTGGCTGAGACAACCAGAGCCTGCACAGCAGAAAGTGAAACTACTGCTGCTGCCAGCCAGGAAGAAAGGAAGGAAGGAGGGAGCTCTGTTATGTTTCGGTAACTGAGGAGTGCAGGTAAAAAAGGCAATACACCAGAGCAGTTGGAATCTATGAGATTGCAGTACCCTGACTAACCACCACAACTAGAGGCAGCCGTGGAGCGTTCCTACGTTGGTCCTAGATGCCTCGTCACAGCCTGAGAAACTAACTACACCTAAAGATAGAAATAGGAAAGCTATCTGCCCCGGAGCAGATCCCCAAAGAACATAGAAAGCCCCCAAACATGTAATGGCTGTTAGACAAGAAGAAATACTGACACAGACAGAAAATAGTATGAGCAAACGTTGGGGCCCAAACTAACTAAATAGAAAAGGATAGGAAGGGTACTTACTGCAATCCCAAAAAACCCTGCAAAGCACCAACTCTACTAATTTCAAAAACACCTGAGATCACACGACCTCTACCACCTAAATTAGTTCTCTGGTGTAACAAAATCAAAACAGCAGCCACTGAAGAAACTGGAAAAAGCAAAAGTACAAACATCAGTGGCTGAACTAAACTGAGAGGGCAAAAGCCCCCGGAGGGGACCCTGAAGGCCCCCACAGAAGTGCAGGACAAAATGCAAAAATAAAGCACAAAAACAAAAAGAAGAAAATGTCTTATCTGTTAGCAGGAGATGCAGACACGACACAGCAGGCTACAAGGGAAACAGGAATCATGGAGTGAGACCAGAACAATTGATCACCGGCAACCCTGATGGGAAGGCGACTCCCTTATATAAGACCAGTCAGTAACACCTGATTCCCACTCCTCACAATCTTCACTGGACAGTCCAGTACCGCTTGTAACCACCAGAGGGAGCCTCTGCTCAGAACTCATTTCAAGTCCATTCACAACAGTACCCCCCCCTTGAGGAGGGGTCACCGAACCCTCACTTGAGCAACCAGGTCGGTCAGGATGAGTTCTATGATACGCACGGATGAGTCTCCTAGCATGGATGTCCGAAGCAAACACCCAAGAATTGTCTTCCTGACCATAACCTCTCCACTTAACCAAATACTGGAGTTTCCGTCTAGAAAAACGAGAATTCAATATTTTCTCAACCACATACTCCAGATTGCCCTCAACCAAAACAGGGTCAGGAGGCACAGTAGTAGGAACCACTGGCTCAACAAACCTCTTCAACAAGGACTTGTGGAACACGTTATGGATCTTAAATGTCCCTGGAAGACGCAAACGAAAAGAAACAGGATTAAGAATCTCCATGATCTTATAAGGTCCAATGAACCTAGGCTTAAATTTAGGAGATGCCACTCTCATAGGAATATTTTTTGAGGACAACCAGACCAAGTCCCCCACTTTAAACCGAGGACCATCAGTCCTATGCCGGTTAGCAAACCGCTGGGCCCTCTCCTGAGAGAGGGACAACCTCTCCACTACCTGGTCCCAAATCTGTTGCATACGCTCCACAACAGAGTCAACACCTGGACAGACAGAAGCCTCCGTCTGTCCTGAAGAAAATCGAGGGTGAAACCCAGAATTACAGAAAAATGGAGACATCAAAGTGGCAGAGCTAGCCCTATTATTAAGAGCAAACTCAGCCAAAGGCAAAAAAGAGACCCAGTCATCCTGATCAGCAGACACAAAGCATCTTAGATAAGTCTCCAATGTCTGGTTTGTTCTCTCAGTTTGACCATTGGTCTGAGGATTGAAACGCCGAGGAGAAAGACAATTGAACACCAAGTTTAGAACAAAAGGTCCTCCAAAATCTTGAAACAAACTGGACTCCTCTGTCAGACACAATGTTCTCAGGAATGCCGTGTAAACGAACCACGTGCTGAAGGAACAAAGGCACCAATTCAGAGGAGGAAGGCAACTTAGGTAATGGCACAAGATCTATCATCTTGGAAAACCTATCACAAATCACCCAGATGACGGTCATTCTCTGAGAAACAGGGAGGTCGGAAATGAAATCCATAGAGATATGGGTCCATGGTCTCTTGGGCACAGGCAATGGCATCAACAAACCACTAGAGCGAGAGCAAGGCTTGGAGCGAGAGCAAGTCCCGCAGGACTGCACAAATTCCCTGACATCACGAGACAAGGTAGGCCACCAAAAGGACCGACTAACCAAGTCTCTGGTACCAAAAATTCCGGGATGACCGGCCAGCGCGGAACAATGAATCTCAGACATCACACTCTTTTTCCACTGGTCCGGGACAAACAATTTCCCAACAGGGCAGCGCTCGGGCTTATCCTCCTGACACCCCTCCAGAGCCAGTCTCAAATTGGGCGAGATGGCGGAAAGAACTATACCCTCTTTCAAAATAACAGAAGGATCAGATAACTCAGGAGAGTCCGCCAGGAAACTCCTCGAGAGGGCATCCGCCTTAACATTCTTAGTGCCAGGAAGAAATGAAACCACAAAATTAAAACGTGTGAAAAACAAGGCCCACCTGGCCTGTCTAGGATTAAGTCGCTTGGCAGATTCCAGATAAATCAGATTCTTATGGTCCGTAAGGACCACCACCTGATGTTTGGCTCCCTCCAGCCAATGTCTCCACTCTTCAAAAGCCCACTTCATGGCCAATAACTCCCGATTACCCACGTCATAATTACGTTCAGTAGGAGAAAATTTTCGAGAGAAAAAGGCACAAGGGTTACTTTTAGAGGTCTCTGGATCTCTTTGGGACAAAACGGCACCTGCCCCAATTTCAGAGGCATCAACCTCCACCTGAAATGGTAGAGAAACATCAGGCTGCCGTAGAACAGGAGCAGAAGTGAATCTCTGCTTAAGTTCCTGAAATGCAGAGACTGCCTCAGGAGGCCAATTCACCACATCAGAACCCTTTTTGGTCAAATCAGTTAAAGGTTTAACAATAACCGAGAAATTACCAATAAATTTACGATAAAAATTGGCAAAACCCAAAAATCTTTGAAGAGCCTTTAATGAAGTAGGTTGGACCCAATCACAGATGGCCTGAACCTTGACCGGGTCCATTTCAATAACAGATGGGGACAAAATGAATCCCAAAAATGAGATCCTCTGTACGCCAAAAAGACACTTTGATCCCTTCACATACAGAGCATTCTCTCTCAAAATCTGGAATACAGTTCGAACATGTTTCACATGAGAGTCCCAGTCATTGGAAAAAATCAAGATATCATCCAAATAAACAATCAGAAATTTATCCACAAAATCCCTGAAAATGTCATTCATGAAGGACTGGAAGACAGAAGGAGCATTAGTGAGCCCAAAGGGCATCACAAGGTACTCAAAATGCCCCTCAGGGGTATTAAATGCCGTCTTCCATTCATCCCCGTGCTTAATGCGAATTAGGTTATATGCCCCCCTGAGGTCAAGCTTGGTAAACCAAGTAGCATTTTTCACCCTGGAAAACAGGTCAGAAATCAAGGGTAACGGATATTGATATTTCACAGTAATATTGTTCAAAAGACGATAATCAATACACGGCCTTAATGAACCATCCTTTTTGGCCACAAAGAAAAAACCGGCACCTAAGGGTGAAGAGGATGGTCTGATATGACCCTTCTCCAATGACTCCTTGATATAAGACCGCATAGCGTCATGTTCAGGTACAGACAAGTTAAAAAGGCGACCTTTAGGGAATTTACTACCAGGCACTAATTCAATAGCGCAGTCATAGCTCCTATGGGGAGGCAAGGATGCAGATTTACTTTCGCTAAACACATCAGAAAAATCAATCAAAAAGTCAGGAACATCCTGAGCCTGGGGGGGCAGAAAAAACAGGAGTGTTGGTATTAACACATTGGCAGCCCCAACTGGTTACAGACACAGTTTTCCAATCCAAAACAGGATTATGAGACTGCAACCAAGGGAAACCCAGTACGATAATATCATGCAGATTATACAGAACCAAAAATTTGCAGCACTCCTGATGATCAGGTTCAACCCTCATTATCACCTGAGTAGAGAACTGAGGTTTATTCTCAGCCAAAGGGGTAGAATCGATCCCCAGTAGGGGAATAGACTTCTGTAGGGGTATCAAGGGAAACCCACAACGTTTAGCAAAATCATAATCCATCAGGTTAATAGCTGCTCCAGAATCAACGAAAGCCTGAGCAGAAAATGAGGACAGAGAGCATATCAGAGTGACAGTTAATAAAAACTTAGTCTGAACACTACCCAAGACAACTGAGCGTGCAAAACGTCTTCCCCGCTTAGGGCAGACTGAAATAGCATGAGAGGCATTACCACAGTAGAAACATAACCCATTGCGCTTTCGAAACTCATGACGCTGTGCCCCAGACACCACTCCATCACACTGCATGGATTCAGAAGCAGGTTCACAAGGCAACACCATTCCACGCATACTTTTCGCTCACGCAAACGTCTGTCAATTTGAATCGCTAATGACATAGAATCATTGAGACCAGAGGGGACAGGGAATCCCACCATAACATCCTTTACATTATCTGACAGACCCTTCCGAAAAAGGGCCGCCAAAGCGTCGTCATTCCACTTGGTCAGGACTGCCCACCTACGGAATCTCTGACAGTATAACTCAGCGTCATCAAGCCCCTGATTTAATGCCAACAAGGCTTTTTCAGCTTGATCAGTGACATTAGGCTCATCGTACAATAACCCCAAAGCCTGAAAAAATGCATCAACATCACTCAAAACAGGATCCCCAGGTGTCAGGGAAAAAGCCCAATCCTGAGATCGCCGCGCAGGAGAGAGATGACAATTTGAACCTGCTGCGCTGCGTTCCCTGAGGACTTAGATTTTAAGGCAAAAAACAATTTACAATTATTTTTGAAATTCTGAAACTTAGCTCGATCTCCCAAAAACAAATCTGGCATGGGAATCCTAGGTTCCACAACAGGCAACCTAGCAAGATATGCAGCAATACTCTGAACCTCAGTGGCAAGCTGATCCACACGGCCAGACAACTGTGCAAACTCCATTGAGAGAAAAAATCCTCCCCAGCACCCAGAGATACAGAGGGAAAAAAAAATGCAACAAACAGAAAAATATCTCTGACAACTCTGACAACCGTTTTTTCTTTCACAATATTTTTCCCTTCTGTGAGTACCATACAACTTTAAATTTTAGGCCGGTGATACTGTTATGTTTCGGTAACTGAGGAGTGCAGGTAAAAAAGGCAATACACCAGAGCAGTTGGAATCTATGAGATTGCAGTACCCTGACTAACCACCACAACTAGAGGCAGCCGTGGAGCGTTCCTACGTTGGTCCTAGACGCCTCGTCACAGCCTGAGAAACTAACTACACCTAAAGATAGAAATAGGAAAGCTATCTGCCCCGGAGCAGATCCCCAAAGAACATAGAAAGCCCCCAAACATGTAATGGCTGTTAGACAAGAAGAAATACTGACACAGACAGAAAATAGTATGAGCAAACGTTGGGGCCCAACTAACTAAATAGAAAAGGATAGGAAGGGTACTTACTGCAATCCCAAAAAACCCTGCAAAGCACCAACTCTACTAATTTCAAAAACACCTGAGATCACACGACCTCTACCACCTAAATTAGTTCTCTGGTGTAACAAAATCAAAACAGCAGCCACTGAAGAAACTGGAAAAAGCAAAAGTACAAACATCAGTGGCTGAACTAAACTGAGAGGGCAAAAGCCCCCGGAGGGGACCCTGAAGGCCCCCACAGAAGTGCAGGACAAAATGCAAAAATAAAGCACAAAAACAAAAAGAAGAAAATGTCTTATCTGTTAGCAGGAGATGCAGACACGACACAGCAGGCTACAAGGGAAACAGGAATCATGGAGTGAGACCAGAACAATTGATCACCGGCAACCCTGATGGGAAGGCGACTCCCTTATATAAGACCAGTCAGTAACACCTGATTCCCACTCCTCACAATCTTCACTGGACAGTCCAGTACCGCTTGTAACCACCAGAGGAGCCTCTGCTCAGAACTCATTTCAAGTCCATTCACAACAGAGCTCCTCTGGTGAGACAGCAGCTCCCTGCACTGCGCACACAGACAGGCACTGCAATCTGTGGCAGAGGGAACGGCATAGTGCTGCTCTCTCCGCTCTCTTTCATTGTGTGCCCTGCTTCTACGGGGGGCACCTGCCCCCCCCCCCCGGCCCCACGGTGGGTACGCCCATGTGTGAACCTATCCTATTTTTTAGTTTCACCAGAACCACACTATCTAAATGGGAAATTAGATTGACAAGGGGCTAAGCAGAAGCGATCGGCGCCAGCTCCAACCCTTGCTGTTACAGGCAGGTGCCAGCTGTATGCCCGTGTGGCCAGCTGTATGCCCATGTGGAGTAGACTCGGCTCCTGAGTCCGTTCCATAAACTTGCATCCTTTCCATGACAAAATGTTACATGATGCAGTGGGAAGGGGTTAGATAGTTATTCTCACCTAATAAAGTAATGGAATATCACTGGGATATGTGATTACTTAATTATTGGGGGTCCAAATTCCAGGACCTCCTTCAATCATGACATCCATCGATTCACTACTTTTCCTTCCATTTCAGCACTCGCGGACACCCCCTGCGCCGGGTGTCCCACCGGTCCCATCGATGTGTTATCACTTTATGATATGGGAGTAACAATCTAAGAAATGCAGAAGCGGGTGATGTTTAGAAGGAAGCTCCTTGTATGTGACGTGTAATACCTGCCTGTTGGAACACATTTAATCGAATAATATATTTTATCTCGGCTATAGGAGTAAATCCCACGTATACCGTCCTGGCAGTGATTCCCAGGAGAACCTGTTCCTCTGCTTAAAAAATCACTTTACTATTTATTCTGAAACTGAACAAGATGCCGGGTCCTTTGAGGTAAAGGATGAGAACCGTCTACGTATAGTGGCGGGCATTAGGCTTTCAGACCAGTGTCATATTGGGATCCTTTGGGTTCATCCAAGGGAATGATTCTGAGGACCACGCAGAACATGCGAACATCCACCTGTGTACAGACAGTCATATTATCAATAAGATCTAGTAGGTTATTTATGATCATCCTATAGGAAACAGACACTGAGGGTAAGTGATTGGCTACAAAGTTGACTCCTGATGGTGTTGTCTAATGCAAGAACTTTGGGAGAGTATGGCTGAGCCTAGATCCACTGATGAATCCTCCGGCACAATTGTGAGCCAATATAACCTCGCATCAGACCATCAGAAGAACTTTTTCCTATTAGGACAATGATAGTTAAAGAAAAGCCATATTCTGGCCACCTATCCATGAACTGTTCATATTAGTGGTAAACAGAACCAGATCCCATGAAAAGTAAAAAATGCAAACTTTCCAAAAAAAAAAAAAGTTTTTCTATGTCAAACAGCTGTATGGTATAAACATGACTCATCAAATAATATCACTGCAGACACTGAATTAGCAGGGAGTGCTCAGAGATTTCAGCTCTGAAGGATGCAGAATTGGGATTTCAGCTCTGGAGTATAAAACAACAGATGGAAAGTGCACATCGACCACCTATTGTCATGTGTGCATCGCCACGAAGATCGTCGCGGTTGCACATTCTGACTTCTCACAGCTGAGTTGCTGTTTCTTTGTGTTTGGCAGTTAGGGAGTTAATTCTGTCTGTGCTCAGTTCTGGGACTGGGTGCAGTTTCTCCCGGCTGCAATTAATTATTTGTTGATTGGTTTCCTTTAAATCTCTGGTTGTCTGTGTTGGGAGTTGCCAGTGAAATTCTTCATGCAGACCACAGATAGGATTGTATCTGTATAGACTTAAGTTAAAGAGCTCCTTAGTTGTTTTAAGCTCACCTTGCTTAGAGTTTAATATCCCAGATCATTTATGTTCCTTCTGTGTTTGAGTGTGTATGCAAGTCTGTGTTTTCTCCAGTCTGTCTTATATGTCTAATCTGTGTATTTAGCAGAGATCAGCCCATATCCCTTTGGTGGTAATCAGAATCCTTCTTAGGACTGATTACAGGGTTCAGGGACTGATAGGAGACAGGGTTAGGCTGGAGACTTGGACCTCTGAACCATTATCAGTACCTCCAAGGTGAGGGATTAGTTAGGACCCCAGTTTAGGGTCAGGTTAGACCCCCGGTCCTCTTCTTTCCTGTGACAGTGTATCAAGTCCTCAAGATTAACCCTGAGTTCAACGGATATCGTGTCAGGTAAATCTATTCTATATTTACATGCTGATGTTGCTAATCTATATGTTGTATAGAGTGTTGTTCTTTTAAGAATAGTTTACTGACATCGTACACATATCATAAGACCGCGTGACATTTTCACTGGCCAATAAAATTATTCCCAGTTGCCATGGATCCAGTAGCCCAGCTGGCTCTGCAGTTGCAGGGATTATCCATGGAGTTGACGGACATTAAGTCCAAAGTTTTGTCTCCCTCGGAGCAAATCAGATTTGAACCTAAAGTAGCTCTCCCGGACAGGTTCACTGGTGGGCGAGACAAATTTTTTACCTTCAGGGAAGCATGTAAATTGTATTTTCGGCTTCGGCCTCGATCATCAGGGAGTGAAGAGCAGAGAGTGGGAATTGTTATCTCGCTCCTACAAGGGGACGCTCAATCCTGGGCCTTCTCCCTTCCTCCGGGATCCCCGGCTCTACAGTCAGTAGATCGATTTTTTACTGCCCTGGGTTTGGTATATGATGACCCAGATCGGGTCTCTCTTGCTGAGACAAAATTACGTAAGATACAGCAGGGAGATCGTCCGGCGGAGGAATTTGCTTCTGAGTTCCGTAGATGGGCCACAGATACTCAGTGGAATGACCCAGCTCTTAGGAGCCAGTTTTGTCATGGGCTTTCTGACAAATTAAAGGACGTTTTGGCTCAGTATGATTCTCCTCCATCACTGGAGGCTGCTATGGCCCTAGCTATCCGTACTGATAGACGGCTCCGGGAGAGGTGCGAGGTAACTCGCCCCCTGTTGTTACTCCACCTACTACTAAAGTCCCTTATGTTGAGGTTCCCCTTGTCTGTTCGGAGGAGCCTATGCAGTTGGGAGGGACATCATTTCGTAGGAGGGGATTGGCGGTACGCCGCAGGACTAGAAGGTGTTTCTTCTGCGGGAAAGAGGGACATTTTGTTGGGGGATGTCCATCCCGTGCCTTGTTGAGCAAAAAGTCGCCGGAAAACTGTTAATCCCAGGTTGTGTGGTGGACGACAACCTGGGAGTATGTATTTCGTCCGCTAGTTCTTCTCAGTTCCTTGTACCAGTGGAGGTGGTGGTTGGTACGAGAGTGGAGAGATTTTCTGTTCTTCTTGATAGTGGGTCCGGGGCTAATCTGGTTGACGCTCAGTTTGCTCAGGCTCAAGGTATGCATCTGAGTGTATTGGTCAAACCGATCCCTATATTCTCCATTGACGCCAGGCCTCTCGGCCAAGGTAGCTTTGTTCATGAGGTTCATAACATTGACCTTCGGGTAGGGGCAATACATAGGGAACTATTATCTTGTTATGTGTTGGAGGGTCTACCTACTCCTATTGTGTTGGGACTTCCTTGGTTGGTTAAACATAACCCTGTGATTAATTGGCAGTCCAGAGATATAAGCCAATGGGGGGAGTTTTGCAAAAGTAACTGCATGAACACAGTCATCAGTGCGGTCGTGCCTAGTACTTTGCCTCCTTTTTTGGAGGACTTTGGGGATGTGTTCTCTGGAGGGTGTCAGAGTTGCCTCCTCATCGCGTGTATGACTGCTCTATTAATTTACTTCCTGATGCTAAGTTACCTAAAGCTAGGTTATATAACCTTTCTGGTCCTGAGAGGCAGGCTATGAAAGATTATATTTCGGAAAGTCTGGCCAAAGGGCATATTAGACCTTCATCTTCCCCAGTGGCCGCGGGGTTCTTCTTTGTGAAGAAAAAAGATGGAGGCCTACGCCCTTGCTTGGATTTCCGCGAACTTAATCGGATTACTGTTCGAGATCCGTATCCACTCCCTCTGATTCCTGATCTCTTCATCAAATTGTTGGCGCCAAATGGTTCTCTAAATTGGATCTCAGGGGGGCGTATAATCTGATTAGGATAAAAGAGGGGGATGAGTGGAAAACGGCGTTTAACACGCCGGAGGGACATTATGAGAACCTTGTCATGCCTTTTGGTCTGACTACTGCACCAGCAGTATTCCAACATTTTGTTAATGACATTTTTCGTCATCTGGTGGGGCTGTTTGTGGTCGTATATTTGGATGACATTTTAATTTACTCACCAGATCTTGTGTCTCACCAGGAGCATGTGAGACAGGTGTTGCAGATCTTGCGAGACAATAAACTATACGCCAAACTGGAAAAGTGTGTATTCGCCGTACAGGAACTTCAGTTTTTGGGTTTCTTGGTGTCAGCCTCCGGTTTCCGTATGGACCCTGAAAAGGTGAGAGCAGTGCTTGAATGGGATCAGCCAGAGGATCTTAAGGCTCTGCAGCGTTTTCTGGGGTTTGCTAACTACTACCGGAAATTTATTTGTAATTTCTCATCTGTTGTCAAACCTCTCACTGACATGACAAGAAAAGGGACGGATTTTTCTAAATGGTCGGACAAAGCTTGCCAAGCTTTTTCCTCTTTGAAAAAATGTTTTGCTTCGGCACCCGTTCTCATCCAACCAGATGCATCACAGCCGTTCGTTGTGGAGGTGGACGCGTCTGACGTAGGGGTGGGTGCAATATTGTCCCAGGGTCCGTCCCCTGGTAAATGGCATCCGTGCGCTTTCTTTTCTAAAAAATTGTCGTCCGCCGAAAGGAATTATGATATCGGCAATAGGGAACTTTTGGCCATTAAGTTGGCTTTTGAAGAATGGCGTCACTTTTTGGAGGGGGCAGTCCACCCGGTCACCGTCATTACTGATCACAAGAACCTGCTGTATTTGGAATCTGCTAAGCGTCTGAATTCCAGACAAGCTCGATGGTCGTTGTTTTTTACCAGGTTTAATTTTGTTGTCACTTATCGCCCTGGATCTAAGAATGTTAAGGCGGATGCCTTGTCTCGCAGTTTCCCAGGGGCCGGGAAAATGGATGACCCGATTCCTATCCTTCAGGAGGGGGTGGTAGTGTCGGCTGTATTTCTGAGCTTGAGGAGGAGGTGTTAGAGGCTCAGGGGGACGCCCCTGCAGGACCTCCAGGGAGACTGTTTGTCCCAAATCAGTTGAGACAAAAGGTTATTGAGGCACATCATAATTCTGCTTTAGCAGGACATCCAGGGAGTAAGGCTACTTTAGATCTCCTTTCTCGCCGGTTTTGGTGGCCTAACGTTAATAAAGATGTTTTAACTTTTGTCGCGTCCTGTGGGGTTTGTGCTCGCTCTAAGACCCCTCATACCCGTCCGTCTGGGACCCTCTTACCCTTGAAACTTCCGGAGCGTCCATGGACTCATTTGTCTATGGACTTCATCACGGACCTTCCTCAGTCGTCAGGGAAGACTGTCATACTGGTGGTTGTTGACAGGTTCAGTAAGATGGCACATTTCATTGCTCTTCCTGCCCTCCCTAATGCTAAAACTCTGGCGCAGGTGTTCATTGGGGAGATTGTGAGACTTCATGGGTTGCCTTCTGATGTGGTGTCAGATAGGGGGTCTCAGTTTGTGTCCAAGTTTTGGAGGGCATTTTGTTTACGTCGGGGGATGCAATTGTCATTTTCCTCGGCTTTTCATCCGCAGACCAATGGTCAGACAGAGCGTCTGAATCAAAGCCTAGAGACTTATCTTCGGTGTTTTGTCTCAGAGAACCAGGAGGACTGGTCTTCTTTCTTGCCTCTGGCAGAGTTCGCTCTTAACAACAGGCGGAGCGAGTCCACTGGTAAGTCCCCGTTTTTTGGGGCATATGGTTTTCATCCCCAGTTTTGTACATTCAATGGGGGGGGGCCCTTCTGGGGTTCCTGAGGAGGAGCGTTTCTCGTCGTCACTTGCTTCAGTGTGGAGAGGTGTATTGAATAATCTGAGTGCTATGGGGAACCGTTATAAACGTAGGGACTGATAGGAGGAGAGTTTCTGGTCCAGATCTTAATGTGAACGATCTGGTATGGTTGTCTACCAGGAATATAAAACTTAAAGTTCCCTCCTGGAAGCTGGGCCCCAGATTCATCGGGCCGTACAGGATCAGTTCCATAATTAATCCTGTGGCATTTCGTCTGGACCTCCCTCCTACGTTTAAAATTCATAATGTGTTCCACAAGTCATTACTTAAGAGGTACGTGGCACCAGTCATACCATCACCTCTACCTCCTCCTCCAGTGGTGGTCAATGGTAACTTGGAGTTTCAAGTGTCAAAGATCATTGACTCACGTCTGAATCGCCGGTCCCTTCAGTACTTGGTGCATTGGAAGGGGTATGGTCCAGAGGGAGAGGACGTGGGTTCCTGCGTCTGACATTAACGCAGATCGTTTGGTGCGGACCTTCCACAGAACTCACCCGGGCAAACCTGGCCCTGAGGGTCCGGAGGCCCCTCGTAGAAGGGGGGGTACTGTCATGTGTGCATCGCCACGAAGATCGTCGCGGTTGCACATTCTGACTTCTCACAGCTGAGTTGCTGTTTCTTTGTGTTTGGCAGTTAGGGAGTTAATTCTGTCTGTGCTCAGTTCTGGGACTGGGTGCAGTTTCTCCCGGCTGCAATTAATTATTTGTTGATTGGTTTCCTTTAAATCTCTGGTTGTCTGTGTTGGGAGTTGCCAGTGAAATTCTTCATGCAGACCACAGATAGGATTGTATCTGTATAGACTTAAGTTAAAGAGCTCCTTAGTTGTTTTAAGCTCACCTTGCTTAGAGTTTAATATCCCAGATCATTTATGTTCCTTCTGTGTTTGAGTGTGTATGCAAGTCTGTGTTTTCTCCAGTCTGTCTTATATGTCTAATCTGTGTATTTAGCAGAGATCAGCCCATATCCCTTTGGTGGTAATCAGAATCCTTCTTAGGACTGATTACAGGGTTCAGGGACTGATAGGAGACAGGGTTAGGCTGGAGACTTGGACCTCTGAACCATTATCAGTACCTCCAAGGTGAGGGATTAGTTAGGACCCCTTAGGGTCGGTTGACCCGTCCTCCTCTTTCCTGTGACAGTGTATCAAGTCCTCAAGATTAACCCTGAGTTCAACGGATATCGTGTCAGGTAAATCTATTCTATATTTACATGCTGATGTTGCTAATCTATATGTTGTATAGAGTGTTGTTCTTTTAAGAATAGTTTACTGACATCGTACACATATCATAAGACCGCGTGACACCGATCTTTCGTGCGATCTCAAATAATGCCTGAACTTAAGAGGATTGCAGGCACCAACTCCTGTCCGTGTAGCCCAAGTCTCCATTACTCTCAGCAACGCAGTAGCTGCCATTTACTGCAGCTTTGCCTCTCAGACATAGAGAATTCCAGACCTGCATATCTCCGTTGAATCCTGCTAAAGTGCTGGCTCCCGCTGTAACTGGAAGCCATTTCGCCAGGCCATAATGGAAAGTTAGTGCATAGGACCCAAACGCTGAGTGCTGGGCTGCGCCCCATCTGCTACAAGCACCGGTGCGGAGTCGGGTCTCCGCTGGCCGCATGTGGCCGTGTTGCAAAATATTAGCGCCCTGTTACAGAGCTACCGTTTCAGAAGTGCTATATCCAGCACGCAGTAGAAAAGGACGCTTCTCGCAGGCTCTGATTCAGAGCGTCCTTCTGTCGCAGGCTGCGCTGATCAAGCCGGGGTGTCCAGATTTGCGCATCCTTCAGGAAGCCCTACCTTCTTCTCCACGCAGGGCCGAATATGGCGGCAATATGGCGGTATTTGCGCAAACATAGCAAAGCTTTTTCACCGAAGACACTCACAGGCACAAGCTCGCAATTCTGCAAGTTCGGATCTGTCGTGACCCAAGTTGTCTTGACCCGCACCACAATTGTGGTTTACCAGAGCAATGGGGTACTCAGAGCCGAGCCCATGGAAGTCTATGGGGTTGTCACAGGTAGCGCTGGCTCGGTCTGTGGCCCTGGCGGTCAGGCGTATGTTGGGGGGAATATTTACAGGGGATAGGTATATATACAGTTCGTGACGCCACCTGTAGTTCTCTGATCACTAAGACCAGCGCTGCTGTAGATCTCTGAGGGGATGGTGAGGCAGCTAGATGTCGGGTCCCCTACAGGTGGGACTCTTCCCTCAGGTCGATAGTTATGGTGGGGTTGTGCAGGGATGCAATCAAATAACTCAGTCTCACACATAGAAGCTTCTTTCCATACCTTTTACTTCAAGTTGTTCAGGCAGGTCCAGGGAGGCTGTTCGGGGTGGATGAATGCACGTAGCGGTAACAGTTGAGCAGGTTACAGGCCTCCTTCTCTTTCCAAATGATGAGTGAGTCCAAGCTTGCCTGTAGCTAAGTTAACTCTATAGTTTTCAGCTTTTCCCACTAGCTGTACTGCCCGGCCGGTTTTGTGATAGAGCCTTATAAGTGGTGAACTAAGTACTTTCTTTTGCCGCGCGCCGGACTCAGAAGTCTTGTTCTCCTGACTCGGTTACGTACTGGCACTCTAAGGGCGGCTTTCTGCAACCTAAGGTCCAGTAAGACTCTGGCTTTTCTATCACTATGCCTGGAGCTATAGTGACGCTTCGGTCCCCAGTGACCGGTGACAATGTGCAGGATAATCCGATCCTTAAGGCACTTCTGAATCCTTCCCACTATGCCCTTCGCCCTGCTTCTGCTTTCAATGTAGCACTGAAGCGTGAAGATAGAAAGTCAGTTTTCTTCCTTGGTCTCACTGAGTAACTCTCAGTTTCCTCAAAGTTCAGACTGAGTAAAAGGTAACTCTGACTAGACTCGGGATGATAACTAGTCATCCGTTACTAGACTCCACTTCGTTGAATTGGCAGGAACTAATCTTCTGCTCACCCAGAGCTCTGACAGGAATCCTCACTGTCTAAGAAGAACTAGCCCTGACTGCTCTGTACGATGACAGGAAGCTAGACTGACTCTCTCCTGTGCTACACGTCACTCCCCTATACACCCCTGTGGGTGTGTCTGAAGTGTAAGTGAGTGTCAAGCTTTAACTGTTACCTTACTGTGCATTCTCCAGATCCTGTGTGCCTTACATACCAGGGCTACACATTCCCCCTTGGTAAAATACAGCACTCCCGGGCTGTGAAATATAAGAAGGAAGACATTTTGTTTTCCATTTAAACAAGTAACATTTTAAAACTCTTCCCATCAGGGAGGTACGGATTTCTTGAACGTTGCATTATAACAATAGGCATAGAAAAATACAAAATACTAAATAGACATTTTCATATAAATAGATGACGATATTCTTGTGAAGGACCCGCATCAAACCTTCAACGTGGGTCCTGGGTGGGCTGCAGGACATCTGAATGCAGACCTCACTCAGTGCCTCACCATACGGGTTTTATGTTCAGAGGTAGGTGTGCTGGTAGAGAATGCACAAAGTGCAACTATATACAAGATCAGTTCTTGGGCTGGCTCAGTCCTCAGCCTCAGAGTCCATCATGAAACATTTTCAAGTAATTTACATATCATAACAATACTTTATACAATTATCCATACTTAGTAAACTAGTTTGCTAGGACTACTTTTGATAACGAATAGGTATCTTCCCTTTCGTTGTACGTTCTGATCTACGTGGAGTAGCTTCAGGTATATTAATCTCTAACCCAACTGTTCTACGTAACGGCAAACTATAGAACTGCCTCAATCTTTCTATGGATCTGGCAAGCGTACTGATGGCTGGGCGGTGTGAGTCAGCTTCACCAGGGGTTCCCATAGCATGGGGCGCTGCTTCCGATGATTCTTCCTCTTGAGGTTCCGCAGGTTGGGGTGCTGCTGGAGTAGGTAACTCCTGAACTGGCTCAACTGGCACCATGGGCACAACTGGAGGTAGAACTTCCTCTTGTGGCTGATAAAATTGCAACACCGGAATTATTACAGCATCTCCCAGTCTCGGCCAATCTGCAGGGAAATCTCCCAGATCCGTGTGTATGACCTCTTCTTTTCTTTCTTCTTGATTGATGACAGAGTTCTCTTCACGAAACTTTAAGGGTTCTGGACACAATTTCAAATGGTCTCTGGACACAGTGGATATTGTTCTTCCTCCGTCCTTACTGATGATACTGTAACATTTCCGGGGGGTTTAGCTCTAGGATCGCTGTCTGGGTAGACAGAATGGCACGGAAACAGTTCATTCAGACAGCAGTTTGGTGAAAACTGGCCGCAACCAGTTTTATTAAAGTCCACAGCACACAGATAAAAACAAATCATAAACAGAAAACCTGGGCCTGTCTAGCCTCTAATTACACTTAGATAGATGGCCCTCTCTATCCGGGACCCAGACTCTACCAGTCTGTGCCCAAAACAACACATATGATATATGTTACCAGTATGGAGTTTCACAGACACTCCTCTTTATGTCTGAAGGCAACTCCAATGTCCAGACTTGAGAGAGGTCACCTCCTATTCAGTCGCTATTCGCACGGATTCTCACTGCGACTACTCCTGTGTCCGGGGTACTTCCTGCACCCAGACTGAGATAGCTCACACTCTTAGAGACTGCTTCCTTGTGCCTGGACACCTCCCTGTGTCCGGGCTAAAGACAGCTCCCACACTCTTGGAGACACCTTCTGTGCCTGGACCCCTTGTCCAGACTGAATGAGCTCTCTGACTGTGCTCCCAAGCACCTACTTCTGGCTTCCTAATCAATACCTGAGTGGCCACAGGTTTGAGCTGCAAACGTGTACTTGAATGGATGGTGTAATGACCTTTCTCCACCACTAGTTTTACAAAGGCACACATTTCCCTCATACAAGTCAGCAAAGTACCTGTGAAATGTACACCCCATTCAATACATACGCTCTCACTGTCTCACAATACAAACTTTTCTATTGTCATATTTGGAATCTTGTACGACGTAGGGTTCTTGCTCCCACTGGTTATCCAATTTGTGCATTTTCCTTTTCCTTTCCTACCACTTCTCCAGGCATCAAAGGCTTGGCAGGAGCATTCCTGTTGTAAATATCTTCCTGTTTTTCCCGTACCTTGTTGAGACTTTCTTCTACACAGACTTGCACTCTTCTGTATTGCTCTTGCCGATTGATGTCCCAGTTTTCAATAGCGTCATCTGCCTCTGGTTCTACCACTCCAAGTTCTAAATCCATTGGTAGTCTTCCGGGCCTTGCTCTCATAAGATAGGCTGGAGTGCAGTTAGTGGAACTTACATGTATATGGTTATACAAGTCAACCAAATCAGGTAGTAAGTCCGGCCATCGATTTCTGTCTTCCAACGGTATGGATTTCAACAAATCAAGGACAATGTGGTTCATTTTCTCGCAAAGACCGTTGGTTTGAGGATGGTATGGTGTTGTTCTAATTTTCTTACACCCATACATGTGACAGAATTCCTTGAATAGATCAGCTTCGAAAGCAGGTCCTTGATCGGTTAATACTTGCTCCGGATACCCATGCGGTCTGCAGAAGCTTGCTTGAAAGGTTTTTGCTGCCGTCACTGCTGTCTGATCCTTAACTGGTACAACCACCAGAAATCTAGAGTAATGGTCCACCATGGTCAAGGCGTATGAGTATCCAGATCTACTTGGCGACAGTTTGACGTGGTCCAGGGCCACAATCTCCAAGGGACGAGTCGTCCGGATAGGCTGCAGGGGTGCCCTCTGACTACCGTAGTCCTTTCTTCTGAGACCACAGGGTCCACAGTTCCGACACCACCTCTCAATGGAGCTGCGCATCCCTACCCAGTAGAACCGGCACCTCAACAGGGTCTCCAGCTTTCTCCAGCCAAAGTGTCCTGCTTGATCATGGTATGCTTCCAACACCATTTGGACGTCTGCCTTGGGGACCACTATTTGCCAGACCATCTCGTGGGTCCTGGGATTGACGTATCTCCTGCACAACTTCTCACGGTATAGGAATAACCTGCTTCTCTCGTTCCACAGGAGCTTTGCTGACATAGGTGCATCTTTTTCCAAGGAGGAACCTTCCTGTCTTAACAACTCCTTGATACGGCTGACCACTGGATCGCTGTCCTGAGTCTCTTTCCAGCTGTGATGGGGTAAAGGATTTAACGTTGCACCATACTGCTTTCTGTAGACTCGATGCTCGTGGACTACCCCATTTCGATGGAACGCAGGTAGCTCAATTTCTTCCAGGTCGTCCGATTCTTCCTCCGTGTCAGAGTCATGCGGCATTCGGGACAATGCGTCAGCATTAGCATTCTTTCGGCCTGCCCGGTACTTGATAGTAAACTGGTAATTAGACAACCGAGCCATCCAACGCTGCTCCATGGCGCCCAACTTGGCCGTTTCCAGGTGCGTTAGCGGGTTGTTGTCTGTGTATGCCGTGAACTTGTTGGAGGCCAGGTAGTGCTTAAATCTTTCAGTAATGGCCCAGACCAGCGCCAGAAACTCCAGCTTGAAGCTGCTATAATTTTCCGGATTCCTCTCAGTTGGCCTGAGTTTTCTGCTGGCATAAGCGATGACTTTTTCTTGGCCATTCTGCTTCTGACTGAGAACTGCTCCTAAACCTTCATTACTAGCATCGGTGTACAGCAGGAACGGTTGGCTGTAATCAGGATACGTCAAGATCTCATCGCCTGTAAGGATCTCTTTCATCTTTTGGAATGCTTCAGCCTGTTCCTTACCCCAATTGAAGGGAGGATTTCTGCTCTTTAGGGATTGGCCTACTAGGAGGTCCTGTAGAGGCGCTGCCTTCTTCGTGTAATCTTTCACAAACCTTCTGTAGTAACCCGTTAGTCCCAGGAACTGTCGCACTTCCTTGAGGTTCTTCGGCTCCGGCCACTTCTGGATGGCAGTGACTTTCTCTGGGTCCGGTGCTACTCCTTCCGAACTGACGATGTGCCCCAAATATTGTACCTTCTGTTTGAGTAGATGGCATTTTGAGGGTTTCAACTTCATCCCGTACCTGGACAGGGACTCAAATACTTCTGCCAGGTGCTTCAGATGGTCCTCATATGTCTTGGAGTACACGATGACGTCGTCTAAGTATAGCAGCACGGTTTCAAAATTGAGATGTCCCAGGCAGTTCTCCATCACTCTCTGAAATGTTCCTGGGGCACTGCTGAGCCCAAACGGCATTCTGTCGAACTCACAGAGCCCCATTGGGGTGGTGAAAGCCGTTTTCTCACGATCCTCCTCAGCCACAGCCACTTGCCAGTATCCACTAGTCAGATCAAGGGTAGAAAAGTAGTTAGCCGTTTTCAGAGCAGCTAATGACTCCTCTATACGTGGTAACGGGTATGCATCCTTGTGTGTTATGCGGTTCACCTGCCTGTAATCCACACACATTCTCAAGCTACCATCTTTCTTTCTAACCAGGACTAGAGGTGCTGCCCAGGGACTACAACTATCCCTGATTACTCCGGCTTCTTTCATATCTCGCAACATTTCCTTAGCCTTCTGATAATGGGCTGGGGGTATAGGCCTATACCGCTCTTTGATGGGAGGATGACTGCCTGTAGGGATATGATGTTGTACTCCCTTAATTATCCCAAAATCAAGTGGATTCTTGCTAAATACTTGGGCGTACTCTTGCACCACCCGTAATACCCTTGCTTCTGGTGAGCGGGAGTGGTGTCCGTCCAACATGGAGTTGCTGACACCATTCCGCCACCTGGGTTGCCGGGTCATTGTCCTCCGCTATTTGGCGGGAGTCTAAGGACTCAGCCGGGAGAATAGAATTATTGTCAACAGCATGTAGTTTAGCAATGGTTGCATAACGGGGTAAGTTTACCTCATCATCTCCCCAGTTGAGAAGCCGTACCGGTACTCTTCCATTCACCACTTCCACTACTCCCTAGCAGTCATAAGTGTAGGTCTATGTTCTGAATGGTGGGGTTCTACTACAGCTTGGTAATTCTGTCCTCTCAGACCTATGGCTGCCCTGCACCAGATTATCATTTCACTCATTGGGGGTATCACAATGGGATTCGAGTCAGTGACCCGTACATTACCAATTTCGCCGTCTGTAAGCTTCGCTTGCTGCTGACACACCAGGGCCCGGATCTCTCTTTGGATTACTCCTTTCTGCCTTGGTCGGGCAATCTCAGCGAGCTGTTGGAGTAAGAACACAACTTCTCCCAAACAATTACTGATAATGTTAGTACCCAAAATTATATTTAAACCGTTCTCCTCATTTACAGTCTTTACTACCAGAAGCCCCTGGTCTTTCAACTCCTCTCTGCCCACTTTCACATCTACACATTTTGTCCCGAGTACTTCTACAGGAAGACCATTAGAAGCATACACGGTAAAGTCAGGGCTCGGGGGTTTAAGACTGTCCATTGACCAGAACTTAGTATATAGGGCATCAGGTATTAGGGTCACCTGAGACCCAGTGTCTAACAATGCCGGAACAGCAATACCATCTAGAATGATAGACAGGTAGGGTCGTCCACCCACATACCTGCGGTTCCAGTCTAGGGGGCCTGACGGGTCTCCTCCTGGGTGTTGGCCCTCGGACCCAGGTTCTGCCCGTTTAAAGGACACTGTGGAGACATATGACCTTTCCGGTTGCATCGGTAACAGGTGATCTCCCGACGAGGAGGGTGTTGATCAGAGGTCGCTCCTGGGGGTGGCGTTGTCCTCCCGGGGGGGCGACGTCTTCCTTCTTCTCCGGTTCATCCACGGGACGTCTTCTGGGCATCAGCTAATAAGATCTTCCCTTCTTCCTCTTTCCGCAGCTGCAGGGCACTCATCACAGCAGCCAGATTTTTAGTCAGCTGGCGCACCTCTGAGCGCAGACAGTCCAATTCACTAGGGGGTGTCACCTGCGTTTTGGTTTCGGCCACTAGCGAGGAAAAGGGGGTTGCCGCCGCTCCAGAGTGACTTCACCCTGACGATGTTGGGTTGCCACCTCAGGTTTGCCCAGGGGCCGCAGCCCTTTTATTGCCATGTCCTTTAGGGCATCAAAGGTAGCATCAGGGTGATCTAAAGACCACCAATTCACAGTTCTGCGTTCCGCTTGGGACCTCAGTCCCTGCACAAATTGTTCTTTCAGCATCTTATTTTCATCAATGACACTTATGTATTAACCTGCTTGAGGGCTCTCAGGGCCCCTTGTAGTCGGCAGGCATAGTCCCTTATGCTGTCACTTGGTTGCTGTGAACAGTTATAGAATGCCATCCGGAGATCTGTTTCGGTGCGATCTTCAAAAATGGCCTGTAACTTTAAGAGGATTGCAGGCACCAACTCCTGGTCCGTGGTAGCCCAAGTCTCCACTTCTCTCTCAGCAGCGCCAGTTAGCTGCCCTATTAATACTGCAGCTTTTTGCCTCTCAGACATAGAGTACATTTCCAGGACACTGCATATCTTCCGTTTGAATCCTGCTAAAGTGCCTGGCTCGCCGCTGTACTGGGGAAGCCATTTCGCCCCAGGCATATATGGAAGCGTTAGTGGCATGAGCGGGACCACCGGACTGGGTGCTGGGCCTGCGCCCCCATCTGGCGCTACAACGCCACGCGGTGCGGAGTCGGGCCTCCGGCTGGGGCCGCACTGTCGGCCGGTTGTTGCAACATATTAGCGCCCCCTTGGTTAAACGGAGCCTACCGGTTTCAGAAGCTGCTATTTCCCAGGCACAGCAGTAGGAACAGGACCTTCGTCGCAGGCGCTCTGATGTCAGAGCGTCCACTTCCTGTCGCAGGACCTGCCGCTGAGTCAGAGCCGGGGGCGTGTCCAAGACTTTGCGCGCTCCTTCAGGTACGCCCACCTTCTTCTCCAGCGCCTCAGGGCGCGAATATGGCGGCAAATATGGCGGTATTTGGCGCCAAACAATAGCAACAGTCTTTTTCACCAAAACACTCCACAGGCACACAGGGCTCGCAATTCTGCAAGTTTCGATCCTGTTCGTGACGCCAAAGTTTGTGTCGACCCGCACCACAATTGTGGTTTACCAGGGCAATGGGGTACTCAGAGCCGAGCCCATGGAAGTCTATGGGGTTGTCACAGGTAGCGGTGGCTCGGTCTGTGGCCCTGGCGGTCAGGCGTATGTTGGGGGGAATATTTACAGGGGATAGGTATATATACAGTTCGTGACGCCACCTGTAGTTCTCTGTCACTAATGTACCAGCGCTGCTGTAGATCTCTGAGGGATGGTGAGGCAGCTAGATGTCGGGTCCCCTACAGGTGGGACTCTTCCCTCAGGTCGATGGTTATGGTGGGGTTGTGCAGGATGCAATTAAATAACTCAGTCTCACACCATCAGCGTCTTTCCATACCTTTTACTTGTCAAGATGTTAGGCAGGTCCCAGGGAGGCTGATGGGGTTGGATGGAGATGAGTTTTGAGGAACGCTGAGCAAGGTTCAGGGGCCTCCTTTACTTTCCAATATGATGAGTCAACCAGAAAGTAGTTCAACTCGAACTTCAGCTATCAAAGCTGTATGCCGGTCAGTTTGTGGAGACTTCCATATGAACTGGTTCTTCTATGCTTGGCCTGCTCAGTTCCATCCACCTGACCCCTGTTACGTCTGACACTCAAGGCTGCTTTCGTTACCTAAGTCCAGTAAGCCTGGTTTTTACCACTAGCGTGAAGCTAAGTGATCTTCGTTCCAGTGACCGGTGCAAGTGCAGAATCTTTCATCCTAGCACTTCTGTTCTTCCACTGGCTCGACTTGCTCAAACCTCAAAGCGTCAGTCTTTCCGGGGCACACTCTACAGGCAGTAGACTCTGGCTCCTTTACTGGCCTCCACTATGCCTGGGAGACTCAGTATGACCCCGCTTCTGTCCCCATACCGGTAGCAATGCTGCACACTAATCCGAATCCTGGGTTTAAGTGATGTTGACCTTAACGTTACCTCTCCACTATGCCCTTATGTCAGCTCCAACTGCTTGCTGCATTCTAAAGCAGCTGGGTGCAGATAGAAAGTCTCCGAGATTATTCTCTCCCAGCTTTGAGTCTACTGAGTAATCTCTTCAGCATGTTCCTCTAACAGGTACAGAGCTGTATAGTAGCTAAGGTAACTTCTGAACTAGATCTCAGGGGATGAGAATGTAACTAGTCATACCTGTGGTGACTAGACCACTATGTTCGTATCGTAACTTGGACATGGAGATCTATAATCTTCTAGCTAATCTTAGTAGCTTAGCACTGAGATTCCTTGTCTTAGCCTATGTCTTAATGAAGAGGACTAGACCCTGGATCTGCTACTGGTGATCTGAATGATCTTAGGAATGAGCTATGGCGTGTATCTGTAGTCTGGAGCCTATGATCTGTACACTGAACCATATTGCTACCAAGCCTGTGGGTGTGGATCTGAACAGATGTAAGTAGTAGTACAGTCATATGCTTTAGTCTTGGTGCATGAAACCAGAGTCACAGTTTGATATAGAAAAGTCTGATTACTTCATACAAGTTGCAGAAATAGTCACACAGTTTGCAGACACAGAAACAGAGACACAGCAGGCCAGAGTAATCAAGCTCAGCAATCACTCTCCAATACAGATTCAGGATCTTCTTCTCTGTTACCGTAAGTCCATGCAAACGTGGGTCTTTCAAAGAGCAGGGTTCAGAGTCCACAAGTGCTTCAGAGTTCCTCAGTAGGAATAGCTGGAGTACAAGGTCCAAGGCTTACAGGAGTCAAGTCACAGGTTCACTGCAGGCTAGATTCTGAAGCACTGATTGCTCAGCTGTGGCTGCTTAAGAAGCAAAGGAGAGAATCAGGGCGGGAACATGCAAGCTGGAAACTCCATTTTGACTGAGGGCAAGATAGCTGCAGCAAGACAGAAAGTAAAATGGCTGACGAACAAACTGAGTTTCAGGAATATATACATAGAACCTTACATTACTCCCCCCTTAAGGACAACCTCCGGATGACCTCAGACCAGGCTTGTGTGGGTACCTCTGATGAAACTGACGGAGCAAGCGAGGAGCATTAACGTTATTGACCGTTCCCATGAGTTGTCCTCCACTGGGTAGCCCTGCCATTTAATCAGATATTGTAACTGATTTCTATACAACCTGGAATCTAAAATCCTTTCCACCACAAATTCTTCCTGACCATCGACTAGCACTGGGTCAGGGCAAGGAGAGGAACGTCCAGGAAACGTATTGGGTGTCGCAGCCTTTAGTAGGGATACATGAAAGACAGGGTGGATTCTCATAGTTCTGGGCAGTTGAAGACGACAAGCAACGGCACTTATAATTTTACTGATTTTATAGGGTCCAATGTACTTATGTCCCAACTTAGACGATGGAATCCTTAACTTAAGATTTCTGGTTGACAGCCAGACCAAGTCTCCTACCTTGAAAGCTGGTGCAGGTTTACGAAATTTATCTGCTGCTTTCTTGTACCTTTCTTGAGCCGATTCCAGATTTTCCTTTAGAAGATCCATATTCTTCTGTAAAGACGTGATTCTTTCAGCCACTGCTGGTAAAGGCGTTTCTATGGGAAATCGTGGTAGAATGTTAGGATGATAACCTAGATTAGAGTAAAAAGGAGACTGTTAGTGGAGGCACTCTGAGAGTTGTTATACGAGAACTCAGCTAATGGAAGTAGATCCACCCAATCATCCTGTAGGTGGCAGATAAAGCAGCGGAGATACTGCTCCAGGGTTTGATTGGTTCGTTCGGTCTGTCCATTAGTCTGGGGATGAAAAGCAGAAGAAAGGTTTACTTTAATGTCCAATGCTGCACAGAAATTTTGCCAAAACCTAGAAGTGAATTGCACCCCTCGATCCGAAATAACCTCATCCGGTACTCCATGTAAGCGAAACACATCTTTAATCATCAAATCTGATGTCTGTTTTGCAGTGGGTAAGCCGACACAAGGGATAAAATGAGCTGCCTTTGTTAGACGGTCAACCACCACTAGAATGGTGTTCTTCCCCTGAGAGGTTGGTAACTCCACAATGAAGTCCATAGAAATGGATCCCCACGGGCGGGACGGGGTGGGAAGAGGCTGTAACAGACCAGTTGGTGAGGAGCGAGGTGTTTTGCATCTTGCACAGACCTCACATGAAGTGACATAATTCAAAACATCCTTCCTGCAAGTGGGCCACCAAAAGAAACGAGAAAGAAATTCCTGTGTCTTTAGAATTCCTCTATGCCCAGCTATCTTGGAATCGTGAATGAGTTGCAATACTCTTAATCTGACTGTTTCAGGAATATACAGACGTTGTCCCTGAATCCACACACCATTCTTAAAGACAAGACTTACGTCCCTTGGGGGTTGTGCCAAAAAGGAATCCGCATGGTATGCTTCCTTGATGTCCTTAAGTAGGTCTTGATTATGAATTACTCCTAGGAATCTAGAGTCAGGAAGAATAGTCTTAGGAGGAGTAATTGGACGTGTCTCTGCTGAGTAAATCCTAGAGAGTGCATCAGCCTTTCCATTGCGCGATCCTGGTCTATAAGAGATGATAAAATTAAATTGGTTTAAGAAAAGATTCCAGCGAGCCTGGCGAGGAGTCAGGCACTTAGCCGACCTGATAAACTCAAGGTTACGATGGTCTGTCAGGACGACTATTTGCTGTGCAGCTCCCTGAAGAAGGTGTCTCCATTCTTTGAAGGCGGCAATAATGGCCAACAACTCTCTATTGCCCACATCGTAGTTCCTCTCAGCCGAAGACAACTGCTGGGAAAAGAAGGCACAGGGATGCAAGACATTCTTCTCACCTGTTCTCTGAGAGAGTATAGCTCCAACGGCACAGTCTGAAGCATCCACCTCTATTATGAAGGCAAGCTCGGGGTTGGGATGTACTAGGATAGGTGCAGTGGTAAATTTATCTTTTAGACGGGAAAATGCTTCCTGGGCTTGGGGAGTCCAGGAAAACCTAGACTCTTTCCGGGTAAGTTGAGTGATAGGTGACACTACCTCAGAGAAATTTCTAATGAAACGTCTATAGAAGTTGGCAAACCCGATGAAGCGCTGTACCTCCTTCACATTTCTAGGACTTGGCCAATCCTTGATGGCTTGGGTTTTGCTTCCATCCATACTAATTCCTTGTGTAGACAGTACATACCCCAGAAATTGAATTTCGGTCCTATGGAATTCACACTTTTCAAGTTTGATGTAAAGATGATTTTGTCTTAGACGTTCCAAGACCATTCTCACATGTCCATGATGTTCCTCTGTGGAGTTAGAAAAAATTAGAATATCATCCAAATAAATTACCACGAATGTATCTAGGAGATCCCTGAAGATGTCATTCACCAAGTGTTGGAAAGTGGCTGGGGCGGTACTCAGACCAAAAGGCATAACTAGATATTCAAAGTGTCCATAGCGTGACCTGAATGCAGTCTTCCATTCATCCCCAGGTCTAATACGGACTAAGTTATAGGCCCACGAAGATCTAGTTTAGAAAAAATTTTGGCATGTCGCACTCTCTCCAATAACTCAGGGATTAAAGGCAATGGATAACGGTTTCTAATAGTAACCTTATTGAGTTCCCTATAGTCTACGCATGGTCTCAGAGATCCATCTTTCTTCTTTACAAAGAAGATGGGTGCACCTGCAGGAGATGAAGAGGGGCGTATGAAGCCCTTGGCTAGATTTTCATCTATGTAATCCTTTAAAGCCTTTAGCTCGGGCCCCGCCAGGGGGTAGATCTTACCAAAAGGTATCTCTGCTCCAGGCAATAATTCAATTGGACAATCATATGGACGGTGAGGAGGAAGCTGGTCAGCGTTCTTCTTGTCACATAAATCCACATAGTCCTGGTATACAGCTGGTAGTTCAGGGACTGACATGATTCCTTTAGGAACAGAGCAAGCTGAAACTTTTGGACTCATCTGTTTCTCTGGAAAGTGTAATTCCTTGGTCTCCCAGTTAATGGTAGGATTCTGAGCCTGCAGCCATGGTAGCCCTAGAATAATGGGAAAGTGGGGAGAAGAGATAAGCATAAAGGACAGTTTCTCTTGATGATCTTTACCCATAAGAACCCTCAAAGGCTCTGTTTCCTGATCCACTGGTCCAGAGGTCAGCAGGGAGCCATCCACAGTTTCCATCTGTACTGGAGTAGCCTTCTTCACTGAACGTATTCCCTGTTTCAGAGCAAAGGAGACATCCATAAAATTTCCACTTGCCCCTGAGTCGATCATAGCAGAGCTAGACACCCAAGCTGAGTCAACCCAGAGTTTGATGGAAAGAAAGCAATGAGAATTGTTTTTCTTACAACTCAGCTGGGACACCGCTGAGGAAACTTGAAAAATGGCAGCGTTTACACAGTCAACGTCCTCAGAGGTAACGGAGTTTAAGTCCGAGAAATCAAGATCTGTTGCTGCAGATCTCTCTGGAGCCTGAGGCTCGGACCTGACAGATCCCCTCTCGCAACACTCACAATGAATGAGTGCTGCAGTAGTCTTACGAGAACGGCTGGGGCAGTTTATAATGAAGTGCCCTGACTTACCACAATAGAAACATAGATTCTCCTTAAAACGATGTTCCTTGCGTGCATCACTAACCCGTCGTTGTAAAGAGTCTACCTGCATGGGTTCAGGTTCAGGTTCCCGTGTAATCCTACTCAAAGGTTCCTTAGCTGGAGAGGAAGGTAGGAAAAGGTTAGTACGATTGCTTTCGAACCATCTCTCTTGCCTGCGTTCAGTCAGACGAGTATCAATACGGATGCAGTAGTTAATAAAGTCACCTAACGCAGTGGGAGGGTCGGCACGAGCAAGTTCATCCTTAATCAGTGGAGATAACCCTTTCGAAAAATAGATTTTTTGGCGGAACTGTCCCAGGTGGTATCAAGGGCCCATCTCCTGAAATCCAAGGCATATTCAGCTACTGAGTGCTTACCTTGGCGCAAAGCTAACATGGCTGCTTCAGCTGTTGCACCTCGATTGGGGTCATCAAACACCTGCCCCATGGCTGAAATAAAATCATCAAGGTGATTCAAACAATCATCCTCAGTCTCAATCAGAGGGTTTGCCCACATTAAAGCCTTGTTGGTAAGCAACATAATTATAGTAAGCACCTTAGATCGTTCAGTGGGAAATTGTGAAGCATGTGCAGAAAAAAAAAGATTGCATTGATTAATAAATCCCTGAATTTCTCACGTTCACCGCCAAAATGAAAAGGGGGCAACTTGGGAATCCCAGCACTCGGGGCTACGGCAGGAGCCTGGACTCGCCCCTCTAGAACCTCAATCCTGGCTCGCAAATCCTGGGTAGTCTGTCCAACCACTTGCAAATTGTGATTATTGAGGTCCTGTAGATTTGTAAAACGGGTCTTTATATTCTGCAAATCTGCAAGGATATTATCAGTCACTCCGCAAAGTTCCTTTATGCGGGCCTCCATTTTCCAGATCTTTTAAGACAGGATTACTGGAAGAAGAGGAGAGAAAAAAAAACAATAGTGTTCACCTGTGGCAACACTGCAGAGAGAAAAAAAAATTAAGGGAACTGCTCACCTGGAATGGTTGTGAGAAGTCACAACCACTATCATCACAGAAAGTTTCAACCAGACATCTGATATCCAGAGTTACAGCAGACAAAAAAGAGAAAAGAAAGGAAAAAAAAAAACAATAGTGTTTACCTGTGGTAACACTGCAAAAAGAAAAAACTTAAGGGAATTGCTCACCTGGAATGGTTGTGAGAAGTCACAACCACTGTCATCACAGAAAGTACAACCGGACGTCTGATATCCACAGTACAGCAGACACAGCCTTCCAGACCCAGCAGACACTAACGTTTTGGCTTCAGAATCTTGTAATGTATGTAGTACAGTTCATATAGCGTCTTGTGCTTGGGTGCGATGAAAACACAGGAGTCACAGGTTTGATATAGAAAAGTCCTGTATTACTTCATACAAGTTGGCAGAAATAGTCACACAGTTTGCAGACACAGAAACAGGAGACACAGCAGGCCAGAGTAATCCAAGCTCAGCAATCACTCTCCAATACAGATTCAGGATCTTCTTCTCTGTTACCGTAAGTCCATGCAAACGTGGGTCTTTCAAAGAGCAGGGTTCAGAGTCCACAAGTGCTTCAGAGTTCCTCAGTAGGAATAGCTGGAGTACAAGGTCCAAGGCTTACAGGAGTCAAGTCACAGGTTCACTGCAGGCTAGATTCTGAAGCACTGATTGCTCAGCTGTGGCTGCTTAAGAAGCAAAGGAGAGAATCAGGGCGGGAACATGCAAGCTGGAAACTCCATTTTGACTGAGGGCAAGATAGCTGCAGCAAGACAGAAAGTAAAATGGCTGACGAACAAACTGAGTTTCAGGAATATATACATAGAACCTTACAAGGAGACTAGTAAAACTGGAGGAAAACCCAAGCAAACACAAAATCAGGAAAACCAAATGCAGATGTAGGTCAAACAGTATTAATTGGGTTACCAAAATTTTTATATTTATGAAAGATCCAGATTCAGATATAAAGAGGGTACAGAACTGGAAAACCACAACACAGTATACCTGCACCACAATAGGAGCAGAGCTGCAGTACCTGAGAATGACCAGTACATGGTGTATAGGGCCATGCTTTTCCACGTCTGTTCACGGCGTACATCTGGCCACAGTGGGACCTGCAGACAGGTGATCAGTGGGAGGGCAGGGGGTCGGACTCTCATCGATCTTATATTGATGACCTATCTTTAATATGTGGTGACCGGTCACCCCATTAATCTGATATATATTTATATATGAACCTTAAAGTGGGGAGCAACCATGTTTCCCCCAATTCTTTCCGTTAATCTTACCTACAGTTAGGTTGAAAGAAGAAGTCCCAAACTAGGTAACCCTGTCGTAGAGACCTGGGACATCCTCTACAGGGGTGTTTGACCATGAAGATCCAAAACTCTACATGGGTACATAGCATGGACATGTCATAGGTGCAGCTGTACAGGGATCCTAAAAGAGAGGGGTGCCCATATTATAACCCAAAAAGGGCACTATGGTTCCTGTGTCTCAATATTATGTCTAGATGCTGGTCTGTCAGATGAAGGATTGACTAGAGAGTCATATTAGGGACAATAACTTCCAATAAATTAGATATTGAACAGTTAGGGGCCCAAAATGTCTATGCAGGCCTCTGGCAGGCTCGGTGTTCACTGTGTGTCCAATGCTTGTGAAATGCAGCAGATAAGCAGGTCACAGGCAGAAGATCTCTGGAACAGAGGGCAGCTTGTTTATCTGGGGACATGGAGGTCAGGGATCTGTTGTAGACATTGTCCTGGAGAGGATCACGGTTGTGACAGTCTCTGGTATCTGCATGGCAGCAGATATAAGCAAATTCTCTTCTCTGTGTATCGCGCCCTACACAATGCTCTCGGGCATCTGGTATCTGTTCATAAAGCCAAATTAAGAGATTATTTGCCCTAAACTATGCCTCACACGCATGTAGGTTTTGAGGACGGAGTTTGGGGTTTTTAGATGTTTCTGGCTTATTCTTCAATTGTAACTTTTAAAAAACAATGCTAACTTTTTGCAAAAATGTACTCCAGTCCTCCATGTAGTGATTTAAAGGGGTTGTTCATGACATTAACATTGATGGCCTATCCCTAAGATAGGTCATCAATGTCTGATTGGCGGGGGTGTGACACCCAGCACCTCCAATTAGCTGTTTCCAGTTTCCCAGTGTCAGTGGCGGCTGGAACTTCACGGACTCTATAGGGATTGCAGCTGGTTGCTGCAGATCCACCTCCCATTCACATCAATAGGGAGTGGATGTGCAGTACCCGGCCGCGGCCACTATTCCTTTGATGGAGCTGTGCATCTGCGCAAATGAGCAGTTTCGGCCGCCGCCGACACAGGGAACAGCTGATGAGCGGTGGTGCGACCACCCCCACCGATGAGACATTGATGACCTATCCTAAGGATAGGTCATCAATATTAAACTCCTGGAAAACTCCCTTTGAAAGTGATACAAAATGTGAGTCTTGATGAAATTTCCCTTACTATATTTTTTTGTTGTGCAAATGAAAGGGTTGTGAGAAATTGTACTTAAAAAGGTGCAAATAAAGCAAAAGAGTAAAAAAATAAAAGCATCTTTAAAATTGTGCTCCATTTTTTAGAAATTTGATGAAAATATCTGCCAGGGCAAAAAGAAAAATAAGACTTAAAAAATTACTTAAAAAATGCAAGTGGTCTGCGTACAACACTGGATATGTGTGAACCTGTCCTAAGTGCTGTATGTATGGAGAATTTCTTCTCTTGCTTCAATACAGTAAATCCATACATATGGCATCTGACGGAGAATGCAACAATTTTGTAAAAAAAAACTTTGCCCTGGTTGGTGACAAATGGTATGTGGGGGGTGGGTTACAGAGGAAGCAGCAGTCGGGCAGGTGGCCTTATTGTTGGTTTTGCACCAAATTCGATTTTGATGGATCACCTCCAATGGGAGCGTGAATAATGAATTAGTAGGAGGACAGACCTGGAGATGCATTCCCTGGAAGGTGAGAGGTTTGCTTTGCTATCTGCTTCTAACCTATTTACTGTAAATAATGGCCAGGAGTGAAAATGCTGCTCCCAGCTGCTTCTCTCGCCCAGCACAGGCCTGCGCTTCTCTGTCACATCCAAACATACGTTTCCTGCATTATG